>OY282452.1:46896812-47496812 GCA_958295655.1 Palloptera scutellata | reverse complement strand
GCGGTTTGTCTATAGACATAAATTTGAATAAGGAGAATTATAATTTTCATAGATTAGATTTCATAGTGTCGGTTGGTATAATCTTTTAACATTTTATTTTTATTTATATACATACTATGGATTATCAATTTTAAAAGCTCAATACTTATACATATACTTTGTTGTACATATGTACATACTACATATATCCGTTTAGTAATAAAATTATACCATACTCGTAAATACTTACCAGTTTTTCATTTATTTCTTGAGCTGTAGTTTTATAACATTTTAAAAATATACTTATAGTTTAAATATGATAACCTTTAGATAATTTTATTTATTTATAACAAAATTACATCACGTGAGAAAGTCACATTTAAAATGTAAAGAAAGTTCACATTTATTCACAAACTATACATAGTTCATAGATAAACTCCATCAAAAATCAAAATATATTAATATTGTACAGTATATAGATAATGGTAACTGTGGCGTAGTTGGCATCAAAACTCGGTACAGGCAAAATCAAAAAGTAGAAACAAAAAATGTTCTGCACTGCACTTTCTCTTGGCAGGCAAACCTACAAGAGTAAAATTTGCCTAAGAAAAGCTTATCACTTTGCCGTTCGGATTTGGCATAAAACTGTAGGTCCCTTCCTTCCATTCATTAACAAAAATATAACACGCACAACATGAATGTATACGTAAAGCTCGGCGCAGGTCCTTTATAAACTCTTGTAACATTAAAAGTATAAAAACAGAGCAAGAAAGTGACGAAGAAGAAAATAATTATATATTTGTGGAATGATTCTGAAAGAAAGCTGAAAACATTAAAAATAAAACTAGGACAAGTTTAGGAACACGCGGCGGAAGTGAAACTTGTAACGGTCAACTTGTTTTTTGAAATTACCCTGAAGGAAACCAACTGGTTTAAAGTTAGTCGATAAACTGGTTTACTGAACACTGCAACTATTCCTACATTTGGTGTCTTTTCGCATCGCAAACTGGTTTATTTAACATTATGTTGTCCACGCTTGTATATTTTTCCAACTAGTTGGTAGATAGATGTTTTTGAAATAGTTTGTAAACCAATCAAACGGGAGAAGTGGGAAATCCGCAGAATCTAAAGCCTCAAGCTAGCATTTGCCCCAGCTTTTAAAAAAGCTCCAAACTTAAATGCGTTTTAATCTTATACGTGTAGTAGCTATACTGTATGACCAGAAACAAGACGGCTGCCGCTTGTTGAAAGTAACTACACGTAAACTTATAGAAATGGAAAAAATTAAGAAATCAAGATTTATGAAATGTATGTATAAAGATAATTGTAATATATGTAAAACAAACTTAATAAGAATTCAAGCAGGAGAGATGAACCAAAAAATAAGATATGTTAAAAAAAAACTATAGAAATATGTCTTACTTACTTACTTTTAATGGCACAACAGCCCGTGGAAGGCCTAGGCCGAGCTTTTTCACAAATATGGCTAAGGTCGAATATTTAAAATGCATTTTATTTATCTGAGTTAGGGAGCTCTTCCACGGTGAAGCTAGCAGCATGCAACTCTCAAAAATGTGGGGAAGAGTGGAGTAATGGCAGGGGATAGATAAAATTGCTCTAGCTGCATCTCGATGAAACTTTTTGACTTTTCTCTTGAATCGCGTAAAATTTACGGGGAAAGTTTCATGCATCTACATATTTCACTACTAAGCACATGAATCTTGAAAAGGAAATGTCAAAAAATCTCATGTAACTAGTTTTACAGTAGAAGAGCTGACTGGATTTATATAAAATTGTATATTATTATTAGCCTTCAAATACAGGCTAGAGAATGGTAATAATTTTACTTTATATAACCTTATACACATAGTATGAATTTTGCATATTGTATGTATTTCGAATAATTGTATGTGTTTTCAACAATAATTTTTAATTATAAATAAATAAAAACAATTTTAATTAATCAAAGTTGAATCAAAAGCCCCTAACACGCTGCATCGTGTGTTAATATATTCTTACAAGATCCACAGTATTTAATTATTTTGTGCTTGACGCTTATATTTTTGGGGATTATGAGCATGGGATTTCGATTTGGGGATTTTGATTTCGGTAATTTTGAGCCCAACCCATTTTTAATTTGGGAAATTTTTTTCTTTTGAATAATCCAAATTTGATAATTGGGGCATATGGAAAATATCCGCGGTTGGTATCCACATGTTTGTCATGTGGCTGATGTTTAGTGTCTGCTATTTCCTGACAGCTTGCGTGTCGATTTTGCTCCACCAGTTGAAAAATTTCATCGGCTTCTTCAGTGGCCAGCCGACAAGAGCGAGGTGCACCTTTGATACCGAAATTTCCGGAACGGAATCGAGCAACCACTCATGGGTTCGGCGTTCGGTCACAGCATCGTCTCCGTAAACTGCAAAAATTTAACGGCATGTTTTTTCAGCGATTTTATCTTTTCTATAGTAATAAATCATCACATATCGTATTTTTCTGATATCCCACACATTTTCAAATAAATGTAACTTTTTAGCTTTCGAACATGTGTTTCTTTAACATAATAAGACTAGTATTGCCAGATTTGTTGGTATCAACACCAAAAATATTTCATTTTCATATACATCAGTGATCTTTGTAACATTTCAAAATCCTTTTAAGAGAAAAATATTATAAAGTAGATTAGAATTACAAGACAATATTTTCACTGAATAGGAGTATTAACGTGGTTAATCACTGCATTTGTTTTCAACCACTTTAAAATACATAAACACATAAATACATAAAATACATAACTATTTGAGCAACTAGTAATTTTGATGGACTATACTGGTTTGGCTCTTATTGGTCCAACAGGGAACCGTTCAAAAGCCATCGTAGATGAAAGTCATAGATGGACAACATACACACACGATCGACATAACTAATAAACATGCATACATAGATGAACGACAGATTAACTTTATTTGTTATTGTATGTAAAAAAAACTTTAAGAATGCTATGGAAACAAGACAACAACAGCACAGCACAAATTACAATGAAAAACTTGAGCATACTTTTAAGATTGAATGAAATTAGGCGTAAAATACAGTTTTACTCCAAACGCTAAAAAAAATCTCGAACGCGCCGCGCCATAATAGGTTTCAGTTTGCAAAATGTTCAAAAGAGAACATACGATTTATTTTAATTTGGCATGGAATGCCTCATTTGTTAGATAGATTTAGGATTGTTTATATATAAAAGGTGTTTTTTTAATAGCTTGATTTTTGAAATTTTACAAAAGTGATTGAAAATTTTATTTGGATTGATATATCAATTCCTTCCATTTACTTTTTAAAAATAATTTCACTTAATTGTTGCCCGCGCATACGCTTCAAGTGGTCCAATTTTGGCACACTTTTTCGCACATTTCGTCCGGAATCCCACTAATGACGCGTTCAATGTTGGCTTTCAAAACATCAATCGTGTTTGGCTTGTTCCTATAGACAAGAGACTTAACATAGCCCCATAAAAGATAGTCTAACGGGGTTAAATCACACGATCTTGGTGGCCAATTGACTGCACCAAAACGTGACATTAACTGCTTACCAAATTCGACTTCCGAGTCCAATTCTTGCATTTTCAGCACAAAAAAAAGTCTGTTACGTAACGTAACGTTGCGGCCTTCATCGTCTTTGAAGAAGTACGGCCCAATTATGCCGCCTGCCCATAAACCGCACCAAACAGTGCATTTTTCGGGATGCATTGGTAGCTGCTGAATTGCCTCTGGCTGGTGTTCACTCTAAATACGGCAATTCTGCTTATTCACGTATCCATTGAGCCAAAAATGAGCCATTTCGCTGAAGACAATTTTGCTATAAAAAAAATCGATCCTCATCCAGCTTTTCTAAGACCCATTCACCGAGGCGTAAGTCTATTCATGATGAAATGTCAAACCAAACTGATAATTTTTTACTTTGACACATGTCAAGAATCACGCGTGAACTGCCAGAAATATAAACGTCAAAAACCAAGTAACAAAAAAATCACCATTTAATATCTATTTTTATGCGAATTTCAAATCAAATATTATTTTTACTTAACAGCAATAAGAAAGATATTAACTTATTGAAGATTGCAAATGCCATATTTATGTATGTATATTCAAAGAAGCCGAAAAAGATTAGAGAATTCGATGCAGAAATATACATACTTATGTATATAATATATACCTATGTATATTAGGGTGGATTAATTTTTAAAATGCTAACAATAAAATTTTTTTTAAATCCGGAAACCAAAAAATTTTTTTTTAGTTTTCTAATGATTTTCAAAGCACATTTTGAAAGTCTGAAATATCGATTTAGAATTTTTATTAAATTATTAAGTTTTTATTCTCAACACACACACATTCTATCCAGCCTGCACATTAAATACCTCGGCGTTCTTTTGGATCACAGGCTAAATTTTAGAGACCATGTAAAATACGCAAGTGAGAAAGCTGCGCGAGCCGATAAGGAACCTGCTAGCAACTGTTAGCAAATCTACGTTGATGTACGCTTCGCCAGTATGGGCGTCAGCTACCAACTACAAATCGTACATAAAAGACGCAATATCGGCGCACAGGCTGACTTCGCTCAGGGTATGCTGTGCATTCCGGACCGTCTCAGCTGAAGCTTCTGGCGTTATAGCGGGCCGTTGGCTTATTGATATCGAAGTAAAGAAACCCGCATCACATCTTAACTGGCGCGAGGGAGATCGAGAACTCCTTGAAGCCGAATACCTAAAAAAGTGGCAGGATAGATGGGATACCAGTACTAAAGGCTGGTGGACTCACGTTCTTATTCCGTACTTATCAACGTGGATAGGGAGGAAGCATGGTAATGTAAATTATCATCTGACACAGTTTCTAAGTGGGCATGGGTGCTTCCGCCAATACTTGTTTAAATACAAGCACGTAGATGACCCATACTGTTTATTTTGCAACAACAAATACGAGAACGCGGAACACGTACTGATGGAATGTGTGAGATTCGAGTGCGCTAGGCATGAACTGGAACAGAACATGGCACAACCAATAACGCCCAGTGGTCTTATACACTACATGCTGAGCTCAGAAGAGGCATGGAATGATGTGAATGCCATCTTGACGAAAATGGTGCAACAACTACGACGCTATGAGGAAGCTGTAAGAGCCATAGCGGCGTCAACAATGGATAATAGTTAAAAAACTAATTCCTGTCTTGCGAAGGAATGCCTCAATTGGCGGTGCCGCGAGGCTCAATCAGGACAGAATGGCTCAGGAGGTGGTTTTAGTACGTACGTAAGTGTGAATCGTGTATGCTGAACAGCATGGGGCTGCCAGTATCTATGAAGATTTCCATTACCTTGTCGCACACAAAAAAAAAAAAAAAAAACACACGCACATTATTGCAATTCATTTTCAATTTGTTTTGCATTTCCTATACTTACTATTATAAATATATTTGCATTCACTGTTTTTCACTTTAAAGAAACTTTTTCAGTTGTTTGAGTAAACGTCAACGTCAACCAAATCAATGTCAACATCAGTCATTCGAAATCATTTAAAATAATTAAATGAAGCTACTTTAACATATTATATGTATACACTTAGCGGTCGCTGTAGCGTAGTTAGTAACAGGCAAAATCAAAATCAAAAAGTATAAAACAAATTTTTTTTCTATATGGCGCCATCTCTTGGCTGGCAATGGAGAACCTACAAGAGTAAAAATTGCCTGAGAAAAGCTTTTCACTTCGCCGTTCGGATTCAGCATAAAACTATAGGTCCCTTCCGTTCATGTAAAAGTATAACACGCACATGCAAAAAGCTCGCCCTAGGCCCTTCTGGGACCGCAGTGCCATAAAAAGAAGAAAAAAAAGAGGAATTCAACATATTTTTTTCAAAATAATTCGAAATTCAAATTTTAGTACTTATACTAAAAATCAATGAAAAAAAATTTTTAAAATTAAGCCAAAAATTTTGTTTCTTCAAGATCTTCAAAAAAATGAACGATAATTTCGACTTCAAAAATCCTCCATACAAATCAACCGATCTACCGCACATGTACTTAATTTTATTGAATGCCAATCAACGTAGGATTTAACTTCTATGGTTATGATAGTGTTCGATTCGACATTCGATTTTTGGAAACATGTTTTCTTCTTTCAGGTACACCCAAAAAATGGTTACATCATAAATTTATGAAATTACTTCACCGCAAATATCTATCAATAAATGCATTCAAGCATAAACTCGTAATACATTTTCTGACCCACAATTTCTTAATTTTGGTGCTGGATATGTTTGTTGTGCCAATGTATGAAGACTGAAGAGTTATGGCACTGACATTTTGCAAGCATATACATATAAAAAAATATGCATTTCATTAATATTAGCTCTATTTACAAGGTTTTTAATTGATTAACTAAACACTGCGATTTTTCATTGGTTGTTTGTTTACGTACAAACTTATGCACATGCAAATGCTTTGACTTTTGTCATATTAAGGTTAATTATGAATTACGATTAAAATCTGAACATTTTAATTGATGAAAACACTTCAGTTAAAAAAACTGAACATTTTACTAAGATTTTTGTTTCTATATCCAAAGTTCACATTTTTTAGCCAAATGTTTGCAAATATAAATAATATACAAATACGTCACGCACTCGTTTGTTATAAAACAACAATGTAAACGAAATATTAACAATCAGATGATGATTGGAGACACACCAACACTCGGCAAGAGGTCTGCGTAACAACTGATCGTGCTGGTTGTACTCTCTCGGCATTATTATGCTCTGTAAACAACAACGACATGCTATTTGGAAATAAGTAAAAGTGTTAATTTCGGTCCCATCGAAATACGATGCACTCTACATTTTGTTTATACATATGTACCTGGGTGTTGTATATGTAAGCTACCACACTCTCTCTCTCTCTCTCTTTCGCTCTTATTCAGCAGAGGTCTTGAGTTATGAACGAGTGAACAGAGAGTGCAGTTGAATCCGATCGCTCAAGTCAAGTTGTACATTACGCTGCCTTTAAATAAAGACAATGCTCTGAAAACAATAGAGAATACGTATTAGTTGTTAAAAAAGAGAAAAATTGTTTTCGTGCCGTAGGCGTCTAGACAATTACAGAAATAATTTATTTCTAGCAAGCCGCCGTATGAGTCGTCACGATTAACTTGCTACTCTGCTGTATTTTTGCTTTTTTCTATATTTAATAATTTTTTAAGAATTAAAAATCTCTAAATTCAAATACATTTTTAGTTTTCTGTCTTTTTCCATTCTATGTAGTCTACAAATTATAAAAATAAAATATTTTATCAACAATAAGTATATTAACAACAACTTTACTAACTTTAATAAAATCTACCAAATCTCCGAATAAGAAAATCAAATTTTTTGTTTTGCGCGTTAAATTTTAAATGCATTTTGTTTTGTTTTCTCTCATATTTTCTAGAAACGTCAAAATTATTGTTTCCATCATAGTCTGTGAGAAATCAGAGTCAAAGGCGAAGATGATTGTTTTGTGTGAGTGTATTCACTTCTCAATTGCCTACTGAGCCCGTAGTAACACCTGTTGGCAAGAGTTAGTCTCCGCTTGATCTCAAGGCTGACATTATTGTTGGTGTTTATGCTGGATCCTAGATATACGAAATCCTTGACGACTTCAAAAGTGTAGTTGTGAACAGTTGCATTTTGTCCAAGACGCCGTGACACTTTGTTTGTTGACACAAGGTATTTCGTTTTGTACTCGCTGACCACTAGACCCACTCGATGAGACTCCCTTTCCAGGTTGGAGAATGCTGCACTGACTGCTCGAGCGTTTTTGCCCATGATGTCAATATCATCAGCGTATGCTAGCAGCATGACACTCTTGTACAAGATAGTGCCAGAGATGTCGATGTTCGCAGCTCGAATTATTTTCTCCAGCATAAGGTTAAAGAAGTCGCATGATAGGGAGTCACCTTGTCTGAAACCTCTTTTGGTATCAAGTGGTGCGGAGAGGTCTGTCCAAATTTTCACTGTGCTTGTGGTGTTGGTCAGTGTCATTTTGCAAAGACGAATGAGCTTTGCAGGGATACCAAAATCAGACATTGCGGCGTACAAACGATCCCTAATCGTGCTGTCGAAGGCGGTTTTATAATCGACGAATAGATGATGGGTGTTGAACCAAATACCTCCGGCATGAAATCCACACCACATGGTCACTTTTCGTAGATGCAATGGAGTCTCTTGAAGCTCATTATGGTTTATTGCTGTCCAACAACGCATATTTTGCTTATTGACAAAGCCTTTAGCCAAAAATTAGCCTCATCACTGAAGATGATTATTCAGTAGTAGTTTTTAATAGTTTCCAAACGTTGCTCGTTCGTGAACTTGACCATGATGATAAACCTTAAATGTGGTTTTGACATTGCAAAAAAAAAAAAAAAATTACTTGTTTGTATTTAAATACAAAATTGTTATGTCCCTATTGAAAATCCCATTACTTGCCACGAAGTTGATTAAAATTTAGCAACCGATAAAGGGTGTCAACGTTCGCCTTCAATTGCAACGTGATTGTATTGATCGCATAGAACAGTTTCCGTTTTTTTTCAAAAATTTGTTAAGCGTACATCGAACTTTTTCTCGAAATTGTTTTGAAAAATTAACAAATTAATTTTTTAACAAAGCTGTATTTAAAGCAATTGCTCTCGAAAATATCAACAGGGTACAATTACTAAGCAAACGCAGCGATCTTCCAAAGTAAAAGCAGCATCTCCTAAAATGTCAATCGTGAGCGATTTGGAATCTTTCGATTTTTCACGGCCAGAAGGATGGTCATCATAATACTCGCGTTTTAAGCTTTATCTGTAAACCAATGATGTCAAGGAATTAGATCGCCAAAAGCAACTTTCCATACGTTGGCTGTGGCTCAACTTTATGACCTCTTGCTACTTTTCACCACGGTAGTCCAAAGCTACTGCATTTTCTAAATTCAATAACCGTGATCAACAGACTGATGAGAGGTTTGCAGATTATTTGGCTATTCTGAGGAAACTGTTGATTGTAACTTTGGTGTCGCTTTAGATCGCATCCTTCAACAAGAGAGCTTGCCGTTTTGAAATGCATTCAGGATCAAATTATACAACCATGTTATCACATAATTTTGTTAGTAAGTATATACATATGTAGCCAACAACTAAGCCCATTTTTTAAAAATGTGATTTTTATCTCTTAGATTTTCAACGAAATCATGATTTATACGTATATGTATATGTACATATATGTACATATATCTATATATATTTATTTATTATGCATATTCCTATTAAAGGGGTTGGTAATGTCATCACCTATGGAACAATCACTGACCTTCCAAATGTAGTAGTGGACGGCAATCGTACAAACGTTTTATTATGCCTGTGGTTTAAACCACTCGGAATCAGAATTCACGATGTCAAACACATTAAAAGCACATCACCACTATCAAGGATTCTCTCAAAGTAGTTCAAATCGATACATCAGTCACTCAATAGACATTCAATACCCGCCGCATCACATTCCATTTTCAATCAAGGGACTACTCGAAGCGGAAATAGATTGGTTGCGCACTGAACCAGTCGAATACACCGATTGTTAGTATGTGGGCAGAATTATGTACGATATGTACAAACCTGGACAAAATAATAGGTGTAAACCCAAACATTTTTAAAATGACGAAAAAATGAATTGGCATGGTCTACAATCCAAAGGCAAATTTAGAAGTTTGGTGGCACTGTTTTGGAATGAAATGGGGGAGTCCCCGCAACAAAAGTTCTTCTCAATAAATATTGCGGCTTGTTTATTTGTTCCACCTTCAGTAACTAAAGATTTAATGGTAATGAAAACTATAGTACAGACAAAATCTAGTGTATAAATCCTCAGTTTGATTTTTAACTAAGTTAATGTTATTTTTTGAGCAAAAGAATATTAAAGAAATAACTAAACCAAATAGAAAAAATAAATGCTGACTTCAAAAGATAAGCTTATTTATTTATAGGCACGGTTGAGATAGGTATCACTTAGACCTTGTCATTCTGAAACCCACACTATAAAATATTAATTTTGACGTTTAGCAAGAAAATGAAGGTTACTAAAAAATACCTTAATATAAGTGATTAAGTGAAATTGTTGTTTTGTTTACAACTTCTCTCCCACTCACTTTTACATTTGTATGCAAAACAAACACAATTTCTTTCAATTGCAGTAATTTTAACGTAATGTCATATTTTATTGAGCATAGAAAATTGAGACGGAGAATTTCAAGTTTTTCGAACTCTCGGAATTGTTAAAATATATTGTATATAAAATGTATCTACATTATTTCGAAACTATAATATTATCAATATAATTAATACAGTGGACGTTAACCAATTAGAACTCTCGGAAATTCGAATTTTCTAGAAATTAGAACCTGCATATTTAATGCATTGAATACCCTAAAATTAGAACGTGAGGTCATGGTTATATTTAGATTTCGCTCGGCGAACACCATGCAATTGTTGTTGCCCGAACACGAAGAAATAGCTTTTACTCACTCTCACAGCGAACACGATATGCCGAGTGAAATGTACACCGATCACGCCGAGTATTCAGGGTGTCAATGAGTTATTCTACAAAAAAAGAACAAAAATGTATGTAAAATTGAAGGAAAACATGCAAACCTGTACATCACCGTTTTCAACAGCGAAGTTGCGAATATTTTTAGTTTTTGAAAGTGAATATTAAATATATTATTCATAAAACTATTGAAGAAAAATCATATTATTATCATAATTTTTCAATTATATTATTAATTGCACTCTCCATATTGATAAAATCGGTTAAAGTTTTTTGGTATACCATTTAGTGTTGCCGTTGCGAACAATATACGTAGTATTAAAAAAAATGAATTTTACAAAAAGCAACTCTGTAACGAACACCAATGTAACCACTGTACACCGAGCACGAGAGTAAAATATGATGTGTTCCTCGAACAGCGAACACCACTATAACCAGCACCTTAGAGAATTTATTTTCTACCTTTTTAAACATTCGTGAAATTCCATTTTCGTTTAATTTTTCTCCAATAGAGTAATTACCAAATTGTTTGATTGGTATATCTTCCGTGTGATTTTTGTGTTATTTATGCAGATTTTTGGTAATAAGCATGTTCATATTTAGTTCCGTCTCGTAAGGAAAGTGAAGGAAACTTTTTTTAAATGCCAAATATACGTAAAAAGCACAATTTTTGGAAATCAAAATAAAAATATTAAAAAAGCTTCATGAAATTGGAATCAACAAATTTTTTTTAATTTTTTATATAATCAACACACCTATAAATGCAGAGCATTGTGTTGATTGGAAGGATGGTTGATAGGTGGGAGAAAAAAGGAGGGAGAAGTGTTTATGAACTTTGCTTTAAACTTGCAAGGGTCACAATAATTGGGAAAAATTGTTGCAGGGAGCTTATTCCAAATACGCGCGGTACGACAGATGAACGAACTTTCTCTGTAATGCGTAGTGTGTTGGAAAACCGTGTCTACGTGGAAGGCTTGAGTTCCGCTTGCTGACCGTGTAGTTCTATTGAACACACGAACTGGCGGCATCAGCTTCCAAATATCAGAAGAACATCTACCGTTAAAGTAACGGTAGAACAGTGAGACGCAAGCCACGTTTCGACGTTGTTCCAAGGAGTCAATAGAGCTGGAAACTCTACTGTCTCCTATTAGCTTTATCGCTCGATGTTGGATACGGTCCAGGAGCTCCAGTTGCGTTCGTGAAGCTCTAGCCCATAGGTGCGAATTAAACTCCAATTTAGGACGTATATAGGTGATGTAGATCATGCGGAGATCAGTCGAAGTGAAATATTTTTTACACCACCTAAGAAAGCCGAGACACTTGGCTGCTTCTTTCGATACGTCAAAAATGTGTTTATTATGTGTTTGTTAAAATCGAAGAAAGAAACTATATAACATGCTGTTTCTAACACCTATGAGGAAGCAAAAAATAACTCTAGACAGCGCTGAACATCCAGAAATGGGAATTCGTTTTTTTAAAGTGGTTTTTAAATCAATGTCCAATGACTGGAACAATAATAAGGCGGAAGCTAAGATAATTTTTCAAAAAGTATATCCCGATAAAGACGAAAATGCTTTCCATGGAATGATGGTTAACCAAATTTTCTTCCGAGATGTCGATATAATCTCTTAATTTTTTCAAGTTTCGTGGACACAAATATATTATGTCAACGAAAGCGGCCTACAAGATAGAACATCCAGAAAACAAAGTACTTGGATATACAAAAATAACGCATCTAAATTTTACTAGGCGCAAATACTGATGGTTTTAGTTACTTATTTACTTAACTGGCACTACAACCGATGATCGGTCTTGGCCGCCTCTGCTATGCGCGCTCTGTCGCCAGTTGATAAGCCCAAGTGCAGTCAAGTTGCCCTGCACCTGGTCTTTCCAACGGAGATTAGGACCCTTCTGCGTATTCTTCCACCGTGTTTCGAATAAAACACCCTTCTAGCCGGAGCGCCTTCTTCCATTCGCTCAACATGACCCAGCCAGCGAAGCCGCTGGATTTTTACCATATACGCTTGACTATGTCAGTGTCGGCTTACAGCTCATACAGCTCATCGTTCCATTTTATTCGAAACACGACGTCCACGCATACTGGACCGTAGATCTTACGGAGTATCTTCCTCTCGACCGCTCCTAACAGCCTCTCATCATTGATGGTCAATGTCCACGTCTCTGCGCATTACATTAGGACATCAAGTTTTAGTTATCGGCAAAGAAAAAAAACCAATATGCTTCAAAGGATATTCATTACCACTTTTCGAAAATACTTTGATTATGTCGCGCATCTTTCATGTGTCGTTTCAAAAGATATTTATTAATGATGTAAGGTGTGAAACATCTAGTTTATTAACTCCATGATTTCTAAAATACTTCTCATTTAACAGGTTTATACACTTTTCTGTAGAAATTGGCTGAGTTGTCACAAACAGTGCTTAAGAATTTTTGCTCCAAATTGTTAAATTGAGACTCTGACCAATATGACATTAACGATAATTTGCAACTAGTACAATTGCTGCACAATAATCAAGACTAAAATGAAGTTATCCTAACAAATCAAACTCTTTTAGCAGAAATTGATCCAAATAATTGCATTTGTGTAGAAGAAATCGAAGAATGGAATGAAGAAGATGACGTGGATTCGGATAACAACGAAGATGATGTTGTCGATATCACACCAGTTATTCCTCATTCTACAGTCATTGAAAACGTCAAGAATTTAAAAAATGTTGCAAAACGGTTGAGTTGTTGCTTTCTAAGCACATGGCCAACCTTTTGGCACTCCGTAACGATATCGTTTTGCATTCAAAGTAGTTAAAAAAGACAAACAAGCGTCACAAATTACGACAATATGTACGCAAGAAAGATTAATTGCTAACCAATAAAAAGATTAGTTTAAAAATAAAATTTTTGGAAGTAGTTTTTCTCATTTCTTTAATTGTTAAGTGAACTAATAAAAAGTCTAGAAATTAGAACATTTCGGAAATTAGAATTACCCAAGCAACCAAGTGCTTCTAATTTGTGAGCGTTCACTGTATTTAAATACTATGGATATACTATGCGTCATAAATATGTATCATTGAAAAAGATAAATTAATATGGAATATTTTAAGCAAATTTTAATAAGCGTGTGCGTACGAGTATAAATCATGAAAGGAAGTAAACAGAATTTATTCGTAAAATGAATAAAAATTTTAAATAGATAGCAAATTTTACTCTAAGACTACCCTTTAGGAATTTAGAAGCAGTAGCTAACAAAAATTGATTGCTAGTAGCCAATTGACTTTTATGTGGCTTCTTTCTCCACATAAAAGTTGATAGTTTGTTAGAGACTACTGATGACAAATTGCGCTTCTAATTTATGTAGAACTAGCGAATTTTCCGAAATGGTAGTGAATCTTGTCACGCAAATGAAACAAATTGTTATTCGATAAATTTATAACACCTTAAACGACATTCCACTTACCAATTCATCTAAAAATTGTATTCCACACTATACAAACAAACAAAAAAAAAAAAAATTCAAGTTACATACATAAAAGCATTTCAAATTTTAAGTCTCCACATATGGCAGGACTGCCTTGCATGCCTTTCCAATCAATCAATGGTTGTCGTGCGTGCTGATGACTTAATAGAAGGTGTGGGCCACACTACTGAAATCTTAATAAGTGCAAAATTTCTATGAAAAGTATCCACGGTTTTTGGTGTTGGTACCCACAAATTTCTCTTTACACGCGAGATTTGTGGGTACCAGTTGTTTAATTCTCTCTAGTGTAAAAAGTCACATTAATTTCAAAATGAGTGAAATATCTGAAGAAATACGCTATGTAGAGAAATTAAACCGCTGCAAGAACATGCCAAAAAATTTCTGCGGTTTACGGTGAGGATGCTGTGAGTGAACGCCGGGCCCAGGAGTGGTTTACTCGATTCCTTTCCAGAAATTTCGATATAAAAGATACAGTGAAAAATGAATGGAAAGTGACTGAAAAAAGCCGATGAAATGTTGCAACTGGTGGAGGAAATTCGACACGCAAGTTGTCAGGAGAAATCGGTTGTCACTAAATATCAACGCCATGACAGATTTATGGGTACCAACCGCATATACCTTTTATATGATTCAATATACATATATTTCCCATTCGAAAGAAGTTGAAATTGCATGAATTGGTCTGTTTTAAATTCACTAAAACAGCTTGATTGACACTTAGCTACTTATAAAACGTAAAATGCCTCCTGGCATACAACATGTTCACCTATTACACATTGAAAGAAAATAAAAACATTAGTAGCATTAAGCAAAACTAAAGACAGTTAAAAATGCCGACAAATAAACATTGAATTTTACAAAAACAAAACAAATATTACCATATTTATCAGATAAATTAAATTCTGATTTGTTATTTAGAGCTAAAGATTAAAAGTAAATAAGTAAGCAGTTACTTGGTGGCAATTATGAGTTAATAGATCATTTTGCAAGTAAGGGGTGAACCAGAAAAATTTCAGAATATTTATGGGGAAATTAAAAACCAACTAACAGTCTGATTCCACTCAAATAAAGTTCAGTTTATTATGCATTTTTTAATTCACAAAAAAAAGATTCAAATATTATTAGCGGTTGCAAATTTTGTTTAAAGATATGCAAAATTTTCTGAATCACGAGAATACGCAATCGAATTTGGTTAGGTAATTGTCATACAGGTACCGACTTTCTGTTGTTTGTAGGTCCTTATTCCTTGACTTCGCTTATATCGCATTACAGTTGATTGCGATGTACCAGCTGTAGCTGCAACATCTCGAGTAGACCTCGTCAGATTAGCCCGATATGTACTAACAACCTTCTTCACCACTTCTAGGTTATTTGAACCCTTTTTTCTGCCTGACCCTTCTGTTCTGCGGATGGAGTTTCGCGCGTTGTAGTTGTTTATGACGTTATAAACCGTCGCTAAACTCGCTGTGCTTTCCAATGCAATGCTTAGTCTAGACTTCGTCTTATCAGTCAAGTAAATATCCAGTATTAATTTGCGGCGCTGTTCTTGTTGGCTCGACATGTTGACTTAAGTAGATCTAAAATGAAAATGGGTAATATTGAAAAAACTGCACTATTTATAGATTTGAAGATAATTGCGTATATTGGATACGTAAAAATTCTGAAAATTTTCTGGTTCACACTTTACTTATTCACAAAACACAAAAATATTTATTGAAAAAGACAATATAACTATTATTATAATTATAATTTATTTGCAATTTAATGCTTTTTTATATGTATATAACTGATGATTTAGTGTAAGTAATAATTGTGTATTTATTTTTATTTTTTTATTTTTTATTTCTATTTAATGAAGTTGTAATTCTTATATTATGTTTTAGCATTCATTTTTCTTTACTTCAATTCAATTATTGTTATTTTAAATGATTTCTTGTCCGAATTGCATATATATTTTTTTTGTTGTAATATGATGCGCTGATGTGGTAAAATAGTCGCCATTTTTATTTTAATCCTTTCCATTTTTCACTTCAGCTAAATTTAAGAAAATAAAAAGAAACGAAATGTAATTTGTTGCATTTTATGTGATTACGCTGCAAGTAGAAAGAAACAGAACAAATAATACAAATAATTTATTAGCAAATTCATACAACAAATATTTACGCAAAAATTATAAAAGATAAAAAATAAAATTATAGGTAAATTGTTAGTAATTATCGATTAGGGGAGAGCAGGTTAAAGAACAACGAAATGGAATACGACAGTGATTGCAGACAGAATGTGAGTAGAATCGGGAACAAAGGACAGTTTTTTTTGAAGCTATTAAATATACTCTAAATGAGAAAAAATGAAATTTAACAGCTTGCACATAAATACTATACTTAATAAAGGTTTGATTTTCCTTTCTCAGTATAAATATGTGTATTATAAAAATCTTTCTTATAATGCATTAAAGCATTAATGGAGAAACTTTCGTCTGCCGGATAGTTGCATAGTACGTGCTGAGCTGTTTTTATGTCTTCATTTAATAGTAGACATAAATCGCAATGGCCATTTCAAAACCCAACTTCTTAAGATGATATTTACGAAGACAGTATCCTGTAAGAAGCTACCTATGTAAGTAAGGTTTCGATTTTCCATTCTGTTTAATTCGATAATATAGTAGCGTGACAATTAATAAGTGTATACAACAGTTTTAGACCAATAAAAATTATATTATTATAGCATGAGTAAAAATATGGTCGCTGTGGCGTAGTGGTAGTGCGTTGAACTGCTGCGCAGAGTCCGGGGTTCGAATCTCGGCACAGGCAAAATCAAAAAGTAGAAAAAATTATTTTTCTACACGGCACCACCTCTTGGCAGGCAATGGCAAACCTACAAGAGTAAAAATTGATATGAAAAGATTTTCACTTCGCCGTTCGGATTCGGCATTAAACTGTAGGTTCCTCCAATTCATGTCCAAATATAACACGCACAACATGAGTGGATGCGAAAAGCTCGGTCTAGGTCCTCCATGGGCTGTTGTGCCATTAAAAGTAAGTAAGTAAGAGTAAAAATATGTTTCAAAGTGGCCACCCTTGGTACGAATACACAACTTCAAACGCTTGAAAAAATTGGTGGCTCTGGGCTGCAGCTAATCCACTGTTATTCGGTCCCATTCCCGACACAACGACAGTTTCAGGGACTGCAAACTTTTATGACGTTAAGCACAGACCCTGACCTCTAAAATGGGCCATACGCCATAATCAATCGGATTGAGATCCGTCGAATATGGTGGCCATTCTTGTGTCGTTTTGGCTCTGTGAGCTGGCGCAAAGTCTTGCTGGAATGTCCAACTATTATCGCCAAATTGCTGTCGTGTTTATTTTGATCAGTGGTGTTTTGCTATTTGCTCAAATCCAACCCCATACCATGACGGATTGCGGATTTTTGACATATTGAATGACGAATGATGGTTCAGGAGCCCCTGTTGACCAGCTTCTGTCATTTTGACGGTTATGCGTTTGTTCCACAGTAAACAGCTTTTCGCATCCCATTCCTGCGCGTACACGCTTGTTGTCATCTGCAAGTAGCTGGACTTTTTGGAGCTTGAAAGCATTAAGTCCTAGTTCGTGTTTTGCTATGAGTCGAACTGATTCACGATTGGTGCCAGTTTCGTGAGCAAATTTTTTCATGGAAACCATTGAATTACGTTGTACCTGCACGGTGGGTTTTCTGCCTCTTCCTGGACAATCACCTTCATGACCCAGCTCTTTAAATCGTTTAACTGCACGAGAAACTAACGAACGAGCAATGCGAAGCTGCCGCGCAATCTCACAATTGCGTTTGCCTAGCTGGTGCAAAGTTATGATAGCTGACCGATTATTTGACAACGTAAAATAAATAACTAAAAGAAATCAAGACCACACAAAAATTAAATCAGATTTCTCTCAAATATGTACAAGAATGAAGTAAATTTCAGAAAAATTACAATACTTTTTCTACATCGCGAAGAAACTTGTATACACTTGTTAATTGTCATTCTGTATGTTCACAGCTAATGGCGATAAGTCTTTTAGCCTGTCAGACACTTTTTATCCAATCCAATAAACATTGAGAGCTTTTTTCCCCCACCACTTATTATTGCTTAGGTGTGCTTCGAGGGCACAGCAGAAAACGGTTCACGACCTATGAAAGTTCTAAGTGCCCCACTTAGTATAACTTTATTCCTATTGGATAGAGTTGAGAGCAGCTCAAAACAATTCAAAACAATTTTGGATTTTATGGTGAATGAGTTCAAAGCTTTTAGAGCTACTTGACTGTGCCAAGGTAATGTTAGTGCTTTCATTTCGCCGGACAGCAAAATTCTCTGCAGTAAATATGGAGGACACTTTACCCATTTCTGAAACCTTAATTGATCGATTACAGTTCCAGGACGTACTTAGTGTTTGACGGTCACCTATAACAAAATCAAAGTTTCCCGGAAATCTATGATTTACTCTTACTTAATCCGTGATTATCAGCAAGCACGCTCCTGAAATATATTCAAAATTGATAGGCGTCCTCAAAGGTACTCACTTTTGAGAAGATTTTCGTTAGGCAGTCTTAAGGAACTTAAAGTACGTTGCCTTTTTACTGTCACTTTTTATACTCGGTCATAATTATTTCCAATTGATATGGCTTCAGTTCAATTTCTTTTTGATTTATGTTTTAATTACTTTCCTTAAAGAGATCACAATTATTCATGAATTGTAAAAACTGATACCACATTTCATAATGCATATTATTTTTCCCTTAACTATTATAAAAGACTTTTTCGAATGAGTTTACAACCTATGCCATAATTCCTTTTTCCTAACTTTTGAGTATGTATGTACTTTCGTTAAACACTTTATGCACTGTGGATTTGCTTCTAGATCATTTGCCATTTCGCCATATTTTTATGTGATCAGCTCTTATAAGTTCTATTATATGTAGTATGAAAAAAGGAAACTTTTCACCTCACACAAATTTACAAAATACTTCACACATATAACACATCGGGGTAAAAATTTAACACGAATTTCTTATCGTTCCTTTTTTACTCAACTGACATTCAAATGCATTTTCTCCACCATCAATTAAAGGAGGTGCCACTGCTAATTTAGCAGCAAGAGCAGCTGCATGCGCTTTACCAAAAGCGGGTGGAATAACACTTCTAAAAATATCTAATTCCATTTCTAAGGTGCAATGAAAAAATTGCAAAAACAAAGCATGAAATAAGGATAAACTTTGCTAATATTTCAAGATTTTAATAAAAATATAATATAATTATATCGAGTGATCTATTAACCGTGATAATTAATAATAAATAAAATATCTTGAATTTTAAGCGTTTTCGTAAAAATCGTTTCATTAAATAGTTTGGATAGTTCTTATATAATGAGCTATATTCTTGTACTGAAGAATGTTAAAATCAATAATTTATTATTCTTCTCATTAAAAACACTAGGACTTCAAGATATTTATGTAACTGTCACGATAAAATAGACTACCCGTTATATGCACCAATTTGCTTATTTAAATTTACCTGCAGCAATTCCCGCAATTGCCTCTGAAGCGAAATGTTTTACATCGACATCAATGTCGGCGTTGAGTTTCTCCAAAGTGGGTTTAACTTGTGAATCGATAACACTGGCTTCGAGGAAAGGTGAAATTTTCTGTAATGTTTTGGCAACATTAAAGCGTACATTAGCGACGGGGTCTGATGCCAATAGCAAAACAGTAGGCAAAAGTAATTTTGTAGTGATATCTGTGCCGCAGACTTCAGCAAGCATATTTAAACAGAAAAGACAAGTCATTCCTAAGAGGTAAAAGAACCAAATCCATTATTTTCTATATAATAAATAATTAAAAAATTCAACTTACTGTGCAAATAGTTCTTGTTGCGTGACATAACTAAGATCATAGGTATAATGGCTTGCTCAGCCCATTGTGCACCAAACTGTTCCACAAGTTTCTTCATATTTAATGTTGCAGCTTCGCGTATAGCATAAACATGATCGTTAAGCCAACCCATGCAGAGTCCGCGCAATTTTTGGTCAAAGAACTCTTGACCCAACTGGCCAGCCAGTGCAGGCATGTACTCGATAATGGCCAAGCGGACGCGCCATTTAGAATCTTCAGCTAGCTCAACAATTGCAGGTAATAAAGACTGTCGACAAAGTAAATTTCGATCAATTAATATTATAGAAATTATATGTATGTACACAAATTGCATCAATTGATTGAATACTCTACCTGTGACAATTGTTGAATGCCAATAACATCATTAACACAGTCCAAATTAGAAATAATATTCAAGCGCACTTCTGGGCACTCATCCTTCAGCTGAATGAGGAATAGTGGCAACAAATTTTCAACTGTATTGTAGGCGCCCAACATCGGACTTAAACCCATAATGACTGATGCTAAAGCTGATTTAACATGTGGATTAGGATCGGATACCAAATCGCGTACATATGGTAATATAGAAGTCATTATAATTTGAACTTGATTTGCTTTATCCAAATTAGAGCAGAAATCTTTGACTTTGGTGGCAACAGCGGCACGTACTTCAGCTTCGGCATCCTTGAGTAAATACTGTGAGAGAAGATGAAAAAAGAAGAAAAATAAGTGAATTGTTACAGATTATATAATCATAATAAATAAAAATATTCTCTAAAATGCTTTGAATACCATATTCACTTTCTAAACAGATACATTTTTAAGATAAATACATATCGGTAAGAATTATATTTTATACGATAACTGCTGATACATAATCTTCATACTTACGACTTAAACAATCTACTTTGAAAAATAAACATCAAGACAAACCTGAAAAGCGGGCACTAAGTCCACACGCGTAATTTCTGGACCAACAGCCTTTTGCAGATCCACAAACTTTTCGGCGACCATGTAACGTACACGCCATGAGGAATCGCTTGCGCATTGGCGCAAAGTTGGCAAAACTAACTGCAATAGCAAATATAATTCGCAATTAAGAAACGATTTATAAGATTACAAAATCCTTAAGCTTACATGCTCGACATCCTCCTGAGGCAGCAATTGTGCAATGCTTACACAGGCCTCCACAGCCAAAAGACGTACAGAATCCTATTCACATGGTAAAAAATATATATATTATACATGTATAATACTATATAGTCGTTCTTTATTGCATTTATTTATGAATGTGAATTTTACCTGATCATCTTGTGCCAACTGAACAAAATTCGGTATTAAATCCGATTTCAAATACTCAATTTCGACGACTTTTGCAAATTCACCCAATTTGCTAGCGGCGGCACGACGTACCATTGGTGTTTCATCCTGACACAATTTACGAAAATTTGCACGTAACTCAGCTTTAACCGGCTGCGATACGCGAGGATAGCAAACTGAAAATAGGCCGCAAGCAGACGTGCGTGAAGTGAACCAATCGCCAGTTACCAAGCGATTCAATGTTGGTACAACATGAATCTCCAAATCTTGAGAGCTATGCTCAGCAGCTACAGTTCGAAGCGATTCGACAGCTTTATCACGGACCACTGTTTCTTCGACAGTGGCTAAACTTTCAAGGGGTGGTATTAGATACATCGCATACTCCGGACCACCAACGAGACCTAAGCACAAGTAAATTATAACACTTTTTATCTCCTTCTATGTATGTATGTAACTTACTTGTAAAATTGCCCAGCTGATCAGCCAATGCCAGCAAGACTTCATCTTCGTCATAGATTGTCTCAGTAAGGAACGGTATCAACTCTGAGCGAGTACGTTCTTCGCCAAGTGCCAATGCAATTGTTGACAGTTTTTTTATTGAATTCAAACGCAACTGGAAATATCATTTAAATATTTTATTTTAGTTTCTTTTTCTTTTTTTTGGTAACCTTGCGACAAACAACAATTCCATTTCTCTCCCTTCTGCAACCATTGATAAACCACAGGCACACCAACAACAATGCTTTATTGTTTTTACCCTTACTCATTCTCATATACCCAAATCAAACAGAAACTCTGAAGAGATGGAAAACCAGTATGCTTGGGGGAGGAGAAACGTTTTCGTTTCGCAATGTAATTTGAAAAGTGCATGTGCATAGACCTGGGAAAACTTTCTCACCTGAACATCTTCATTTTTAAGCTCATCGATTAGTACAGCAATTGGATATAGAGAATCATCGACAGATTTGTCACTTGCTGCCATTTTTAATATTCTTCAGTCGGAAAAAGTGCGATGTTCAATTTTAATTTTGTGGATATATCTGTATTTCAGTGCGTGCAAAGTCAATGTTAACCTTTTTTCTTGATTTTACTTTTTCTTCTAAATGCCGCCGTCTTTAAATATGTTTTGTTGCAAAATTGAATTAGATATTTCAGATTATATTTTTCTACGCTCAATTTTAACTATTGTTTCTTTTGGCCAATTTTATTAGCGTTAAAATATTTTCTTCAAGTGACACAACTTTAATTGCAAAGCCGAAGAATTTGATCGGAACCGAAGGGAAATGCTCGTGCTCGTTTTCTTGTTTTTTTAAGAGCATACATAGTTGTAGTTTGATAGACACAAAAACGTATCTAAAATTAGAAAACAAGCACATTCAGGGTACGAACACAATGGACGCAGCAACGACATTGCGCCATTAGTCAAGACTTAAATAACAGGCATTCTTATGAAGACGAATTATAATGGTAACATAACGCCAATGTGCAAATTGTCGATGTCGCCTACTTCAATCTAATTTTATTTAAACATGCAGCAGAATGAAGAAAAAGAATATCAATTTATCAACCGTGATTATAAAATATGCTTGTTTATGGCATTTTCTTTGCAAATAAATAAATTAGTGGGTTGTTCTATTAAATATTATTTTATCACTATAAAATAAATATAATCTGTAGAAATCGTGAAGAGCAGAATTAAAATCATTTTGTCGTATCATTATGTTCCAGTGGCAGACAACATTTAAGATACAAATACAATGGACACCGCACCGATATTGCGCCATCTGTCACTTAAATATGATATATTCTTATAAAAACGAATATTATTGCTGGGACACCGCATCATTGCGCCATATAGCAAAATGCCACTGTTGTCTATTTCAGTCTATCTTTAGTAATGCAGCAGAATTAAAAGAAAAAATTTGAGAGCCCTGAAATTATACAATTTGTTTGTTTATGATATTTTCTTTGAAAATAAATTAATGAAGTGTCCTATTAAATATTATTGTTTTTATTGGTACAAAATAAATAATCTGTGGATATTGTGAAGCTGGGACAACATGTCGAAATTTACTACGGACACCACCTTGTCTTGATTCAATGACGCTTTTGCAGCCATTGTGTTCTTATCTTCAATAATTTTAAATTTATTTTCTTTTGCTTGATAAGAATCCACATTGTATAAAAGAACTGGGTTCACATATAAGCTTCAAGTTAAATTATAAATATGATTATTAATAAAACAAAACAAACTTTTATAGAATAGAACATCTAATTATTTTCATTGTGGTGATACGAAAAAATACAACTACGAAATTTTGAATGTTCTTTGATATTCTTTTCCTTTCATATTGGAATGTTGGTCATTGATTTTGGCTATGACAATGATGGTTTTTGGTGTCTTTAAATAATACCTTTTTGCACAACAATAAACCGGAAGAGAAATAAAGGAGTAGTTTAAAGATTACAATAATCTCTGCTTCATTTTATTATTTTTCATTTATCCTACCTAATTGCCTAGATTTTAAACCAGTTCTTTCCCAAAATATTAAATCCAATTCGCGAAAAGGCGGGCACACGGATTCTATATGCTACAGAAAGTTCAAAACGAACTGATTTATAGCCTCTGCAGTTAAAAGGCATAAATATGTTTTATAACTTTTGAATAATTCTTGTTTATTTTTCGCTCAGTAAATTTATTTCATATATTCCAAGTTATTTTTTTAAATAGAAAAAAAGAGTTATTAAATCGAAAATTACATCATTCCTAGTTTTCTAAAAATGAAACAAATTCAGTCAACTTGAATAATTGATCTTCAGAGCTCGCTGTTGGACGTGGAATACAAGGTGGTCGCTTTGGAATGACAACCATTTGATCTCCATTATTTTCATAGATCCAATTTAGAGCTATACACGCTTCTTTCAACTGTTCACGCGACAATTGTGTCAGCTGCATTAGATTAGGCTCGAAAATTGAGATGTACGCCTGACCAACTAATGTAAATATATCCTGACGCATTTTCTCTACAAATCAATTGAAGAATACAAGCATGGCATTGTATGTATGTAGGTAAAGTCAACAAATGTTACCTACCATGTAAATCGTCCATAATATGTTTAATACTTTCGGACCAAGCAAAATTAATATTTTTGAAAAATTCTGCGGAATTGTTGTTAAATAAAGAACACAGTAGCACATGTAAACGTTCTAATTCCTTATTATCAGTTTTAATAGCATCCGGAATGCGTTTCCAAAGTAATTTAGCGGCTGCTCTGAAATAGAAAATAACAATTTAATGCGTATTCATGTATGTATGCCGCTTTTAAAGCAGCCTCGCAATCTTACAATTCACTTTGATATAAATAAGCTGCCAGCAATCGAACATATACATCCCCATCAATGTTAGATTGTTCCAGTTCATCATTCTCTAATTGTTCCACCAATTGTGAGTACTTATTTGTTTTCATCATTTAAATATTTAGAAATTATTAATTCACTGCCCAATACAAAAACACCGACAATCATAAATCATCTGTTTTCGACAATAAACGTCATTCTCTTTGTTTAAAGCGTTCGATAATTCACGTCAGAGAAATACTATGGCAACTTTAAAGATTTAAACAAATGAAAGCGTTGCCATACTGTCGATTGTTGATTACTAAAATTTGGCAAAACATTAATAGATTTCGAAGAGATTGGGGTTGTTCTTAATAAAACTGAATACAACAACTTACATACATTGCGAAACAAAAAATTTAACCAGAAACAGAAAATTTACCCGGAAACGGATTACGAGTTTTTAAGATTTCATGACATGTGATATTTCGGTGATATAATGATATAACCATTGTGACAACAATTAAGCAGACTAAAAATTAGATTATTATATAGGTATATGCGAAGTGACGGGTTTACACCTGAGTATTTACCAAGTCGCTGGAAATACTCGCTGTTAAATACCTAAATAGGTAAAAAAAAATGTGTATTTACCTGCGGCTTGGTAATTACTCCGATGTAAATCCATCGCTATTTATGGGCCGAATCGGTCAAAAAGACATATTAGGTATAGTGAATTAAACCAATAACTTCTTGCAAAATGATCCAAATCGATTAATATATTACTAATAACCAACTTAATTTTTTAATTCGAGCCTAAGACAATATTTAATATCAGCAATCAAAAATAAAGTAAAATAAAAATGGAACATAAAAAATAAATATATAAATATTGATTGCACTTTGTTCAGTAAAATTTTTTCATCAACTCCGTTTTCTATGCTTAACCACTCTGGAATGTGGTCAAGATACATCCAGTTAAATAAAGCGAAATTCTGAAACTTTGTTAACTATTAGTTAAGTACGGTCAGTATAGACTGAAGTTATTGTTGATTGTGTGTTATCAAAGTTGTATTATTTGTATACAAAAAAATTATTCACAAAAGTACAAAAAAGATATGAATACAATGCTTCCAGTGTTGCGATAATCCGCATTCCCCACTAAATTCACTTTGAAATTTCTTTAAACTTCTACCCTCTCCAACGAATGAAAAAACTATGAAAAGTTACTTACTTTTTTTTATTTATTTATGCATTCAACACACAGGGTGTACCCCTATGAATGCAAAGCATTGTGCTGAATGGAAGGAAGATTGGTAGGTGGAAGGAAGAAGGAGGGAGAATGTGAGGGGAAATGCAATCACACAGGACACCGATAAAGAGAAAGGCGGCCATTGTGGCAAGTGTTATGCCTTTACCACAATGAACTACAGTTTTTCAGTGTCGACTATGACCGCATGTAGCGCCAAAGGCCGAGCTTTTCGCATCCACTCATGTTGTGCGTGTTATATTTGTACATGAATTGAAGGGACCTACAGTTTTATGCCGAATCCGAACGGCGAAGTGAAAAGCATTTCATAGGCAATTTTTACTCTTGTAGGTTTGCCGTTGCCTGCCAAGAGTTGGTGCCGTGTATACATTTTGTTGTTGTTTTATTTTAATTTTTTATTTTGGCTGTCCCGAGAATCGAACCCCTGACACTTTGCGTAACAGTCCAACGCATTACCGCTACGCTACAGCGACCACAATTTTAATGGCACAACAGCCCATGGAGGATTTGTACATGAATGGAAGTGACCTACAGTTTAATGCCGAATCCGAACGGCAAGCCGAACGTGAAAAGCTTTTCATAGCAATTTTTACTCTGGTAGGTTTGCCATTGCCTGCCAAGAGATGGTGCCATGTAGAAAAATTATTTTTTCTACTTTTTGATTTTGCCTGTGCCGAGATTCGAATCCCGGACACTCTTCGTAGCAGCCCAACGCACTACCACTACACCACAGCGACCACTATAATATATTCACCATCATTTAGAAATGTCCTAAATCACATTTTTGGATAAGTTTTGTAGCTTGATATACTTAGTACATAGCATTTCAACTTTTGCATTGAACATGATCGTAGTGATTGAATAGTATCTTAATATTATAATTTCATGAACGAAAAGAGTTTAAAAAATGGTTTTGTATTGGTTAAGAAATAGAATCAAATAGGAAAGTTTCATGAGACCAGTCTCATTGTATAAAAGCTATCAATCTTCCTTCCAATCAACACTATGCTTTGATATACTCGAATATACTTAGTTAACTAAAATAAATGCATTGCATTTAAAAACTAGCTCGATTAATAATATTAATATAATATTTAGTAATAAGAAAATAGAAAAATTATAGTTGAAATAAATAGAAATTGTAAACAATATTTAGTAACACTAAGATATTTTGCATTCCATTATAAAACAACTTCAAAATTATCTATAATTTACTTATGAATATTAATTTAAATTTTTACACAATAAATAATTTGTTTCTATGTTTTAGGAATGGAACGGTGGCGTTGATCATAAACATTTAGGTAGCTAAAGATTAGAATAAGATTTGACATTTACAGCTGTAGACAAAATTGAAGAACGTGATGGAAAAATTAAATGGGCTGAGAAATGTATATCCACGACAACATTAGCAATAAACCCGACTCCAATGGTAATTGACATTAGTTAATATAATTCAACAGTTTAAGCAATACTACATGCACATATTATATTTATTCCATTCATGTACAAATATAACACGCACACAATATGAGTGGATGAGAAAAGCTTGGCTGTTTAATAATTAAAAGAAGAAAGAAAAAATATATTTTAGCACTACAAATTTTAAATTGTTTTTGCTCCATGAACATTACTATCCAATTCCTATTTAAAATCGGCTGCGAAGTCCGAAAATCGTCACCATTTTAATTTCTAATGCGATTTTCGAGATATCGACAGAAGAAATAAAAAACAACTGTATTTAATTTGTAATATATAGCAAATCAGTAATTCGTTTTGATTTACAAATAAAATTAGTAAAACGTAATAATCTGCTCTGTTTAAAATTAGCTTGAAGCGTAGTGGTAGTGCGTTGGACCGTTACACAGACTGTCCGGGATTCGATTCTCGGCATAGACAAATACAAAAAACAAAAAATTTAAAAACATTTTTTCTACACAGCACCACCTCTTGGCAGGCAACGGCACATTTTCCTTACCCTTTTTTCCCTTTAGTTGGCGCTACATGCGGTCATAGTCGACACTGATAAACTGAAATTCATTGTGGTAAAGACCTTCCTTCTTCTTCCCACCTATCAATCTTCCTTCCAATCAACACAATACTCTGCATTCATAGGGGTACCCCGTGTGCTGAATGTATTAATAAAATAAAATCGTAGGGGTACACCCTGTGTGTTGTCTGTACCAAAACAAAAAAAGAGGGAATGCGTTTCATGACCAGTCTCATCGCCTAAAAGCGTCCAGTTTGTAGTTGAAAAAACTGAGAAGTCTTCAAGGAAGACAGAAATGCTCAGTCTCAGATTTTACTATAACTTGAATTCTCTTCTCTCACACTTTCATGTATGTATTTATTTCTTTTTTTTTCTTACTTTATTCTAATTCAGATTTTGAGATGTGTTTTTTATAGGTGCACATCAGAATTAGACAATATTGTATGATCATTGCCTGGGTCATGTTGGGCGAATGGAAGAAGGCGCTCCGGCTAGAAGGGTGTTTTATTCGAACCACGGTGGAGGAACACGCAGAAGAGGACGTCCTAATCTCCGTTGGAAAGACCAGGTGCAGGGCAACCTGACTGCACTTGGCCTTATCAACTGGCGCCAGCGCGCGCATAGCAGAGGCGACTGGCGAAGCTTCAGAGAAACGGCCAAGACCGATCATCGGTTGTAGTGCCAGTTAAGTAAGTAAGTAGTAATTATTGGCTGCTACATCACATGTAATGTTCAAAATTATGAAAACTCGTTTGAAAAAAACTATTTATTGATTTTCCTTTAACGCCAAAAATGGAGTTTCAAGATTGTCCTTTGGTGTTTTATCATTTCACTTGAATGTCTTCAAATGACGTTATTTTGAACTTAAACTTCTATTTTCAACCTTTGTTAGGATACTTAAGTTGCGAGCTTAAGTATTAGATTTTTAAAAATGTTTAGTCTGTGGGCCTAATGGAGAAGGAAAAAGTGTCATAATTTTGATAAATATACGAGTATGTTATATAAAAAAGTATTTTATGATTCAGACTTAAATTTGTTGAAAAATGCAAATTGTGGGTAAAATGCATCTAAAAATTATTTGAAAAAATATGTGTTTGTAACTTTTTGAAAGTTATAAAAAAAATGTTAATTAGGGCGTGGTTACATTGAACATTTTGCGCGATACACCCAGCATATCGTGTTGGGTGTAACAGCAACACCTGGTGTGCGAGGGAAAATCAACACATTAACATCAATTATTGAATAATTAATAACGGATTTTTGTTTTTTAAATACAGAAAAAATTTATTATTCAATTTGAAAGTATTCATGTATTAGCTCGTAAATCATTAAATTGAAACTTGCTGGTGTGCCAGCCCTCAATCCTACAACTATGTTTCGGGTTAAAGTGGTGTTTTGATTTCGAAAAACAGGAAAATATTGGTTTGTTGACTTTTGAGGTGTCAAACGAAAAGTCTTTTTAAATGAACATTTTAATTTGTAGATTTGGAACTATCGGTGTTTAAAGTGGCAGAAATAAAAAAAAAATTTGGGAAATATGGTAGATTTAGCACAATTGTGCAAAATCCCCTTCATTGCTGGGCATCTGAAGTAGTCTAAACATCAGTAAGAAATGTAACTTTTTTTAAATAGCACAGGAATAGGCCATCCAAAATGAATGGCAAATAGATATAAAAAATAATTCTTTTCAAATAATCTTCAGTCAAGTAAGTCAATAAAATAAATTTTAGGTAAATGGTTTTAAAAAGATTTTATTATATTGCGTTACTGAAACTAATGCCATAACTTCTTATAAACAAATTAACCTTAAAAATATATTTATGAGCATGAGTTAGTAGATAATAACCCTTTTTCTTTGCAAAACACGGTCCTCGGGACCTAGGTCGAGCTTGTCACATCTATCCATGTTGTGCATGTTATATTTTAGCATGAATGAAAGGGACCTACAGTTTTATCCCGAACCCGAACGGCTCAGTAAAAAGTGCCGTGTAGAAAAGTTTGTTGTTTATTTACTTTTTTTAATTTTGCCTGTGCTGAGCTCTGAACCGTTGACGCTCTGCACAGCAGGCCAGCACACTACCAACTACACCGCCACGACGACCACTAATAATAGATAACAGCCAAAGGTTCAAAAAACTTAAAAGAAAAAGCTAATTCTCCTTTGATTCTTATTTCCTCATATGTATCGAAGCTTTAAATAGCATACTGGGAATGTTAATGGCCATAATTAAACAATTAAAAGTCTTAGCATTTGTGGTCAGGACCGAAAATGAAATAAAAAACTATGACGCGATTCTTGTCATATTTTAGAATAAGCTTACTCCTTTGATTTAACGTATGCACACGAACAAACATACATACATACTCGTGCATACATAATGTACATACATACATACAGACACACACATTCTCAATATGCACCAGTTGCGGCAGCTTAAATTCAAATCCTCGAAAAAGTTGTTGCTGTTGTACAAGTAGTAGTAGTTGTTGTTGTTGTTGTTTTTGTCTGCCATCTGCATTAACCTTATACGGCGAATTATTGAATAAATTGCTCTGCACTCCAACTGCGGAACATGAATCACACCCATCTCTATTAGAAAGTTCTTGCACACTCTCATTGCTTGACAAGCACAAGTAGGTACGTACGTATGTATGTATGTATCTATGTATGTATGTATGTATGTATGTATGTAGGTAAGTAAGCAAGCAATCCTGCTATTCGTATTCCATGATGATGATGCCTTCCTTTTATGTGTTGTTGTGTATAAATGATGCAGAGGTGCCAGGCGCCACCCGCCACGCCACTTGCTTCCCGCCGCCGCCCGACCAGCACGCTTAAGAACAACAGTCGTCAACAACAGCACAACAATTCAGCTCTTCAACACCCGCTTCATCGTTCATCGTCGTGGCACATACTTCGGTGTACACATGGGAAATGACGACGATGATAATGACGATGAGATGATGATGATGATGATGATTGCAAAGTCAGTTCGAGTCAAACGGGTTCCGTGCGACACAATGCCACCACACGATGAGCACGAGCCACAGCCACAGCTAGAACCAAAGAACCAAAGCCAGCAGAATCGTTTTGTTCATTGTATGTGAATGTGTATATGAGTGTTTGTGTGTGATTATGCGGTGAATTTGAACTGGAATGGTGTGACGTGATGAGGCATTAGTTGTGTATATGGGAGTGTGTGTTTGTGCGAATATCCATATCCTTCTTGCTATACCAAATCGGGCTCAAGCTGCTGTCAAGTGAACTGAATCGTGCCGAAATGAAGCGAACCATACAACGAGAAGGTTCAAGTTAAACAGACATCCTGTGGCGAATTATACCTTTTTACGATGCCATGTTCTGGTTTGCCATCTTCCATCTTTGCAATCAGCATAAGCATCTGTATGCTACATTGTACGAGCTTGACTACGAGTATGTGTGTGTGTGAATGTGCATAACATCCATGTAAATGTGTGTATGGATATATTTGGGTATGCGCCCTGTAGGGCAACCAACTGGTTTAAAGTTTATAGATCAACTGGTTTACTTTTCAACTAGTTGACAGATAGATATTTTTGAAATAGTTTGTAAACCAGTCGTATTTCGAGAAAGATAGCTGTTTTTGGACTAGTTTGCAGATCAATCGAATTTTTACAGTTATGTAACCAGTTGCCTATAGAATTGAAAATTAAACGTATTTTGTTTTTACTAAATAAGTACTTATCTGTGAACATTTGGCGAAACAACCTAAATATAGATAAGACCATTTACCAAAATTTTAATACGCTTTTTTAATTTCTTCCAAATTAGTCAGTTGATATTCATCAACAGTTTACTTATTCCAAAATCCATATACTTAGGTGAAAAGTTTTGTAAAGTGATGAAAATTACAAGACAATATTTTCACTGAATAGTATTATTACTAAAGTGAATGATCACTGGGTTTGTGTTCAACCAATTTAAAAACTAGATGTTGGATAAACTTGTGAATTGAGTAGACTAGATTGGTTTGACCCTACAGGGTAGGGTGGTAAATACGTATATATGCATGTATGTGAGTATGCATGTATACAAATGTATGTAAGGCACGCAAAGTTATCCTTCTTCCCAGAGCAATCGTCAGCAGTCTCGAAACACATAAGCCCCAAAGCTTCGGTCTTTTTTTTAAATTTTTCTATCATTCTTTTCTTTTTGCTTGAAACATACATGTACACATGCATATAAAAACATTTTTTAGAGTATGTTTGTGTGTTGCGGCAAGTGTGGCAAGTGAAAGGCGCGAACAGTGAACAACACACACGGCCATACAAAACCAGCACTTGCATAAATAATCACACTAGATAGAAAAAGATAGTCTATGTTCTATACATAGTAGTAACTAGTATAGTATAGCAACAAATATGGGAAGAATTAGAAAATTACTTTTTATATTTTATGTATTTAGTTACAAAAATATTGGTTCGTATTTCCAGAGTAATTTAACAATTAATTGTGTGTTAATGTTTCACTTCTGTGTATTTGCCGCGATATTTAGTTTTGTGATATAACATATTTCACCATACCAATAGCATTACTTTTTACACCACGCCAATTTCGGGTTAAGCAAGGCGAATTTATATAAGGCGATAGCAGCAGCATAACAAAATTCACCAGGGCAACAACAACAGAACTATGTGTTGCGGTCATAATGGTCATAATATCAAAATCAGCTGACAAAAGAAGTAGTAAAACAAGTACAAAAACAATAGCAACACATGGCATTTGTTGTTGCAGCCATAATGGAGGTATAAATTATATTGTCAAAATCACCGTTTTACTACAAAAGAAGAAGAACACCACGTTATTGCATTCGCCTGGGTGTTAAGTACACAGACGGTTATTTAGTACTTTATAAATCATATATAGCTGTATCTTGTGAACTCTTCGCATGAGCAGAATATTTGTCGCTCCCAATTGTATGGAGTAATAGAAACAATTTAAAGTTGAAATGCATTTTTCTCAAACTTTATGTTTTTTGAGATATGACTATCTGGCAAAACAACCGAGCGCCATGTATAATATGTATTTATTAGTGTTTTTCAAACGGAAGGGATACTGGAGGAACTGACGACCCATGATCCCTACTTCTTTTCAATTGGGTTCATTTTTTTCCTGCTGAAAAACTCTGAATATTAGTTCTAAAGCTTGGAATTTGTTATAATTGTTTCCGGTTTTCTCTGTTACTGAGGAATAAAGCATAATGCCTATGAATGTTTACGTTGTTGAAATAAATTTTTAACGGCAATTTAATAAAATAGTTTGAGAGTTTGAGATTGAGCACGGTATTGGTTACTTAAAAAACATTTATTAAATTTTCTATAGATATGTGTGCGTATCTTTTAATTTAACCACGATTTGCGTACAACCAGAATGGACAGAAATTATTGGTTGGTCCTGTAAATATTTTTGTTTTAGCACCATATGACATTTTTGGACGGTATTATAAAGTTTTGTATTGTACAATAATTTGCTAGTCCTAATAATGCCTTAGAAATTAGAATATACATAATTGTCTGCCGTATTTACGATGAATTATGTTATATACAATATGTATCGATATCACATAATAAGCAAATAAAATTGCTTGAGTGTAAGGAATGATTGGTCGTTACTATATCTGTTCACAGATTTCTATCAAATTGAACCCAACCGACGTGCAAATAGCGCAAGTATCAAGAAGAGCAAGCAGCCAACAGACAACGAGCGATTGCCGCATTTCGCAACTGTAGTCCATGGCACTAACGATTTCTTTTTTCTGCCGATTTTTTGCTTTCCTCTCCTTTAGTTTTTTGTTATTGTTGTTGCTGTTTTTTTTTTTTTGTGAAATACCCAGAAGCACGAACATTGCTGCTGTTGTTGTGCTTACCACTGAATTTTACTGCGCCACGCTAACATCAGTGCTTGCTCCAACAAGTACAAAACAAAAACAAAGCAAAACGAAAAAAAAAACTACAGTAACAACGAGGAATTGAACAAAAAGAATCAAACCAAACCGAAACAATCCATGCACGAGCACAAATCCCCAAACGCCAACAAAAGCAGCAGCAGCAGCAACAACAAAAAGCAACAACACCAACAACAACAGCAACAACAATGATGACAGTAACAGCAGCATGAAAAAAGCAAAAATAAAACCCACACGCCCCGCTAGTGTTGGCAACAACTGCTGTCAAGTAATTCTCACCCCAACTCCAAACCAATTTAAGCACCCACATCCACACCCAATTAGTCACCCTCGTTGAAAAACACATTCACATCTAAACACATACATACGCACGCACACACACACACGCACACACACACACACTGCATACACGTACACATTCATACTTACAAGCATATCTCGTATATAAATACCAGCGAACATACTGCTGCCATCCGTCGTCGTTGTTCTTGTCGTCTGTCGTTTCGTCCTTGCCACCACAGTCTTCCTCACACTGCCATTGTCGCCACTCTCCACTACTAGCATCATCACAACCATCATCAGCAGCACACGATAATCTCGTACGTCGCATTTGTAGCTGTTGCAGGAAGCTCGGAGTGGCAGGCAACAGTGTGGCAATGGCAGAAAACACGCAGATGCTTTACTATGCTAGTGTTGCTGTATTTTATATGAGCACTGCACGAGCGCCCGACAAATGCTTTTGAATTGCCATCACAAGCGCAAAACTACACTCGTGCGAATAAAATATGTATTTAAAGTTTTATCACAAGTTGGTAAGTAAACTGATGGAAATATGTAAAAATGTAAATAGATGCATACCGCGAACATATTTAAATACATAATATCATAATAAGACATCATTAAGTCCCCTTACAATGAGACAATTTGGTTCTCTCTAGCGTTTGTTTGGGTTCCAGAGGACACACTGACGCCAGAATGGCCCGTTGTGACAACACATGACTGGTTCTACAGTTGAACGCCGGTAATTTATTATCACTTTGTGGTTTTCCATTGCCTACCAAGAGGTATTCTCGTACACTTTCTTATAATTCTCATTCACTTCATGTCGATAGAAATAAAATAAGTTTTTATTAAAATTAACCACCAGACTAAGACGAACTTGAACTCGCCACCTCGCGGGTGAAAGTCTAGGTACGCTACCCACTAGACTATCGGGCTCGTGATAACATACTAATAACTTACTTAGTGACCTCAAACCTCATCAGCTAAAGCAAATTCCCTTTCGTTGTTCCATTTCGGTACAAAATTTAAGTTCTGAAATTGTTACAGTCCAGCTTTATGGTAGTGTCTCATGTCTCACGTTTTTAAATTAAAATTGGTTGGGTCTCCATTATTTTATGGGCCTTAATTTATAATTATTTCTGCAAAGTGATTTAGATTGATATAACCACAATAGTGTGTACAATTTTTACAATTCCACAAGGGAAAAAATTCACATGAGTTTCACAGTGTGTGAATTTTTACACACAACTGTTTCCTTTGGCATATATGTTTTTATTTTACTCAGCTAAAATCCTTTAGCGACCATTGTTAATGGCAGCGCATAAGCTAAACAGCAACAGCCACGCCAAGTTATTTCCATGTGGTTAGATAGTAGTGGAATAAATACACTTTATATTGGTAAAAAGTTTTGTATATGCACATTTCGAAGATTTCGATAATGAGGAACCAAATTTTTAGATGGGAATTGTTACATGTTTTATTATGGAAAAATTATAGACCTTATAGTGAATGACAGACCCATATTTCCGGCTACAGACTTACTTAAAAATTGGAGTTGGAAGGATTTATGTCTGCTGAGTGACTAGTAATAATTTTTAAACCAAATTTCAACATCAAAGTTGATAGAAATATTATGGTAATGTGAATTCTTGTTGTTTGGAAGAAGGTGTTCGAAACACCAATAAATTTTAAATAAATACACAATAAATACTCGTACTCAGAAAGATATTTAAAAGTCTGGTATTGTATTCGTTTTAATGAAACTTTCCCTGCTATATAAATTATTTTGAAGTTCTAAACCAATCCGCTCTGGAGTGTACGTCTTTAAGTTTTCAGCACTTAAAGTTTCATATCGTCACGCAGTTAACATATGCGCATAAGTATGTGAATATTATACCACTGTACATTGTACGTTTCCTGATATCAGACACTTGAATTATACAATACTTGTCTGCCTGTGCATGCCTGTTAGCTTGCACGTCCTGTCCGTAAGCGCTCGCGTGTGTATGTTTGTTATCGATCCCCTTCTTCCACCTTCTACTGCAAATTGGGATCGTCGTCGTCGGTTTCGTCGATGTTCACAAGCAAGACTGTCAAGCAAGTAAGCAAGAAAGAAAGCATGCCGGAGGCGGTTACGGCATTGGCATAACATAACGGCGGTAGCGGTAGTGTAGTCCTTTTGAAGTTTGAGCTAAGTGACATGCTGTTTATTGTTGAAGGGTGTTAAAATGTGGTGTGCGGCGCTATAACATTTTATGCGCCCATCCGTGTGGAGCGAGAAATTATAATGCCAAGCTTGTGCATGTTCAACGGCACGATATCCTGTGTGGCAGGCACGAAGCACACTTATTTTCCTCGCAAATATGTTAGTACATTGTAAAAATTTCATTCTGAATATTCAAATTACCAATTTAGTAAATAGGTAAACTGTTTGTGTCCTGCTAATCGATGCATTCACATATTCTATGTAGTAAAAATATGTTAATAACTGAATCTAATATTAGGCCCAAACAATATTTTACTGACTCTAAAAATACGAAATATATGTAGAATACGGTACTCTCGAATTTGCGCTATTTGTCAACACTTAAACACTATGTATTCTTATGAAGACGAACATAATTGCTGCGACATTGCTTCATTGCGCCAATGTGCAAATTGCTGCTGTCGTCGACTTCAATCTATTTCTATTTTAATCAATAAATGCATAAGAACCCGATCACACTGGAAAAAGAGAAAGAAAATTGAATGTAGAAAACGTAAAAAACAGATTCATCAAAGTTCAAAAGTAATGAAATGTGATAATTAATTTTGCCGTGATAAGTTTCACTTCACCCGCGAGACTTTAAACTATCACAATAATTTTTTTTTATCGGTTTAAAATAAATTGTGGAAATTGTGAAGAATAGAATTAAAGCCATTTTCTCGTTGCCGCGTTCATTGCGTTCCAGTCGCAGACAACATGACAACATTTGCTGTGGACACAGCCATTGCATTAGTTCCTTCACTTCCATCTCTGTGATATTTTTAGTGGCTGCAGCATATCCGCAAGGCATTGACATTGCCACATTGTGCATGGCACCAACTAATTACTCTGTTTTGGGAAACTTTAATCTCTTCATTTCAGAGTTCCGAAAAGGGGTAATTACAGAATTCAAGTCTGGTGGTTGTGCAATTTTAATTTTTTTTTTTTACTTTTTAATGGCACAACAGCCCATGGAGGGCCTAGGCCGAGCTTTTTCACAATTTTAATATGCGAAAATCAATTACCCGAAATTTTTATCCAAATTATATCTCCACCTTGTGGACTTGGGTTTCAACAAATCTTTGAAACTATAAATCAATACTGGCAGGTACGGCACTTTAATTATAGCATTGAAAAAAGTGTTATCACTCCATAGGTATGAACTGGAGAAAACGCTGTTTCCACGATTATTTTTTAAGTGTAACTGTACATTTTGCTGTATGCTACAAAAACTTTGCCATGCTTTAGTTGTGTACGGATGTGTGTAGTATGAATGTTAGTAGTCGAGATGTCTGTAGGTACATATATATGTATGTTTGTCCTTATGAATTCAACACAGATGTGCGTCGTGCAACGATTGAGGCGTGTGTTTTGATTTTCTGGCAACAGTGCCCACTAAATGCGGCAACAAAACGAGAATGAGCAAACAAGCGAACCGAAAGAGCAACCAACCAAACAGAACAAAACTGTCGCAAAAGGACCTGACTGAACAAGACGCGACGACAGTTGATAGGTCGGCTGGTCGTTGGGTCTGTCCGCCTGCCGTTTCGTATGTCTATCTGTTTATCTGAATGGGTGGTGGTATTGTCAAATTGGTGTTATAAGCATTCCGGCATTGTACATGGGTGAGCATGGGAAAACTTTGAAACTGAAGACATGATAACAACGATGCCGAATAAAATCGCTGGCCAGGCACGGATGGGGATACAATGACTATAGTGTGTACATATATAGTATACGAGTACAGCAGTAAAGTGCAGAACAGTAAAGTTGTTTTAGGTGAGGGGGTGGGCGAGTAAAGAAAAATTGTCATAGGAATGATCGGCTTCGTTAGATGTGGCCTCAATGGTAATTGCGGGACATTTCATTTTCAGAACTGAAGCTGATTGCGAGTCTCGCACGTTGTTCATGACTAGGCGATATATCCATCCATTCATCCATCCATCCATCCATCCATCCATCTACTCATTTATACAAGTTACAAGGGTCGAGGGATTTGCGTCGCATGCCGTTTTATCAGGCATGGCGACTTAACACACTACTAACTTGAGCATGAAAGACAAACAGGCAAGCAGGCAGCAAGCAAGCGGCAGTCAGGCTGGCAGGCTGACAGGCAGGCATGCAATGTTTTTATATATTTGTATTGTTTGCATTGAGCTGACATCAAGAGTGGTAGTGATGGCGGTGGTGATTGTGGTAGGGTGATAGAGTAGATGTGTTTGACGCTGTGGCAATGGTAGTGGCAGTAATGGTTAAAGAATTACATACTAAATTGGCTAAAATAGGAAGCGTAGTCGTTGCTTCATTAAGCAGAATTTGAGATGAGCACGAGGCTGGCGCGCGTGTATTATTATTGCAGCAACCCTTAAAAATCAAGAAACGCGTCGCGTCAATTGTGGCAACTGGGAAAACAAGTGCTTATGTGTCTAATATTAGGGCGGCGAAGTATTGAGGGGTTGATGGGCGGCAACAACGGTTGTGTGAATTGATTGTAAGAGGGTATGGTTGATATGGTCTTCAAATGTATTAAGTGGCGTCAGTGTGTATTGACATGGTTTGTTTGTTAAAGTATTACTCACTCATACCTTAACTGAAAACATTTTAAATGCTGGAGGCGGGTGGAAAACGCATTAGACGAAAGCGTGGAATACTTGAACTTTTAAAGTCAAGTTAAATAGAAAATATCGTAGCCATATTACAGAGTTGAGTCTATGTGTACTACATAGTTAGTAGTCCAAATACATACATGCATATATGGTACATATGTATAAATGTACATATGTATATTGAGATTCGTAAATCTTAATCCAATATATTTTCACTTTGGAAGTAGGTATGTTTTAAATTATTCCTCTATTTAACAAGCCATGGTCTCGCTTCTGCAATACGTGGTGGCGCCGATTGGTAGGTTAGGTTAGAAGGCGGATGCCTTACACAGGTCGCTAGGACCATTAGATCAATTAGGACTTCCAGGTATATCCATGACTGCTTCCAGTTTGAAAGTACCCGTAGTACGTGCAAAGGTTTTCAAAAGAGTCAAGTTTATATGTATTTGTTCTAGCTAGTATTGGGCAATGTTCCGAAGTTAGAGCAACGTTTCAGTTTTATTGTTGGGGCCGGATGAGTTTTGATATACGGTATGAATTTAGGCTATTCCATCTTCTAGAGGTAGAAATAAGTATTTTTTGTCGAAAGCTGCATAATGGAGACAGAGTGATGGTGAGATGTTACAGAGTAGACTAAAGTACCTTATTACCCTAAGCTATTGTTTATAATATAAATATAATATTTTTTTCTTTTCATTTTCTCAAAATACATAACTTAATAAGTGAAGCTCTTAGATTTGATGCGCTTCACTATATCACTGTTAACATACGTGCACATACATGTTTGCCATATGTCCGGCTTTCATCCGGCAGTGCGTGTTTTCAATACTCTGCACGGCAGAAAAAAAAATAATATGGGTTATGTTTTTTTCTAGTCTGTTAGAAGAAGCCTATGTACATGCTGATGCCATGTTGTATTTTTTTTTTTTTTTTTTTGCCGGATAACGAATTTAAACATTATGCATACATAGTATCCTACATGAATTCCTCTTACCCCACGACGGCTTACGTTGATACAGATAGATTTGTTTATAAGTGTTTCGTCACCATTAAATACCTTCGGAAAGATGCCTTGAAGATACCTTGAAGTTGATGATTCCATGCCGACAATATCTGCAAATCAAATAATTTTTCTTTTTGCTAAAATCATAAAAAAATGCTTAATCATCGAAGTGAGAAATCACATTTCGATACACTAGCAAATACACTTGCACAAATCTTGCAATCTTTACCAGGTTTTTTATAGAAGCTATTGAAAGACGTTAACAAGGCGATGTTTTATTCGATGGATTGGTTCATAAAACTTAATTATCCACTAGGATTGCAAAGACTAGAAATAATGGAAATTTAAGAGATTATTTATTATTATTTCAAGTTATTCCTTTTTATGATCAATCTAGAACTTTAAAAGAGAAACATTCGTTTTTTGCTCTATTTCATAGAACGAATTATGTACGTTCTGAACCAATTAGTATATCGTTAAACTTTTCAAATCCTATACCTAGACGCATGTATTTTAGTTCAGTAGATCGTTAATGACACTAAAGAAAAGCCAAAAATGTGCAAGCAATTTGAAAGTTGATCTTACATAATTAAGTTAAGCCGAACTCGATGCAGCCATCAGTTTTTTCTCCAGCACGTCATAATTTTCATTTATTGCGGTTTAATACCATATATGGCATATATTTTTTTAATTTTGTATAAGAAATTTCATATATAATATCACTGTGTGTCACAGAAAAAGTGTTCGGGATCAGAATATACATACATACTTAATGCATAGCGGAAGTGCTCCAGGGTAGTGTGGTGAAGTCCGTTTTGGCCTAAACGTTAGATTTTTATTATTTTTGCATTTGAGAATGTTTACGTGTTCAACACCTTATTGTAAAATTTTCCGTCAAACATATTCTTGGAACCCATTAGCTCTCTCCGGTATAGCTTAGCTTTTGCCCTTTTCACGGTAAATTGCATTTTCAACCTTTTACGAGGGTCGATAATACGAGTGTGTTCTAGAAAAATATTAACCATTAATTTTACTAGAGGTTACTAAACATGTTTTTTTCTAGAACTATTATGTTAAAAAAATATGCAAGTGAGCTGAAAAACTGAAATGTATTTTTTTTTTTAAACATTTCAATTTTTCATTTAATTTTTGTTTATTTTTCGATCGTAGTCATTGTAGAGCAGAGCTAACACGTTTCTGACCTTAACCTTATGTAAATTTTATGGCCAATATTTTTATAGAACATATTAACCCCTGTTACCCTCGTAATAGGATAAATATTCATTTTATTGATTAACATTTAAGTTCTAGGGCAATCAAGCTAATATAAATTTAAAAATAAAATTAAATAAAACGTTTTTTTTTTTGAGAACTTGGTTTTTGATTGCAAACTCAATATCAACTACATACTTATATTATGCTATGGTACTACTACATATTATGTCACAATAGCCCTTGATGGGCGAAGCTTTCCCATCCTGAATGATTTCCGAGTTACATATATTTGTACAAGAATGTAAAGAATCTATAGTTTTATGCCAAATCAAAACGGCGAAGTGGATTTTTAGTATTGGAAATCAATTTTTGCCAGCCAAGAGATGGTGCCTTGTATAAAAAATTTTATTTTTTTACTGTGCTGAGTTTCGAAACTTATGTAGCAGTGCAGCATATATCAATTACGCCACATAGAATACAGTAAGCCTTTTTTTCGGGTTTGTCCTTGCCAGGTGGAAAAATGGTTGAAACTGTTTTTTGGGGTGTAAAACGACTTAAACCATGTTTCAGCATGCAGATGTTAACATATTTAAATGGTATAAATATGGTAACTTTTGTAAAATCCAACAGAATTTCTTTTCCTTCGGTTCTGCATCCATTGAAGAAGTTTTTTCTAATGGACAAAATTGCGCAGTAACCTAGTGCATGAAAATGTCTCAAAGCCCGTATGAGTCTATAAACTACTGAATAAAGAAAATAGAAGACTGGTAGACGTACTACAATATGCATTAGCCTATTATGCTTTTGATGCCCTCTAAAATATATTTGTATTGTATTGAATTATTATTTTTGTTAATTACATATGAGTACACTATTAAGTACTTTGTTGTTTATTTGTAATTGAAATGTTTAACACAAATTTTTATTATTTAATATTAGTAATTTTCAAAGGATTTTTAAGAAAAAAATCAGTTTAAAACAATTTTGAGGAGCTATTCGGTTTCAACCTTGATAAACCAATTTAAACCATGCCAACCCTAGTTTATATAGACTATGATGAAGGCCACGCAGAGTGACCGGGGTTCAAATCTCGTCACAGGAAAAATCAAAAAGTAGAAAAAAACAAGTTTCCTACACGGCACCACCTCTTGGCAGGCAATGGCAAACCTAAAAGAGTAAAAATTGCTAATGAAAAGCTTTTCGCTTTGCCGTTCGGATTCTGCATTAAACTGTAGGTCCCTTCCATTCATGTACAAATATTATAACACGCACAACATGAGTGGATGTGAAAAGCGAAAAGCTCGGCCTACCATGCACAAAGCTAGTGAATTTTAATACAGCTAAAGCGTGATTCAATTGATTCCTTTTATCACGACAACCTTATTCTTATACCGTTATTCTTAATTATTTGTTTAATTAGGAAATAATTCCCGCTTTTCTTTGAACTACATAAGTACACTACAATCATAAAGCTTGCTCAAACCTTGTATAATCAATTTGAAAGGTGTGTTATGCGAGTACCAATAGTACATACAACTGAAGATAAAAGCGTTATTAATTTTCATATGAAAAATAAAATAATCTTGCTCTTTTTTAAATTTCATAGACTTTTCGTTTAATAAATTTATTGAGTTTTTAGTTTAACTGAAAATAAAAGCGTATCTTCAGTTACTTACGGTACACAATAGGAACAACAGAGTTGCAGCTGGGAGTATGGTGGAGTATGGAGGAGTATGTTCAATGTATTTACTTAAATGCATTCTAAATAATAATAAACCTGTTATGCATATTTCTCATAAATGAAAAACAACAAAACTTTATCAAAATTATACAACATTCAACACTTTTGGGGATTAATGATAGAACCTTTACCTGATATTGCAACGGTAACTCGTAAATTTCTTCACTAACGTTTTTTCAACGTTCAAATCAATACAAATAGAAAGAAGCACACCAGAGTGAATGTAATAAACAGCAAAACCATAAAATATTCTTACAGTCGCATTTGTATGTTTGCACCCTTGCATGCACACAAACAGGCACACACATACACATGCATACACACATCCATTCAAATCTTCACTCACTTTCGAATGCTTATACTACGTGTGTATGTATGTATGTAAGTTTGTATGGCTTGTGCTCCTTCATGCACATGGATGGTTTGATGCCGTTATGTGGCGGCGGCACCAAAAGCATTTGGCACTCTAGACTCATGGTTCAAAGTGCCGCGATGTCGTGCTTTACAGCCTTTGTTTCCTTGCTCTGTTTTTTAAACAACGCGCGCGTGCTTTTTCCACCACACTTAATTCCGATTCCGACGACTTGGTTCCTCCTTCCCTTACCCATTAAAACAACAGAAAACAAAAAATGCGGCAACCACCTACAACTTTTGCCACTTGTCGTCGACGTCGTCATAGTCGTTATAGTCGACTCCGTTGCTGTTTTTCTTTTTATGTGCTTTGTTTTTGGTTTTTTGCCTCGTTGGCCTGTTTGCTCATTCATCCGGGGGCTTCGTCTGCAGTTGAGCAGTAAGCAAGTAAGCAAAGCAAGCTGGCAAGCAAAGCAGTCGACAATTTAAACGTGCGAACGACTCGACCCAACGATTCATTCGCCCGACCACACCACCGGCCGACCGATCCACCTACCCACTCACTCCCTCATTCGACGACTGCCTTAACGACAGTCAGTCTTTCCAACAATATTAACAAAAACGACATTAGTAGCATTCGAGTGTGCGAGCGACTCACCCACACAAACATTCACATACACACATACTACATATAATATACACACACACACACACACACACATACAGCATACAGCATACAAAGAAACACACATGCATAGATATACAAAAACACTCACGCAAATTCCACATTTTTTTCACACCCAATTCTTCTTCACCCTTCACCACACACCGGCCGCACTTCCTTTGATTTAGTCATTTTTCTCTTTTGGTAGCATTTGGTGCGCCCGTTCATTGCCGCACGCTGCTTCCTACGTTTTTCCTGTGGGGATTTTTATTCGATTTTTCCATTTTTGCGCGCGCCACACATTCTGCAGCCGACGCCACTTCCACTGCCGTATAACTTTCTTTTTATATGGTTTTTATTTTTTGTTGGTTAGGTCTTTTTTCTGGTTGTTCTCACAAAGTTACGTCTTTTTTTGCTCTGCCGAAGACCCTACACTAAGATTGAAAGGTGTTCATAGTTTTTCATTTTTGGAACGATTATAAATTTTTCTATTATTCAACTGAGAAGTGAATGATGAAATGGTTGAAACTTAGGTTCTGAAATAATAAAAATTTGCTTTGAAAGATTGCTTTTCGCCTTGAAACATCTTCACTAACACTACGAGTACTTTTGTTAGGAAATAAAACTGTTTTTAAGCTCTTCTCGACCACCACGACATCGATAGTCTAACGCAGTGGTCTTCAATCTTTTTCAGCCGTGGAACAATTTTGGCCGGCATTGGATTTCATGGAGCCCTTTCCTAAGAAAAAAATCGAAAATAGCTTCTATGTGCTAATGAATAATTGTTGTACCAGATTTATGAGTTAATTTGTCAAAAAAAACGTCAAATTTTAAAAGCAGAAACTTGTAAATAAAACTTATTTTTTTCAAAAATGAATTATTACTTTATTTTAAATAGATTCCCCCTTTTTTCTTTTACTGGCACAACAGCCCATGGTGGGCCTAGACCGAGCTTATCGCATTCGCTCATGTTGTGCGTGATATATTTTGTGCACATAAATTGACGATTTTACCATAAGAAAAAGTATGGTGAATTTCGTGCAAGAAGAACAAGACAATTAGTCATCATCGTTCTCATTTGCAGGTTTTAGTTGAACGCGTTGTAGTACGGGAGGAGACCATACCAGGGATGGTATGGATTTTATGTTCTCCCGAAAAACCGTGAAAGATACAATTTGTTTTTATTGCATATTAAAATGGATTAGAATATAAAAAGTTTTTGTTTAATTTCCAACGGTTTCTGGTGGCGGACCGGAAAGGATTAAAGAAAATTTGGGGGAGCTCTGAGGCTCCATTGAGCACATATTGTAGACCAATGGTCTAGTGAGTAGTCATGAGATTGTCTCTAGACACTCACTCATGAAATTTCGGCTTCAATTCCCTTCCTGTTTTGGTGGTTAATTCTCATCCATCTCTTCTTACAGTCCTAAGGACACGACACGAAGGGAATAAAAATTATAAGAACGTGTACGAGACAATGGCAAAACCTCAAAGTGATGAGAAATTGTCAACCGGCGTTAAATTGTAGGTTCAAGCATATGTAACTGTGTCCTACTATAGAATAGCTACTGTACCCTAACCTACTTATATTGTTTTCACTTTTTCTGGGACATATAACAATCTGATGCATTATTTTTATCTGCTTAAAGAGTCAACTTTAGGTGTTTCTATCCAATGATGATGAGCCCATAGCTATGATTTGGCCAAAATCGTACTAGTAAACGACGTTTTTGCTAATTACAATGTATAAATCATTGTCCCATAAAGAATACATTGAAAGAGAGCTCTCTACTCTCTTGGCCATCTCTGGTATATTACACATTATTCATTATGGTATATCGTCTACAATATATTATACTTATATATTACATGTCGAATAGATTGTGTGAATTTCGTTAATGCTGATTGTAACACCCTTGAATATAATTTTTTGTCCTGTTTGCTGCGGTACTTTGGTTGTTGTCGTCATAGCGTGTGCCTCCTCGGTGCCTGATGCATTGCGCTGTATAGCAAGCAACTCGCAGTAAATGGTAGTCAAGTTGAGTTGAGTCGAGTCGTTTGCTATAGCTTAACATGATGGTTGGTCGTTGGTTGTTGTTGTTTTTGTTGTAGCTGCTCTTGTTGTTTTCATCCCAGAACGCCACTTTCAGACGTGAAGTCGTTCAAGTCGGTAATTTGATAGAGGGTTGGGGTAGCGGGTGGAAGGGGCAGGGCAAAGTGCGCGCGGGCTCTGAATTATACGCTATGATTGTATGACTGGGGGTTGTGGGTTTATAATTGTGAATGTTTGTGTGTGTGTGTGTGTGTGTGTGTGTATATATATATGTTACAAACTCGACTAAGCAGCACTTGGCAGGCAAGTAGTCAGCTTGCGCATCCGTTTGCCGTTTAGACTGCATACCGAATATCTGCTGCTTGGCATTCTCATGTTTGTCAGATTGTTGTGCTGTTGTGCTGTTTTGTTGTCGTTCGTTTCGAAGGTCGGTCGGTTCGTTCGCACATAAGTCGGTCGGTATGACTAACAGCCGATTGGATTGTGTTGTTGTCAGTTAGATTGTACAATTATTCCATGCGGAGGTCGTAGCCACTGGTTGTATGCTCACGCCAACCATCAGCACAATCACCACCATACCCCACACCGCCCATTTTTTCCATCAAACACGGTGATGATGTCGGTCTGGTCGTTAAGAAATATGGGTGTAATGGGCGTTTGTATGCAATCTTGTTGGTTTGATTTCGTTTGATTTTCGGTTTGAGTAGGTGTGGAAACTAATACATTCGAGTATACACATACACACTCACGCTGAGGGAATTCCACCCCGACACCAAGAGCATAACAAGCACTCATTTGGTACGTGGTAGTGGTGATGTTGTTGCTATTAATGCTTTGTTGTTGTTGTTGGTGATATGATAACTACGAAAAGTGCTTGCTGCCGTGCCATGTCGAGTTGAGTTGAGTCGAGTTGCTGGTGGCATGGCAGGCATGCCATGACTTTGGCGTTATGTTACGTTACGTTCGTCTGTCCGTCCAACCAATATGCTATCGTTGTTGCTGTTCTTGTTGTTCAATGCCGTGACGTATTATTATGCCTCAAGTGAAGCAAGCATTTGCAGTTTTGTTCAAAAGTAAGCAAGCAAGCAAACAAGTAGCATCGTTCAAATCCCGCCGTGTTGTCAAATGTGTTTGTGTGTGTGTGTATGTGTAGATGAGCGTTTGTGTGTGTGTCGTTTGGTGTTATGATGGTTACCCCGCTGTTGATTCTACACCCACCCCTTCGATGTCGCTTCTGTTTCTACAGTTATAACTACTACAACTACTGCTGGTGGCTTTTTTCTGTTCACCGCACAAAGTACTTTGTGTTTTGTTGGATTGGATTGTGTGGACGGACTGTGGCGCTGTTTGTTCGCGCAAAGGCAAAACCAGACATTGTCAGTCGACTGGTGGGTGAGTGAATTGGTCGGTCGAAGCAACGTATTGTACGTTCGTACGTTCGTTAGTCATTCTCGTCAACGTTGCTGTTTCGTGTCTTCACACCGACCAAAATCAACGACTGTTTTTTTCATTCTTGTTGTTTTTGTTGCAGGTTGACTCCAATCTGCTATACTGCTCCTCTACGCCGCTCCGCACGATTCGACACGACTCGCATCGTCGACAGCAACAACATACAACACAGAAACAAAGGATATTTAGAAGAGCACCAAGGATAATGATTCAGTAGTGATTTAAATTCTGTTAGTTCGTCGTGCGACTTCTTGGTGTTTGGACGCTTTTTTCTCTATCGGGCTGGCTGAAGACGTTACTTCGCAGCTGTGTTTGATATTTTGTTCGTCTCGTAATTGTCGTGCAGTGTAGTTAGTGCGAGAAACTAAGTTTTCCGTGTGTTATTCGAATCGCCGTGCCGTCTTATATTCTAGCAGAAATTTAAGTTACTGACTGCATACTCCTATGCAGTTGCTTACGGCTTTGAATACGCGTTTAATTTGCGTTCGATTTGGGAATTTGTAAAAATGACAATATGACAGCAAAACGTGATAAGGATTATGCTAAAAATAAGACGTCAACTGGTAATAAACATACCCCATTGTTGTTTGTGCCAATAATTTAAATTTAGCAGTTTGGTAGAGCAGAAAGGTTTTTTTTTTTAGTTTTAATTGGTAACTAACAACGGATATTTTCAATTATTTTGAAAAATCACAAGGCTAACGTAAATGTGTTAATTTGATTTATGCTTTTTGTGAAACCTATTAAGTGAAAAGTAGTGATATTTTTACTCATTTTTGATGGGTGCAAATTTTACCTTTCAACAAATTCTGAAATAAATTAAGTGGATCTTTGATTATCTGAGTCCGTACATTTTAAGACAAGCATCATCTGTGGATTTACAGCAGTGGTCGCCGTGGAGTAGTTCGTAGTGTGCCCTGGTTGAACCCTCGGTACAGGCAAAAGACAAAAAGTATAAAATAAAAAAATGTTCTACACGGCACACCTCTTGGAAAGGCAACACAAATCTCCAAGTGTAAAAATTTCCTAAGAAAAGCTTTTCAATTCTGCTGCAAGGCCCATTTCATTCGTGTACCAAATGTGATACGCACAGCATGAATAATATAAGTGAAAAGCTGGACCTAGTTCGATCTGGGTTGTGTTATTGCCATTAAAACAAGAAGAAGTCATCATTATAATTTGTAAAAAATATATGGTATAATGTTCCGGCTGCCATGATATTAATATCAAAACTGATCATAGTACGCGTTCATTCTCACTGAAAGAATATTTTTGGGACATGCTAATGATGAAAATGGTCATAACGGATATTGACAAATTGTAAAGCCATTGGACCATTAAAAAAAAATTTTTTAACTGTTTAGTCAAAAGGTTTTTTTTTAATACACCCAATTTTATATTGCCATGTAAAAATTACTAACTTAATGGGAAATATAATTTTCCAAATCGGATAATGTTTATCGGAGCCGAAAGAGGTCGCACTAGCCTCCAGAGTTCTAGAAATTCTGAAAATTTATGAAAATTATACATATATTATATTTTAGTCCTAAAAACCTTGAAGTTCAAGACTAAAATTTAAATAATTTCATACATTTTTCACCTGCATTCAATAAAAAAAAAACGCACAATACCGCACTTTCGGCGCAAATAAGAATCATCCAATCTGAAAAATTACATTTGGATTATGTTAGTATTTGTATAAGGCACTATACAACATATGTACATAAAAGATTTGAAGTAAAGTAAATAAGAATTACTAAACAATATTTTCACTGAATAGTATTTGTGAAACTGTTCCATTATTTGTTGTAATTCTCTTTAACACTTTAGAGCATATTTGGTCAGATGTTCTGACCAGTGTCTGAATAGTGTCTGCTTATTCATATAGAAAAGGTACAATATTAAAAAAAGTCTTCAATTAAAAAGACTAACAATAAGTAATGAAATAGTTGTGGTATCCTTCCTTTAAAAATACTATTAAGTAAAAATATTGTCTAGTAATTCTCATCTTACTTACTTACTTTTAATGGCACAACAGCCCATGGAGGGCCTAGGCCGAGCTTTTCGAATCCACTCATGTTGTGCGTGCTATATTTGTACATGAATGGAAGGGACCTACAGTTTAATGCCGAATCCGAACGGCGAAGTGAAAAGCTTTTCATAGCAATTTATACTCTTGTAGGTTTGCCATTGCCTGACAAGAGGTGGTGCCGTGTAGAAAAATTATTTTTTCTACTTTTTGATTTTGCCTATGCCGAGATTCGAACCCCGGACACTCTGCGTAGCAGTCCAACGCATTACCACTACGCCACAGCGACCACATAAGTAATTCTCATCTACTTTACAATATTTTTTCTTATAGGTAATTTTCAAATAATGAATCTATCCCAAAAATTATTTATAAGGGGTCGTGGCGGATACGGAACGATCGTATGATATGCCTGTTCCATGAACGCAGTTATTCTTTGGCATCAATATTGATTACAGCCCAAAAAATTATAATCGTCATATGATTTCAAAAAGTTGTTAAAAACTTGTATTCATTGGAGTGAGTAGGGGAATTTACTGCGCTATTATTTTACGATTTCTCAACATCCTTGTTACCGTGTCCTAAAAATATCGTTTGATACAACTGTGTTGTATCTCCAACCAATATGCAATTATAAATTTCCTATTTTACTTTTACTTTTCAACAAATAAAATTATTACTAAAATATCATGGATTGGCTTAAGATTCGACAGCCCGATATCAATCCAAATTATATAGCTTATTCCTCTACAGTTGGTTAGTCTAACAAATAGTCTACATTTATAATTTAACATTTCGTCGCCTGGAAAAATTATGTATTGTCGTGCCGTTATCAGTTTTTCGATATTTCCTTTAATTTTCTAGATTTGTCGTATGTAGCAAGGTCCACGGACCTCTTTAGCCGTCATTTTGTAGTATGTTTTGTTTAACCTTATTTTTCTTCTTGTGAAATAAAAACTAAAAGTATAGTTCCCCATAGCATAACTTTAGTTTTATTTTATTCAAAATGCTTTTTATTCACTTAAATTGAATCTTATGTATATGCAAATACATTTTGCAAGATGTAACATACGACAAAATATTATTAGGGTAAACCATTTGTAACTTTCACAATAATAACGAAATATACTATAATCCCTTTAATTTAGGTGAAAATTTACCATGTCATTTTCGTGAAATTGTATTTCAAACTTCAATCGCGATTTCCTATAAAGTCGTCAAGTGTAACATGCGACAGTAATTTATGGTATCTAGGCGGCAATATGAACATCGAATAATCTTTTGTTAAAATCCTTTGAATAAGTATAACGCCAAGTGAAGTAAGTATATTGCCCCAAATGAAGTCATAACATAAAAAAAGATAATCATGAGACTAACGTGAAATCTCATGAACTATCACCGCTATATCTAACTTGCAGACTATTTATGCTTAAATCAATTTTGAACTATGTACATAGTTCGGAAACATTGGCGACAATCAATGTGATGAAAAAATTATTTCAAAAGGAAACAGTTGTGTAAAATTCGTCTTTCAAAATAATTTTTGGGACCACAATCCTTATTTTAAAACGAATGGTTATAGCTTGAATTTTATGACTTTTGTCCAATCTTTAGAATTTCAGGTTTGTTCTAAAATTTTTGAATAAAAATTAGAGAATTTATAATAAATAAGATATGATAACGCATGTGAATTGAGCCCCGTCCTAAGGTCAAAATTATACTCAAATTCATCAGTTCATAATTAGTTCCTTGATTAATTGAACCATAGAATTATGCACTTCTATTGGTGCTGTTTATGAAAAATGATGAACAATGCTTTCCAAAGCAGTTCACATGAAAAATGTCTCTATTTCTTTAACACAAGCGCTTAACTTATATAGTTGAAAAGGAGTAGCTTTCAACTTCCTAAATGGAAATCATGTCATGGAGGGTTTAGGCCGTACATTTCACGGTAATTTATGTTATGCGAGTTCTGTATTGTAAGCGAATGGACCTACAATTTTATGCATAAACCGAATGACGAAGTGAAAACCTTTTGCATTTGCAATTTTAACTCTTGTAGGTTTTGCCATGGCCGCCAAGAGATGATGCCGTGGAAAACGTTTTTTTTGTTGTTTTCTATTTTTGACTACGCCGAGTCTGGAACTCTGGAAGTTAAGAAGAGTAAAGGTTTCAAGTCACGAATGCGCGCAAGTACCGAAAGAGATAAAGAATGAAAATAAAAATTCATCATGGTGGACTTTACGTTTGGCAACCCAGGCTTCATTTGATTTCATTTTTTTAGTTGTAAGTTTAAAACTTACAATTAATGACATATCTTTCGAGTCGTTTCGATATACTCGACGGCTCTTCAGGATCATTTCTTGATATTATAATTGAGACTACATACTTATTTGCATGTGAAGGCCACAAAACATCTTAAAACACCAATTTTTACCCCATTATACCCGTTTTCGATCGAGAAAAGTTGGCCGTAAATCGAAAAAATTACCTCGTTGAAACGAAGATGTTCTACTTTAATCTACGTATGTGGTAGTGCACTGGACTGCTACGCAGAGTGTCCTTGTTTCGAATCTCAGCACAGGCAAATTCAAAAAGTAGAAACAAACAAGTTTCCTACACGGCACCATCTCTTGGCAGGCAATGGCAAACCTACAAGATTAAAAATTGCTTATGAAAATCTTTTCACTTTGCCGTTCGGATGCGGCATAAAACTGTAGGTCCCTTCCATTCATGTACAAATGTAACACGCACAATATGCGTGGATGCGAAAAGCTAGGCCTTGGCCCTCCATGGGATGTTATGTCATTAAAAGAAAGAAGAAAGAGTATCTTCGTAGGTTCTCTAAATACAAGAGACCTTCCGTATATATCACTTTTAGTTGCAAAATTTCAGGAGCTCCAACATATCCGAGAAGAATGTTTAGAATATAATAAAATATCTTTGAATTTAAGCTTCTCTTGATATTTCAAAATAGTGTTAAGTATTTTTGTGTACCCTTTGCAAATATTGTATTTTGCATTTTAACAAAAGCAAAAATTGAATACTTCATTCAAGGAATTGGATTTTCAGCATCAGCTTCAACGGGAACTGGGAATAATTCGAAAACAATTGGTCTAGTCACGTCTTCACAAAATGTAACCTCATCTCAGGACGTCACCAAACGAACAAACAAACCACTAATGGAAAAGCGCAGAAGAGCACGTATCAACCAAAGTTTGGCCATTCTTAAGGCCTTAATATTAGAATCGACAAAGAATCAGAATGCGAAAGCAGCCGATGGACAGACGAAACACACAAAATTGGAAAAAGCTGATATACTTGAATTAACAGTGCGACACTTTCAAAGACATCGCAATTTAGATGATCCTAGTATGTACATAATTAAATATATTATTTTTAGCATAAATATTTTCTATAAATATGTATAACATATGCTATATCTTTTGCGAACTATGCAGCAATCAATAAATATAGAGCTGGCTATACCGATTGTGCCAGAGAGGTGGCACGGTATTTAGCAACACCTGAACCTCCTCCGTTGGCGAATATGCCATCGTTATCGGAACCTGGTTCGAAGGCGCGTTTGCTGCGACATTTGGATCAATGCATCGCTGAAATCGATATTGAGATTTGTCCTCATTCGACGGCAACATTTGCCGATAGTCCTTCAAGCAGTTGTTATGATGTAAATTCAGCTGTTAAGAAAACGTAAGTATAAGAGCCGAAATAAATGTGACTCTATTTCAGTGTTGGGCAAAGAGCGTAGCATTGTTCTCTCTTTTAATGTATTGCATATGGGAGGGATGTTCAAAAACAGCGAGCATTCGCTCGTTTTTTTTATTACAAATACCTCTTTATAGCGTTAAGCATAATGCACGAAAAATAATGCACCTTTAGTATTCCGGATGCACTTATGGAATAAACTCAGTAAACAGCTACTTTCTAAGATCTTTATTTGATCGTTTTCCGTATCATTATTTGGGATCAAGGAGTTGGGTTTGGTGTTTTCAGCATTAAATATCTTCTGCAATTGTATATCCACGTTATATTATATTATGTCAAATTTCAAAACCGATAAAACTTCCGGAAACTTTAAGTTTCCGGATTGTTACAACGAAATAGTTAGCGGCCGTTTCCTATTTAGGGTTACCGCCTCTTGTCAGCTTTTAGACCTGTAAATATTCGTAATATTCGATTGCCGAAGCTTTTCACTTTGCCGTTCGGTTTCGGCATAAAACTGTAAGCTTCTTGCATTCGTGAACAAATATAACACGCATATCGTGAATGGATGCGTTACCTACGCCCTCCATGGGTTATTATGCCAATAATTATTATTATTAATTTCTTATAATTATTATGCCATTTTTAAGAAATCAAGTAGTTCTCGGCTTCAGAGTAAATTTCAGACTCAACTTAAATGATTTAAAAATCACTTAATCATTATTTTATAGGCAACCAGATGATAATTCAGTTGATTATAGTAGTCAAGACTCAAACCCCTTAGACTTTAGCAAAGCAACATCTAAAACTTCAATAGCAAAGTCAAATTTTGTTAGCACCTCAGAGACTCCAGTTGCTCACTCGACTATTTCACCAGGTTCGGAACGCATAATTTCTCAGGTAAAAATGATTGTGAGGTCAAATTAAATAAAACCACATAAAAAACACACATTTTAATAATAATAGGATGAAAATAACAATCGTGGACAAGAGAATTCCGCAGAGAACAGAAATGAAAATTTGCATCAGATGGTGGGAAGCGTTGCTGGTATGATTGATATTAGTTCAATACAAAACTTTGATGATCGCAATAAAGTGAGTCTTTCTTTTCCTACTTACATATTATGTAACAAAAATTTATCTTATTGAATGGGTTAGATTTGCTCGAATGTCTTGGACGCTTATAAACATCTTAAAGTTAATGACCCAAATGGCATATTAGTGCTTCCGCCACACTATGTACAACTTGCAGCAGCATTGGGCTTAAGTACTCAACCCATTGTTGACCCAATAGCAACACGCACTGATTTTGAGCGTTTAATCGAAATGAATCGCGTTCAACCGTTGGCGGTGCAACTGCAACCAAACAAGATTAGTCCATATACTGTACCAACTGTTTTGGAAGCTGCACAAGCTGTGCAGGCTGCGAATGCATACGCTGTAATGGCTAAAGAAAGTGGAACTGCAGTTGCTGCTGCCGCTGTTACCGCTACGTTGCAAGTGGAATGTCCCGCTACTGTGGCAACATCGATCGGTGCTACTACCTCTGCTAGTTCAGCAACATCAGACTCGTCGAAGTTGACTTTGCAATCACCACCACAGCCACCAACACCAACACTTGTGGAAGCAGGTGTAGCAGCCAACGCATCAGGAGTTATCGATATTGAAAACCAAATCGAGGCTGGTGGCAATCGGCAGCTGCAATTGTTAAGACCACCAAATGATATTCTAGTTAGGCAGGATCAACAGCAACAGGATGAGAATATGTGGCGCCCATGGTAAATAAAATATATATATGAATGTAATTATATTGTTAAATTGAAGAGAGATTGTGCACTACATACATAAGTACATGCAAGTATTTAAGTATGTAAATTGTACAAGAAGCTTCTTGATTTCGGTACTTTACGTTTATCAATAAACTGTTTGTTTGCACGTTTTTCAAATAATTGATTAAGTGCGTTTAAGAAAAATATTTATACCACAATATTATTTACGGAAGCTGTTTTTCTATTATTGTTATGTTCTATGTACGAGTAATTAGTTATATAATGAAAATCAGAATTGTGCAAGTATTGCTTTTATAACCAATTTCTTTGTTTTTTTATGTTTTTTATAATGTCAGTTAGTATTTTTACAACACGATAAACATTTCCAAAGTGTGCCAATGCCAAAGAGACTATATTATTTTTTAAATTAGCAATCTATCTTTATGTAATACTATTTACTTAATACCAAAAGCAAAAAACAAAAAAATAATAAATATAACAAAAAACACGTTCATTCTTTCATTGATAAAATATCAAACATTGGAAACATTATAGACCAACTCTCACAAATTGGCATTGAGGAGGAGCCGATCAGACGATATCTCTCGTTAGGGACTCCCATTTTATATGACACTTAGAACTACGGTTACATTTTTCCGCACTGCGAAATGATTTCCCTCAATGGAATTAGTTCTCATAAGGATACTGATGGGTCTGAGAAATTAATTCGGCTAAGAGGTGTCCGGCTTAGAGGAAAAATTTGTATGTATGAACATAATAAGAGTAACACAAAAAAAATTAATTTACATGCGATTACTTTTAAGTTAATTTTTATTGACAAAGATCTTCTTATAGCAAAGAAATTTTTCGTACGGGAGTAAATAGTATAGACTGTATATGAATACGTGCAACTGGGAGATACATATTTGTTTGCTTAGTAATAGTTCAATACTGCTTCACTTTTTATCCGCTTTTTCCAGATTCTTTAATTTTAAGCGCAATTCTTTTATATCGAACCGGAAAATAATATAAACTCGAAAAAAAATATCTTGACATAAATATCTGTTGAAAACGTAACGCATAACGTATTTAAGTTATTAAAAATTTATCCATTGTATTTGCTTATATTAATTCGACATTAATTGATGGTGATATATAGGGCATAATTATTTTAACAAAATGATAATATATCTGAAATAATAGTTTAACTATGTGAATATAAATTAGTGTAATAAATAAAAAAATAAAAACTATTTGGCCTTAAATGAAGTCAACGATTTGCGCGGAGCAGATTGTCGCTGGCGAGCTAAAAATGTTTGTCCTTGTCCCATTAGTAAAGCCAATTTGGAATCGATTGCATCACGTTGAGCATTTACACCGAGCCTACAATATAAAATCAAAATTTATTATCTCAATTACACATTTCAACCATTTCCAGTAAATGCAGAGTACTAACGATTTGAGAATCGCAAATAAAAACTCAAATCAGAAACTCATTATATGTACATAGATGCATATATTTGAACGTTCTTGTAATAAATAAGTGTATTAGGGAGTATTAGCAAATACCTTTCAATTTAAATTTCTCAATTAGTACGATAGCAAAAGATAACAAATTTATTTCATATATCTTACAGAAAATTTGCTTTGTTTACCTATAAAATGCGGTAGTCATTAATTGCTCTTCTTCCATGCTCATTGTTGGTTTTTGTTCTTCTTCAGAATCATGAGCTTTCTCAAGTAAATTGACATCCATTACTGTGATGAGAAAATTTAAATTGTAACACAATGTTCATAACTAGTGGATAAACAAATTAGCAAACATACCATTGGCTATACGTGGATCTAAATTTTTGATGACCTCTTTAGCTTTTTCAACGCATTTTCTGTATTTCGCATCACATGCAATTAATTCTTGTTCACGATTTGTTAACGTACTTTCCAATTGTGTGATTTTCCCCTGAAGTGATAGATTTTGCGCAACAGTCTCTTCTAAGTGTAACGCTGTAATAAATACGCATACAATTTTTGTTGTTATTTTTAACACGAATATAATTATAGTTCAAATTTAACTAACTCTTTTGTTCATTTAATTCCATGAGCTGTTTAATTTGTTTGCCCAACTCAACTCTGTAAAAAATTATAGAAAATAATTTGATTTAATTCAATACATAATTGATGAAAGTGAAAACATACTCTTTGAGGTTTGGATCATCACTTTGCGATGCATGCGATAATGAAAGAATACGTTCATTTGCAGATTTTAATTGTTCGCGTAGATTTTCATTACGTTTATTTGCATCGTCCAATAGTTGCTGTAAAATATTCATATATTAATAAGTAGAATCAATGAGGGAAACATATTAGTCAGTTGTAAGCCAAAGCTCCAGTTAATTTCAGACAGCACTTTTGTACTTTTGTAACCTGACCTTTTTTGTTAAATATGCTTGAAACCAGGAAAAATGTCAATGTAACTTACCGCCAATGCAGTTTGGCCACCTTGACCTTCTCGCAATGCTTTATTTTCTACTTCTAATCGTTGAATTTTGTCAACCAAAGCAGTTGCTTGCAATTCTTTTGACATTGTATTTGCATTTAAACCTAAAAGAAGAAAATTATAAATTACGAAAAATCAAATCGTCTTTAATAGTCACTAACTTCCAGAATTTGTCGATAATTGCCCACACTTAAGTTCATCGAATGCTTCACGTAAATTATCGCGCTCCTTCAGCAAACTGTCTTTGGCGCGTTGTAAGGCATTTATATTGCTATCGAGATTCTTGTTTTCAAATTCAAGCTTCACATTTTTACTCATTTCATTATCTAATTTAGCATGCAATTCTTGTATCTACACGATATAGTATGTACATACAAATGTATGGATGATTAAAAGTGTATAAGAGTGATATGGGGCATAGTAATACTAACCTCCTTTTTGAAAAGTTCCACCTGACCCTTAAGTGTAGCATTCTTCTTTGCATCTTCCTCGAATTGTACATTCTGCTGTACATAGTCAGCACTACGCTCTTCCAACATTTTAACGTGCTTCTTCAAATCATTAAACTCTTCCAGTTTCTTTTTATAGCTATCCAATTGAACTTTGCACACTTTCAGCTTGTCGTTGGATTCACGCAGCACATCAAGTTCATCTTTAAGTTGTGTTAATTCTGCAGTATTTTTCTGCAATAACATTTTAATTAGTATTTCGTAAGTGAATACGCATAGATTTTTCAAACTTACAGTAAGCTCGTCAATGCGTTGTTGCATTAATTGCAAATCTTGTTCCTGTTGTTGTGCTTTTAACTTGAAATCCTCACGTGCTGTTTCCGATTGTAGCAATTCCTCTTTCACCAAATCAAGCTGACGGCGCAGCTCAGTGTAACGTGTTGATCCAGCCTGCACTGGACCCAGCGAAACACAGTCATCACCAATCGCAGATGCTGAAGATTCCATACGTTCCACTTCTCGTTGTAACTTGGTGAGTTCTTGTTGCAAATTTGTTTTTTCTTCAATAAGTAATAACATCTGTGTGAGAAGTCAAAAAACATATTAGTAAACCTACTGTTCGTTCTACTAACTAATTGTACATAAAAATATTTGTTATGATAAAGTTGAGAAAAAGACAACCATTTGGATATTCACTTGTACAGCAATTACATTATTTCAGATAAGATTTAGTTTTAAGTTTAGTTTTACACTTCCTTTTATCGACTCTAATACATGAAACACTGTATCAATATTAAGCACTGTGTGTCGCAGATATTTACCTTTTTTTCTGTTTCGAAACACTTTTGCGCCATTGCATCACGTTCTTCCTGCAATAGCTTGTTATCGAAATTAGCAATACTCAAAGAATTGCGTTGCAAAGATGCTCCTTGCCACGTCGACTCTAATTCTTGCAATGCGCGCATAATATTGGCTTGCAACGATTCCTCGAGGCACATAATTTTACGAATGTAATCTTGTTTAGCGGCACAATTCACTGCACACCCCAATACCAACTGCAGCAGACGTTCCAATTCTCGCACTTCGCATTTCTCAGCAATGCGCATTGCATCTGGCCGTGGAAAATCGGCTAACGAATAGGTGAGCACATCGCCGTAGTAGTCATACACCCCATGGATTACTTTTTTCAAATTGCTCATCTTCAAACGCCAATTATTACCTGCATCCGCCTTAATTTTCGATAACCACAAATCTACGGAAATGTTGTATGTGTGTGTTTATTAGTTTATGACACGGAATTTCCGCCCCTTCGATTCAACTCACCTGAAAAGAAATCTGGTGCAAACTGATTAAGTGCCTGAGCCAAGGCAACACCATCCGAGAGTTCCTCTGTAAATTAAACAATTTTAAGTAATTTTTAATGCTGCACAACATAATAATAAACTGACAACTTGCTGTCCAGTACTTTAGAAATATGTCATTGCTTCATTCTCTGCTATGGCTCTTACATATTATTTTATTTTAACAAAAACAAAAAAAAAATATTATTGATTTAAAAAAAAAATCATTCTCCTTAAGGGGGATTTGAACGATCGCTACAAAACAAAACTTTACAACTTGAATCCAAAAACTCTGCACTTCCTTTTATTCCACTCGGCCATACACCGAATGAATATCATGTTATATAAACAACAACAATTGTGCGTAAATTCCACGAAATAAAAAAAATTTACAGAAACAAAGGTAAATGTTAATTTTTTAATATTAAAATGCACTTTATTGATTTCTTACGTATTGTAGTTTAGATATTTGAAGAATTTGTTGTAGCAAACGATGAAATCTACAATATTTCTACACATATTTTATTTTAAATTATCTCTTAATTTTATTAAAAATCCGACACTTTGATAATGTTAGTCTACTTATTAGAATAATTTAAGAATAAAGTTAGCTATAGTTTTATGCCGAATCCAAGCGGCGAGAAGTGAAAAGCTTTTCTTAACGCAATTTTTTACTCTTGTAGGTTTGCCATTGCCTGCCAAGAGCGGGGATGCTTTTTCTACTTTTTGATTTTTTGCCTGTGCCGAGACTTGAACACCCTGCGTAGCACGACAGCGAACTACCAACTACTTCAATATTTCTGGAAACTCTGCTCAGAGATGTTTCCCATTCTAGTCATACATATTTATATTAAATATTTTCTTCAAAATTCGTTATTGTTTTTTGCTTGCTCACCTGGTGTATTTGTTTTCGTTTTTAAATTTAATGTTTGGAACCATTCAAGAAGGCTTTGGCACATTTCGCCTCTTTCAGTCTCCATATTTATTTATTGTTGGAATTATAAACTTTTGCAAAAATTAAAGTAAATTACTATGATTAAACTATATCAAAACTACATCACCACACAGGAAAGAAAACAGATAAATGCCAAATAATATTGTCAAATGACAGCACAGCTTTGGAGATATGTTTAGTAGGCATTTTAACACAGGGTTGCAATTTATGCATCCGGATATAAGGTACTTTTTTGTTTCTATCAAATCGCTTGTTTGCTGGAAGGCTGTCATACTCAAAAACATAAATTCTAAGAACAGCGCATTTAAACTTGACTAATACTCTTCTCACGCGAAGTGCCAAGAGTATATAATACGTTTTCACTTGATGGAGAGAGAGAAGGACCTGAGATTCTGATTCGCAAAACGTAAACAAAGGTCTGGTATGTCGTAGCCAAAAAATGTCAAACCTACGCAATGCCTACAGCGGCGGATTTACCTGTATGCAGATAATTTATAAGAGCCTCCAAAATCAAAAAAAAAAAAATTATAAAAAAAATTAAATAGTCGTGGAATTTGTGATTTGGAGAGTTTAAAACCTCCAATTCAAATTTAATACTACTAATTGAACTATATGGTGGTCGCTGTGGCGTAGTGGTAATGCGTTGGACTGCTACGCAGTGTGCCCGGGATTCGAATCTCGGCACATGCAAAATCAAAAAAAAAGTAGAAAAAATAGGCAGGCAATGGCAAACCTACAAAAGTAAAAATTGGCTATGAAAAGTTTTTCACTTCGCCGTTCGGATTCGGCATTAAACTGTAGGTCCCTTCCATTCATGTACAAATATAACACACACAACATGACTGGATGCGAAAAGCTCGGCCTAGGCCCTCCATGGCCTGTTGTGTCATTAAAAGTAAAGATAAGGAAACTGAACTATATTTATATGCGATTGTAGTAGACCGTTACAAAATAAAATATATGATATAAATATATATAAAAATTTTAACATTTTCAAAAGCAAATAGGAAAAAAAGAACCTAGCATAAGCAAGCTTTGCGTTTCTATATTTCGTTTGAAAAATGCAATTTCATTCATTTCATTTCATTGTTTGTTTGAATTTTGTTGCGTTAACATCAAATTTTCGTTGCATGATTTTGAATATTGAGAACAATCATTTGTGTTTATTAGCATAATTTAAATTTTGAGTTGAGATTGATATTTTCAGAACAACCAACAGTTTTTTTTTAAACTACCAAGAGCAACGTTGTTGCTTTCTTCATTTCATGATTCTTAATTCACTCAGGAATTATACCATTTTATTTTTAAAAAAAATTATTGAAAAATATACTTTAAAATAAAAAGAACTTTCGAGTCTGGCGCACAAAAACGACTTCGAAAAAAAATTCAAATGAGAGAAAATGAAAACCAAAGAAACTCCCTTGCAAAATTTATGTCTTGGGATGGAAATGTTCCATCTACCAGCACTGCGGTGACAGATAAAAATATTTCACTACCAGTAACCAGCTGATAACGATGTTAATCTTTCAAATATGAATATTTGTGTCGAAGAAGGTGCAGGTGATAATTGCGTTGCCATTACCAATGTTATAGAGATTGAAATTGAGAGTGAAGTAATAAAATGTACAAATACTTATCCTAACTTTACTGACATTGGTTCATAGCCAAAAATAATTAGTAATGATTTGATTGAACATTGTATTTGTACAATTCCTAGGCTTACACAATCTCAAAAAATTTCAATTTAGGAACTTTCATTTACATATTAGAAATAGAAAAGCGACTAAAAGCGACTTTCTGACTGGGAGATTTAGAATCTTCTAAAAAATGTTATAAAGATAATAATTATCAACAAATATACCGAAAATTAAATGATGTACATTTTTATATGACTAACATAACCGGAGCCCTAGAGCGAAGAGAATGGTTGATTTATTCTGAAACAACGAAATCTGTTTTATTGCTTTGCTTGTAAACTATTTGATAAAAAATCTAATGTTTAAGTTTCAGGATATTCCGATTGGAAAAATATTGTAGACGTTTTGAAACGACATGATGAGTCGAAAGAACATAAAAGTTGCATGTGTGCTTATGTTCGTCGTGTTAAAATAAGTGGTCGTGTCGATTACAAACTTTTAGAAGTAATAGAAAAAGAGGTAATTTATTGGTGTGAGGCATTAAAACGAGTCGTTGCTACAGTTAGACTTTTGGAAAGTTTTGGATTAGGGTTTAGACGATATGCTATTTCTTCCAAAGGCAATTTTCCCAGCTGTATTGAATATTTGGCTGAATTTGAAGACTTTTTAAAGGTTCACTTAGAAAAATACATTGATTGGACATGTTAATTATTTATCTAAAACCACGTGTGATGAATTCATAGAACTTATGGGCAAAAGTGTACAAAACATTATTTGATGTTGATGAAATAAAACGAGCTAACTATTTTGCTCTTAGTTGATTCCACGCTTGATGCTAGCCATACAGTTAACTGTTATTATCAGGTATTACCTGATATTTAGATCAAAAAATTCAAGAAAGGTTCATATGTTTTATTCCGATCGAACATGCTTAGAAACATATTTATGCAACATATTTAGAAACAACTATTTTGTCCAGCTTGTCCGAATTAGGGTTGAACATTAATAATTGCCGGGGAGAAACGTATGACAATGCTTCGAACATGCCAGGCATTTATAACGGTCTCCAAGCTAAAATTAAAAGTTACAACAAAAATGCTGGTTTTGTGCGTTGCGTAGGACATTCCTTAAATTTAGTTGGAAATACATACCGCATATTAAACTTCCTGTCGAAAACCATAATAATATGTATTTCTCAAAAATAAAAAAAAAACGTTTTTTGTTGAACAGACTGTATATGAAGTCAAAATTTTTACAATGTGAATTGGGATAAAAATTTTAAATAAAAAATCAACAATGCCTAGATTTAATATCATATAGAACAGCTCCAAATTTATTATTTTATTATATCTTATGCGACATCTTATTTTACGTATGTGATTACTTGTACAATGCACTTGCAAACATAAAATATAGAAGCTAACAAAAAGAACAAATTATTATGGATTTTGAGGAATTCGAAGATATTTCGGACCTATTTTTTATCATTTCACGAGTTTTAATTGTTTTCGCAAACAAGAGCAACTAATACTATTCAAAATATTCCATTCAATGTTTCCAACTTCAAATATCAAAAGCGCGGAAATGTAGAAGTAGATGAACTTATGGCGTTATTTAAAAGGGGCAACCGAAAAAATTGCTGCTATAGCTCAGAGGAAGGAAGATACGATACGTTTTTTGAACCTGGGTTTTCGATAACCACATAGAAATTAAAATGGTGCTGATTTTCGGACACCGCAACCGATTATACATAGGAATTGGATAGTAGTGTTCATGGAGCAGAAAAAATTATTGCATAACAACCAAGCTTTCGCATCCACTCATATTGTGTGCGTGTTATATTTGTACATGAATGGAATAATTATAATATACACATGTACGAGAATAGATCAATAAGTACCCGTGTTAGGAATGAAGAGGCAAGTTTTTCACAAATTTTTCTTCTTGTAGTACAATACACTTTTCCCAACGTTACTGCCATTTCTTTAACACCTCCAAAAAATACGATTTGTCAAACTCTTCATAATACGCTTCATTCTGTCTTGACGATACCCTCCTCGTTTGAGCTGAATTTTTTCCTCCGAGCCACATTTTCATGTTGGGGAACAGAAAGAAGTCGCAGGGAGCCAAGTCGGGCGAGTACGGTGGGTGCGGCAGCAATTCGTAGTTCAATTCATGCAATTTGGCCGGGACAATCCCGTGTCCGTTTGTTGTCCACCGGCACCCATCGGAGCGACACCTTTCTCATGTAAAATATTAATTACCGTTCCGTGCGACACTCCTACGGCCTCTGCTACTTCGCGCACTTTCGTTCGGCGATCAGAGAGAATCATGTCGCGGGTCTTTTCAACGATTTCCTCGTTAAACACGTCTGCTGGGCGGCCTGGGCGCTCCTCATCAAAAACAGCTGTACAACCACGTTTAAATTCGTTGAACCAATATCTTACGGTTGTCATAGATGGTGAAGGGTCCAACTTCGTTTTCATTTCTTCGCATGTTTTTCCATCCAAAAATACAAAGCGAATTACGGATCGATATTGTTCTTTTTCCATTTTATCGCGAAACACGAAACACGTGTGATACTAATGGCTGCCAAATAAAAACTAGCCTACACGACGGTAATGCCGTCTTCACTCAGCAACGCCACCTGTCTTCACACACGGGTACTTATTGATCTACCCTCGTAGTATTGCTTAAACTGTTGAATTATCGGAACTAATGTCAATTGCCATTGGTGTCGGGTTTATTGCTAATGTTGTCGTGGATATACATTTCTCAGCCCATTTCATTTTTCCATCACGTTCTTCAATTTTATCTACAGCTGTCCATGTCAAATCATATTCTAATCTATAGCTGCCTAAATGTTTTTGATCAACGCCACCGTTCCATTCCTAAAATGTAAGAACAAATTATTTATTGTGTAAAAATTTAAATTATTATTCATAAGTAATTAGAGATAATTTTGAAATTGTGTTATAATGCAATGCAAAATATCTTAGTGTTACTAAATAATGTTTATAATTTCTATTTATTTTTACTATATTTTCTTATTACAAAATATTATATTAATATCATTAACGGAAACCTGGCTTCGTAGCTATATTTGTAGTGCCGGAATTATCGACAAATCTTCTCAGGTGTTCCGACGCGACTCTTGCCCATTGGCTACTGGTAGAGAGAGAAAGGATTTATTGGCAAGAAAATCTAATTTGCGAAGCTAGCTAGTATGCCTGCCATCAGGCGAGAATGACGTACAACAAATATGTGTTCGTTTAAATTTTTTTTTCCATCCATGTACAAAAATAGCACGCACAACATGAGTGGATGCGAAAAGCTCGGCCTAGGCCCTCCATGGGCTGTTGTGCCATTAAAAGTAAGTAAAGTAAGTAAGTTAAATTTTTTAACACTAAGATTGTTTATATTATGTTATCGTATATTCCCCCATATAGTGTTATAGATATTTATGCAAAAACATATCATTAATATTATTTTATAACCGAGAAGCTGAACACTGAAGACCACATTATTGTACTGGGTGACAGGTGACAATCTAGAAAATATTTCTTGGGTATTTGAAGATAAGCTCTTACTTCTTTATACTTAATATCAAATCTGACAAAGAATCAACTGTTATCAGTTTTTTTCTTTCTAATAATTTTCAGCAATTGATTTATATAAAAATTTATATTGGTCCTACCAATATCATTTATTATGTCACTAGTTATTTGATATCATCTTGCGATCTTGACGTTTCAAATATTACAAACAGTGTGCATCATAAAACTTTAAATATTATATTCGATTTTTATGACCTTGATAAAGAATCGATCGAACAAATGGGGTTAAACATAACTGATTTTAATGCCATCAATGAATACTTATTTTCCGCGGATTGGAGCTTCTTACATTCTATGACGGATCCAAACAATATTTTTAGTGATATTTGCTTTGTCTTTTCCAACGCCATTTCCCAACATGTACCACTATCAAAATCTTCTCTTAAGAATAGACCCCCGTGGTTTAATACTAGTATATTAAATTTAAAGAATATAAAAAGCAAAGCATTCAAAAAAGATAGAAAATCAAAATTGGATATTTCAAACGAGTGCGCCTTTAATTTTACATACTTCATAAATTCCTATATAACAATTATATTTATAATATGGAAGCTGATCTACTGTTTTGGCATTATATTAACTCAAAACGTGGCACTAGTGGAATCCCATCCAATATGGTACTTGAAGATACCACTTCTTACAGCACTGTAGATACTTGTGACATATTTGCAAAATTCTTCCAACAAGTTTTCTCTGAATATAATAATAATTCACCAATTCCGCTCTAAATTAATTTTGACTTATCCAATATTGAAATTATTCATAACTTTTAAATTAATAACCCGGATATCGTTTCAGCGATATATAATTTAAAACTTAGTAGTAAATATGAACTTCATACATTTCCATCAATTTGTTTTGTTTGGACAATATTGTTGACCCTATAAAATGTGTATTTAATACTTGTCTAATTTAAATGATATTTTTGGACTGTTGGAGGCTATGCACTATTTATTATTTATTTATTTTCTTTTTTTTTTGATACATTCAACACTCAGGGTGTACCCCTATGAATGCAGAGCATTGTGTTGAATGGAAGGAAGATTGATAGGTGGGAGAAAGAAGGAGGGAGAATCAGAGACGGAATGTAATCACACAGGACACCGATAAAGGGATACCATAGATATATATATATATATATATACCATAGAACCAATTTTAAAATCAGGTGATAAAAACATTGTTAATAATTAAAGGGATATTGTAAAACAAGACATATTTCCTAAATTATATGACCAAATCTTACGAAATAAATTATATGACTACATTAATATGAAATTATCTGATGGGTTCATTCCAGGCAAATCAACTTGTGTACACTTGACTCCAATTTCAAAACATATTGTTGGTGCACTGGAACTGCATAATCAGTTAGATATTATTTATACTGATTTTTCCAAAGCATTTGATAAGATTGAACATAATATTTTATTACGTAAATTAAATCAATTGGGTATAATCAGGGAAATTATTACACTTTGTCAAGAGCTTTATTATAAATCGAAAATAGTCAAAATTGGATCATCTAAAAGCAAATATTTCTATTGCTGCTTTTTCGGGTATCATTGTGGGCCGTTATTTTCATAAATGATTTACACCTATGCTTAAAGTATTGCAAGTGATTACAATTTCAAATTTATCGGACTGTATGAACCTACAGTACGACCTCAACGCATTACTTAATTGGCATTCATTTAACAACCTGAAACTGAATCTTGATAAATGTTGTATGGGTCTTACTATAATAAAACAAACCCCCTGTATATTTGACTATTCCCTAGATGATTACGTTTTGTCACATAAAAATGAGGATTTAGGTATAATATTATATTTGACATGAATCTTAATTTCTCAAAACATATTGACTATATCACATATAAAGCATATTCCATGCTTGGATTTATTAAGAGAAATTCTCAAGACTTTAAAGACTCGCAGACTTTAAAATCTCTATTGTTCAATCGTTTGGAATCCCCACTATAATGTTAATTCCAATTGCATAGAAGATATAGAAAATGTTCAAAAAATATGCACTTTGATAAATGCACTGGCCTAATGGGAACCCTTATTATGTGTCACAACGGAATTTATTGGAATTACCGACACTTTCCGATCGTAGAATATTTTTTTCATTATTGCTCATCTATACATTCCTTACGAAAAGATTTGAATGTTCACAATAGTCAAATTTAATTATGTTTTCAACTCGAAACTGTAACTTAAGAAATCATCGACTCTTCATTGAATCCTTCCATAGAACTAATTATGCTTACATCAAGCCAATCACAAGTTGCATTCGTCTTTGAAATAATTATAGCAATGCCTTAGATTTTGATGTGAGTGAATATAGTTTTCGCCTACAACTGTTTGATTTATATTTACTTTGTATATTTACTTAAACTTATATTTCTTTATGTATAGTCAAGTTAACTAGTCTGTAAGATTATTGTAATCCGTAGACCCAAAATAAATAAAATCTGACATTGAGGGGTGTAGCTCTACTGATTTTGAAGTTATTGTAATATTTTCTCTTTTTTAAAGTGGATTTCAATCCATTGAAATTAATCCTAGTTGATGCACATTTATATTTTAAATTGTATCGTGCGTGCTCATCATTATGAAAAAAATGTAAGTTTTACGTAAAAGACAAAGAATTCAAAAATAAATAGCCTGCCATTAAAGAATACAGATTACTATATACATATATTCCGGTATTCTCTACCTATTTCACAATAATTTTTTTTAAATAAATAGGTATCTCTCTTTGTTTTATGACAATTTGTGGTACTCACTTCCGGCGATAGCATGCTGAAATAAGTTTGACCCGATGACTTTTTATAGAGGTGGTAAATGTGGCCTGGTTTTTTAGAAAAATTACATGCAGCATTGTGCAATATTTGATTTTCTTCAGATTCCTTTAGAATATCCATGGCTTGAGACTGTAGCATTTTTATCTAAAGGTAATTTTGGTATTAGATCTTACTTACTTTTAAATCAAGTTCCTTTATTTATTTACCTGATCGAGAATGAGAATAAGTTTTTGACATGCACCGGATTTAATTTGCTTATCTGCGTTATATATTTGTGTTGCCAGTGAAATTATATCTGTTTCATCGTGCTTGGAAACGCGTAAGGGATCAACAATGTGAACACCATTAGGATGAGGATTTCGTTCGACCAATTGAGCTGTAATTTTATTACAGTCACAAGAAAGTGCAAAATCAATACGAACAGAAACTCTGTAAATTCCATACATACCCATTTTAATTGCAGTTTCATAAGGAAGGCGATCCATTGTAGCACACCTTTTCATAACAATTTATGTAAAGTTTAATTGATTTTATAAAATATTAACCAAGTAACAAATAAGCTAAAATCCTTACCAAAATCAGAACACTGTTGTCTTTTTACCGTCCGCTGCACACATGTTATTATAATAGAGTTGCCATAAAATTACTAAGCGGTGTTACCATATTATCTAACACATAATTTACCTTACCTATTACATTACATCCATACATAAATTGGAGCGTAAGCGTCGTTTATTTGCAAAAGTTCTTTTAAGGCCAAAAAATAAACATATTTGGCAGATTAACGATGCGATGCTCCAATTTAGGTATGATTGTAAGTCGTTTTTCTTTGTTAATCAAAGATAATACATTGTAAAGAGGTCCCATTTCCATCCTGGTGTTGCTGAAACATTTACTTGAATGGGTCAGAGCCTAGGTAAGAGATTATAATTAATATTTTGTTAAAAACAGTTTAATTTATTTCTTGTGACTTTCAGAACATATTTACATTTTTACTGTGTAGTTTCGGAAATTTTTTAGGTTATTAAAACCAGTTACTAGAATTATTATGCGCTATATTTAGATTGATCGACATTCTATTAATTTTCCAACAGTATATGTATATAATTTTATTTTGGTTTGAAATATGTTTGTCATTTTATTATTCATATAAAATTATTTTATAATAAGCTTAACAAACATCTTTATGGTAATTTCATATTTCAAAAAACATAAAAGCTTAGAAAATAGCATTTAAACTTTTCAATTTACCTTTCACTCTATACAACTGATAGCGACAAAGTATTAAAAAAACAGATATTGTTGTGTATCTAAGTCAAATTATTTCTTTTTTTTTAGTTTATGAAAGTCTTACGGCAAACGAAAGATATACTATTTGCTTATTTACAGTATTTACTTTTTGGTTATAGAAGGTTCATAATTTTTGTGTCTTGTTACAGTTTTTTCTTTGAAACTCCTATTGTAAAAAAATATAAATAATCATCTTCCATATGAGATCAACTTATAAAAACTAGTAATCTCCAAAGCTTGTGCTGAAAAATTGAGATTATGATACAGTGTAAAATTACCCAGTAAAAGTTGTAGGCTGTTGAACCTTAAAATATTAATTTAAAAATTTAATTTTTAAGATTTGTACAAATTTTGTTTGTATGTGCAAGTGCTAAAAGTACAATAACTTAGCCAATTCTCAAGAGACTAGCAATAATTGTAACTCACTGAAAACTGCATTAAATATTGTTTCTATATATTAAATTAATTATATATACTGTTGAACAAAATATACGTTTAAAAATCGTTGAAAACGGAAAAATGAGAAAAATGAATGGAAAAAGTGATATTTTGTTTTCTTTCACACTTTTTTAATGTGTCAAGACATTTCAGATCGGATAAAAACACACAAAGTTGTGACCAAGTATATACTTGGTCCACCCAAAAATATGTTTTTTGATCCAGATTTTGAGGGTGTATGAGATATTTCGGATATTCAGTCATACAGTGTTATCAAATGTCTTTGTAAGTATTTAAAAACTAAACTAATTGTAATTGTAAACTCAAAAAGTTACTACCAAAAGCTCAAATGTATGTGTGAATAAGAGAGGTTTGTTTAAAAAAATTTTTAAAATTTAGATTGCACTTACACTAACAATTTACTCTCCCAAATTAAGCAATAGGGTGTCAAGAATTAAGCACAGTTTTTGCCATGAGCTGGCAGCATGGCTTACCATATGCTAATGTATTGTTCCCCTGTTTTTCAAACGCGCTTATTGTATTTCAATCATTGAACACACCCCCAATTGGCAAGTGACGTAAAATGGAAAAAATAAGGAGGAGGAAGGAAAAAAGAGGAGCTCTTGGTGCAAAATTCATAATACTTCATTTCCTTTAAATTTAATTCCAAAAATAGAATAAATAATCTGTTTCCAAAAAAGCAACTATTTACAAATAAAACTCCGATTCAATTTAAAGCAATAACCTTCCACATTTCAACTAGAAAATATGAATTCTGGCTGCACAGTTGGGCGTAAATTTTTGTGTATTTGGAAACAAAATTCATCGTAATAGAAAAGAATTTAAAAAAAGGAATAATTATTGCAAAACCCCAAAATTATCAGTGAAATTTGAAGAAAAAAGAAAGTACGAAAAAAAATATTTTGAAGTGCATAAATTAAATATTAGCAAAAAAAAAGAGAAAGAACTGTTATTGGCTCAGTGGCTAGTTATATATGTAAATTAAACTTTAAGTGCTTGCGTGTATGTGCAAGCACCAGCAGCAGCTGCAGCAGTAAAACGTTATTACTACGCATACAAGAAACAAAATACTCACTGCGAATATTGTGCATGTGCATATTTCCGGCGCTTATGGTTGTGCCCAACCTTTTTCATTTTTTTTGTTTAATCGCTCACTTGAAAGAGTTAACTACTGGAAGTGCAGAAAATATTGAGACACAAAAAATAACTGCAGAACTTTAACAACTGTCACACCGTCAATCGGTTCTACGTACACACACATACATACACATTTCGACCAAGGACATCATAAGCTTTCATACCTCAAGATTCGATTTTCCCTCGGCATTCTGTTGTACATAAAGAAAGGAATTCGCACCGGAAGTAACGGATTAGAATTGGAAAGTCTTAATATTGCCAGTAAGTAACAACCGATTAGCAATTTAATTGAAATAATATTGCTAAGTGCTAGTTAGTACTAAATATAAATAATAAATGTTTTAATGCCATTTAAAGTGTAGAACCTTTTCTTGTTGAAATAAGTCAGTGTCAAACGTGTCAAAATCTGGGAAGTTAGCTATTTTAAACGTGTCGATATGATCGTTTTTCAGCAGAATATTAAATCTTATTTCCGTAAACAAACTACATACTCGTACAGACATATTTAGTTACTTTTTGAAGAAATCTATTCTCCGAAATTATTATTACCAAAAGTGGATCAAAGTGGTGAAGGTGGTTTACAGACTAGATATTTAATTTTTAATTTGCTGCAAATACTTATTTACCTATAACGAAGTATTGTACAATGTGCATAGCAATCTTCTGAATATTAACTTTATTAATTTTCAATTTTACGCATTTGAGTCATACTATTTTACTATGCACAGTGCACTTATCTACATGTGTATCTGTATACAAGGTGGGACAAAAGTAATTTCCTAATGTTAATTGGCTGCCCTATGATTTTTACGGAAAGTGTATACTTGAAGAAGTAAACTTGATGACATTAATTTGAAAATATTATATCGGTCAAATTACCACCTCCAAAGTTACTGCACATCTGTGCTCGTTTTACAGCATTTTGGCTCCAAATTGGTGATTTGGAGGTGTGTATCCCTACATTACTTATTGTCAACTAATGTCTACAACATAAATTTCAAAGCACAATGGCACTACTTTGGACATTACTTTTGTCCCAGCTTGTGTTTAGGTAGATTAAATGCTTAAGAATAATTTAATTAATGTGTCACGAGGATTTATTTATTTTCTTAAGCTGTAAGTTGGAATTCGAAAATTTATTACAAAATTAAACAATTTATCCTTTTCCATCCATGAACAAAATCTTTTGAATTTAGTTTATTTAAAAAAGAATTGTTTTTTCCATAATATGTCAACACAGTTGTGAAAAATAAATGCTGCTGCTTTAAGTATTGTATATCTTCATATGAAAAAATAAAAAGCAACAACAAGTGTGAGTAAGATAAGAAAATTTAAAACTGATACTTAAAGTAAAAGTCATTTCGAACTAGATAAGTATACCGTATTTAATTATTTTTAACAAATACATTCAATTTAAAAATCTACGGTCCATTACATTTGCTTTTCACTGGGACTTGTTGTTATCTATTATAAATTTTAATAGTATTTATATAATTTGAATATGTATTGTACTATGAACGATTGTATAAACCAGTTACTAGGTATTAGATATGTTAGGGATTATGTTGAAAACTACTGCATTGAAACACAGACATTGATAAATTGAGATACTCAGAACAAGAAATGATCAGACTAATAATAATAAGACTAATCGTACAATATTAACAATTATACTTTCAATTTACTATTGAATGCATTTTATTTCTAAATTTTTAATTTTTTTTTTCCATCGTTTTTTTAATACGTTTAGCTGATCTAGCATTCACATTTGAAATACTAAAATGCGCCCAGCGATACCACCTGGAATACGCGTAGTTCGTGGTCCAAATTGGATATGGCAAAATCAAGGTAAGTCTTTGTTTTTTCTAATAGGAATAGTTTAATGCATTAATGAGCAAAGAAGAACCTAGAGAGCTTCTCTCTTTCAATGTATTCTATATGGGATGCTCAAATCGTTATGTTCGCGTGCAAGGCCATGCCCAAAAATTGTTTAAAGTAGGACATTCGAACCAATTCTAAACTCTGGACCCATTCCGAACCCAACTTTTCTGAATCCATGCTGAGTTTCTTAACGGGTTCTGGTTTACGTATTTCCCGAGAGAAATTTAATCGTAAACCACCAATAATAACAATACACAATTAAAAAAACAACAACCAAATACTCTCAGTTTTGATCTTATTATCGCGAAAGAGATTAAAATATATAAACTATTTGGTAGAGTCCCGCAAGGCCATAATATTCAAGAATGGTGAGAGTATCACAGAACTGAGCAAACTTTATTGTTTGAAGCTTCACAAGTGATCTTGGCAGTACCGGCAATACGAATGAGCATAGAAGGGCCTTTTCTGGGCTAAAAATAGTTTTGTCTCTGCAAAGATAAAATTTAAGACACATCGTTAAGAGATACATTATTTGTTCGACTAAAGCATAATTTTTCTTAATATAAAACTTATAAAATGTTTAATAAATACGTAAGTATGTTATCAAATATAAGAAAAGTAGTAATGTAGAAATGTAGTACATACATAAATGTATTTATGCAAGTAGTAAATACTATTTTATGATTTGGAAAAACTTTTACTTTGCTTGAAAATTATTTGAACCCGAACCTGAACCTGAACCTGAAAGTAAAATTTCGTCGGTTCGTAAATCTGATTTAAAGACATTCTTTATTTGATATTCGGGATAATCAAGTATTGACTAGTATATTCAAAATTTATATTTTCTTGGGCATTCTGACGTTTTTTAAAATTGCCTACACATTACCAATATTCTGGCCATTTAATATTAAAATGATTCTCGTACATTTGTCGCATTTTTCTCCACATAGTAGGTTCTACACCTAGCCTAAAAACTCTACAATGGAGTCTGGTATCCTTTGAGTTTCGGGTCATGATCTTAACATTGAAATTTTCAAATAAATGTAATGCTTCATAAGCAGCATTTCAATGTAGATTTTGGTTAGTATACAAAAAAAAAGTTTAGTATAATTAAGTGAAGGCAGCATTATTTAAGGCTTACCATAAATACACATTCGTATACCCGCAATTTTCTACTCGTTTATTAGCTTGCTCCCACCAGATTTTTCTTTTACAAACAATTTGATATTGGAAATATAAATTTCGTTGATTAATATTCTATACATTTTGAATAGATAAATAATACTATATTAATTTTATTCTAATAAACTCTGGATATATTCACTATTAGAAGATATGGTATACACATTTTAAAGTAATGTATCAGGAAAATATTCAAGATTTCTTATGTTATAAAATTTGCAATAAAAATACACAATATGTACTTGCATTACCCTTGAATTATGTATACGAATAATTTTCCATTTAGATCAGAAAGAAAATCAGAACATAAACTATACATCAGAGTAGAATTCTGTTGAAGTGTTTATAATTTTTTTAAATGAATTGCGTTTATATTACACATCTTAACTTGTACGCGTGTATATATGTAATCTAAATACTTAAGTATTCTCAATTTGAATGAGTGAAATTATATGTTTACAAAATTTCATTTGTTTATTATAACAAAATATATATAAGTTTTTGGCTAAAGTATATGCGAAATGTAAATTAAACAAATATGTAAGTTTAAAATGATTAGATATTTAAATTTTGTAGTTTTGTTTCCTTGAATCTACTTTAACTATAAAGTTTTTTAACTTTTTTTTTTTTATAAAGTTAGTAATCGGAATTTTGACTGCTTGGTGAATGAAAATACCAATGCTTCTTGTGATAAGCACTATGTTTGAGATTGACATTTGCCCAAAAGAAAAAAAATTACCTATTGATCGACTATTGATTCTTAATACCAATAATATAAGCGATTTGCACCGATTATTCTGGAGAAAGTTAATACAAATTTTAGCCTCAACATAATTTCTCTGGAGAATACACCTTTGTAGTGCCCACATTAAGAAAAACCTTGAGAGGTCGTATAAATTATAAATTTGTAGTTCGTTATATGAGCCTAGAAAGAAAGAGTAAATACCATTGATATTACAACAATAGCTTTTAAATTTGTAATTAGGATAAGAAACTTCTTTAGTATTATTCATTTTGTGTTTTTTATTCTGTGTTTCGATTGCTTTTTAAATTGTAAATAAAAAAAAATTTTCAATGAACTATGAACGCTCATCAACTTTGGTCTCATCATTACTTCTTCTTGTGTCGTTCTCTAATACCTTTAAGCAGTATGGTATACTTTGAAAACTAAGTGAAGAGGAGCTAGTAAGTACATATAATTTTTCTCAAAAGAAAGTTATCAGAATCTACCTTGTTCTCAATGTAACCAAATGAACGATGCTATTCTACAAAATTGATCTCATTAAATGTCTATGATCCTATCACGTGTTGTGCACAATTTTTAGAAAAAATTTTGTGTTTGTGATAATATCAAATTCTCGCAATTCCCTCTCTATCTCTTAATTGATTCAAATGAAGGATTTCGTATATGTAGGCTCGTAACTCATGGAAGATACAGTGTCGGACAATCAAATAAGAACACCTTGTTCTGAAACCAAAAACCTTAAATAAATATTTCTCTAGGCTTATGATAAATTTAAAAGGTATTTACTTTTATTCATTTATTCCATAAGTTTAATTTTTTCTTAAAACAAAATCAATTCAGTGTAAAAAAAGAAATTTATAAGTTATGCATAACATCACATTTCAAAAGGACAAAAAATTAAAAACACTTCAAATAAAAAAAAAAATGTATAAAAAAATTTATACTCAAATTGTTCACTAATGCTAATATTTTGTGGAATAGCCTTTGTTAATTTAAACCGCCTTACACCTTCTAGGCATTGATTCCGCCAGAGACGCGCAAATAGCCTGGGGTATGGAATACCACGCTCTTTGAATGCTTTGCCACAATTCGTTTTTGTTTTCAGCTCTGGTGCTGCCAATTTTCTCTTTGACAATATTCTATAAGTTCTCAATTGGATTAAGGTCAGGAGATTATGAAGGCCAGGTCATAAAGGGAAATCCATTATGGGAAAACCAATCTCGCGCAAGGATTAAGGTGTGCTTTGGGTCGTTATCCTGTTGCATTTGCCATTTCAGGGGCATTTGCCATTCAGCATAAGGAAGCATCACTTCCTGAAGGATGTTTACGTAAAGAAATCTGTCCATCGTTTCTTTTATCCAATACAGAGGGCCCATACCATACCAAGAGAAGCATCCCCATACCATGATGCTTCCACCTCGGTGCTTAAACGTATTCCTAGTATATTTTGGGCTCAATTCTGCATTTTTCGGGCGTCTAACCCAACGTTTGCCAGCACTTCCAACAAGATTCACCTTGCTTTCGTCTGTCCATTATACGTTAGGCCATTTTTTTGCATTAATTGAACCATCCCGCTCAATGTGCGCTTCAGCGAACTCTATGGGACACTTTCGATGTCTTTGTGTCAACATTGGTACTTTTCGTACTGTTCTCCCATACATTTTTTTTCCACCAAACGTCCCCTTACTGATCGAGCACAAATTTGAACCCCTCTCCCCTCTCTAAGTGCGGCAGCTGCCTTAAATGGACCGCGTGCCGCTAAAATTTGTATGCGATTGTCATCTGCACATTTGTAGTTTTGCGGGTCCTACCTCTCTTGCAACGCAATTTTTGAGGTAATAAAGATTGGTAGACAAATGTCGAGGATCTGCTAATAGTTTTAGCTATTTGGCGGATGCTTTGTCCCTCATTTCGCAGCTTTTTCACCAAATCACGCTCCTCCTTGCTGCAGTGCTTTGCTCGACCCATTTTGCTATGACATTACGGAATAGTTTACATTTAATTTGTTGAATTACCCTCAATGCTACCATTTAAATACTTACCAGTACAAATTATAAACAAATTTAAGTTTTCTTTCTAAGATATACATTTTTTCGGGTGCTGTTCTTATTTTTATTGTCCGCCTTCGAATGATTCGCTTCAACTTTTTTGTTTGGGAATCCCCAAAAAATATTTATATGTAGTGTTGCCACCTAGAAATTTATAAAGTATATACCATACCATTTTCTTCTCGATAAAAATTGTTTCCCATAAGCAGTACGATAAAAAAAAAAAATCAATGGAAGTTTTATTGTGCAAGGTGTTCTTATTTGATTGTCCGACACTGTATAAGCATACATATGTTGTATGTACATATGGTATGTAAATGCATGTGTATGTTTTGTATCCATGCTGGCGCGTGCTGATGATTTGTTCGTTAGTTCATCACACATTTTGTCTGTTAAATGTGCTGTTCTTTGTCGTGGAAGTTATAAATAACAGGCAGGGGCATTCAACTAATTTTGCATTGCGCACAGTACATAACAGCACCTACGGCAAATGTGTGCATCTCTAATGCAACAGGCATGGATTATCTCGTTTGTGAGTTGAAACTAAATGCATGCGTTACTGCAAGCAGCACCTTGAATACTTCCACCGGATATGGAAAATATTTGGAGCTGAGCAGAGCATTTCCGTGAGATGCCGCGTTCGTATTTATAAAATAAAAGTCTGTGATACGCACAAACATACACACGCACACACACTCTGAAGTATTTACTAAGTCTATGAATGTTTGGGAGCTCTCGCACGCGCACCCCAATGTCTTTTCTGCTATAGCAGAAGTTTATACACTTCAATTTGAAGTTTATAAATAGCATTTATTTTGTTTTTGGTTTTTTTATTAAACAATTTTTGTGTATGTATTCACTTTTAAGATTTGTTATTCTCATTTCAATTTCATTCTATCAGACGACGGAGAAGGTCATGTTGGTACTGTTTGCGAAATAGGACGCTCAGGATCGCAGCATTCACCAGAAAATACTGTTGTTGTCAATTGGGATTCAGGCCACCGTACAAATTATCGTGTCGGTTACCAAAATCAATACGATTTAATAATAGTTGATAACGCACAAGTTGGTGAGTAGTTTTCAAATTGATTTATTAATATGAAAAATTTTAATTTAAATAAATATTTACTTACTTATTAAAGTATTGGAAAAATAAATTCTCAATTTTTCGTTTGGCTTATAAAATTACAAAAATTACAAAAATGTTTATAAATTAATAATTATCTGTGTTATATAAAACAAATTTCATTTTGAGCATCTTTTTACTCATTGCATTTAATTTATAAATACAGGGTGGACCATTTATAAGTGGAATTTGATTTTGATGTACCATATGTACGAGTATATATAAAATTAATAATTTTTTTCAATGTTATTTTTATTATTCGAAACAACATTTCTTCCGGTTAATTGTGAGACACTTTTTTATTCAAATGACTTCCTCGGCTGGCCTTGCAGTACCCCATACAATATACCGATTTTTCAGTACATTTTCGACTGTATGGAGCTGTACCTGACCGATGGCAGCACCAATTTTCGCAATCGTTCCTGGGTGGCTAGTGTTACACTTATCTTTAACGGCTCCCCACAAATAATAGTTCAACGAAGTCAAATCGCAACTGCGTGATGGCAAATGCTCATCACCAAAATGTTTAATAACGCGATTTTCAAACTTCCCACGCAGAAGATCGATTATTGCACGACTTGTGTGACACGGTGCACCCTCCTGTTGGAGGGTGCCAAATGTTATCTAACCCCATAACTTCTAAAATAGGGCACAAATAATCACTTATTATTGTGCGGTAGCGCACACCATTCATTGCAACACATCTGCCTTTCTCATTTTCAAAGAAAAATTACCGAATGATGCCGCCGGTCCAAAAACCACAGCAAACAGTTACTCGTTGAGGGTGAATTAGCTTCTCAAAAATCGTGCATTGATTTTCTGAGCTTATTAACTTAACCACCGAGGTGGAAGTGAGCTTCGTCAGAAAAGATGATGTTCATCTTCTTCCAAGCGTCTCAGAGCCCAATCAACGAACAGAAAACGATTCAGCTGTTGTACCAATTGAACTTTGTACGGCTTCATACCGAGATCTTTAAACAAAAATTCGCAACAAAGAATTACGTGAAGTGTTCTATTCCTGAGAACGATGGCAAGTTGATGTGGTTGGTACTTCTAGCACATTCTGAGCAACTGCAGCATTTTGTTTGCTTGTGCGCACTGTAGTACTACGAGAACGTGTTGTTTTATCCAATAAGATCCAGTATCACGCACACGTTTCACAAATTGATAAATTGATCCACTAATTGCGTGGAAGGCGCTTCTCTTTTACCGATTTTTGAACGTAATCAAAATATCCAGTAGTTCAAATTCCAAATGTTAGATGGACCACCCTTTATATGTTGATTAATTGATTTGATGGGTGGCTTGTACGGCGTGTACTGCGGCGGAAAGGTCTATTGTAACCCCGAAAGTGGCTTGGTTACAAGCAGGCAGATAAGCAAATCTCCACTGAAGAATCTCAGTTGGAGATGTGGCTTCAATGCTATGATGTCCCTTATTTCTGGGTAGTAGTGCCCCAAGCATCTTTTTCTCGTGAGTGTTATAAGTGTATATAATATATGTATGTATATCTATATATAATAAAAATACAATGTAAAAATTGTACATAACACAAGACTTGGCTGTAGGCCCCTCTTTTCTCATTATAAATATACTTAATATTTTTACATGAAGAAAAAGGAAGTGACAAGAAACCATTGCAATTTTTACTTGAGGATATTTCCCGGCGACGAAGAGTTTACTATTTTAATATTTTATTTTCGACTCACCCGGGAGTGAAACTGCAGGCACTCACCACTTGAACTACAGCGCTCATAAATATAATTAATTTGCCTTTCTCTATTAAAATTTAACAATTAAATTGAATGAATTGTCTATTACGTTGTGGTTATTCTATAAATCTAGGTGTACGCCACTCAAACGTAGTCTGTGATGGCTGCTGCAAGGGCGGCATAGCTGGCATAATATTTAAATGCGCACAGTGTTCAAATTATCATTTGTGCGCAAATTGTTACGGCACCGACGTACACGACACCGAGCATCCCTTCATTCGTTACACAACACCAACTTCATTAGGGTAAGTGCTTACTTTGTTTTGATTCTCAAAGCTTAAAACTTATTTTACAATTAAAATAAAATTACAGTGTTCGGCTTAGCATTCGTAAAGGTTTGAAACGCATACAAATCAAAGGCATTTTTGTTGGAGCTAAAGTAGTGCGTGGTCCTGATTGGGAGTGGGGCATCCAGGACGGTGGAGAAGGTATGTAATACTTATTTAAATTATTATAAAATATTATTCAAACAATTTACTTTATTGTTTTGTTGTAACAGGGAAAACTGGGCGTGTTATGGAAATTCGTGGTTGGGATAATGAATCTTGTCGCAGTGTAGCAAACGTTTCTTGGGTTACTGGTTCAACGAATGTCTATCGGTTGGGGCACAAAGGCAACGTTGATTTAAAATACACGGTTCCATCATCAGGCGGCTATTATTATAAAGAACACATGCCAGTATTAGGTAAAATGTTAAATGATTAATGCATGGTAATATTGTATTTTCTATGGCATTCTGTGAATTTTTTAGGACAACCGGAGGAGCAACAGCCTGTTGTACCTACCGTTAAACCAACTTTCTCGGTGGGTGACCGTGTAAAGGTATGCCTTGAAGTGGATGCGCTTATGAAATTGCAACAAGGACATGGTGGCTGGAATCCACGCATGCTTGAACATCTCACAAAATTGGGCACAGTACATCGCATTACGGAGAAAGGTGATATAAGGTCAGTCAGTATTTTATTTCCACATTTACTTTTTATCACTAGAATATTTGGAATAAAAAAGAAAAGAGAATAGCCTCTTCTTTTTCTCATGGCACAAAAAGCCATGGTGGGCCCAGGCTGAGGTTCTCGCATGTATTCATGTTGTGCTTGTTATATTTGTACACGAATGGAAGGAAGGTTGAATCCGAAAAGCTTTTCTTAGGCAAATTTTACTCTTGAAAGCTTGCCATTGCTTGTAAGAGGTGGTGACGTGAGGGAAATCGCACTACCAAATACGCCACAGCGAGAGAAGAGCCTAGTCGAGATAAAATTAGATAATTTATTACTATTTTGATGGCTTGAGCACCATATTTTTCAACTGCAATGAGAGTATTGCTTCCATGTGGTGGTGAGAGAGAAATGGAGTAAGTATTTTGGGTGTTTCTCCATTACATTTAGGACTGTTTGCATTAAATAAAAACACTCGAGATGTTTTCGATAAATATCGTTTTCATTCCAGAGTGCAGTATGACAACTGCCCTAATCGTTGGACTTTCCATCCTGCTGCTCTGGTGAAAGTCGTTTCATTTCGCGTTGGCGATTTGGTTACAATAATTAACGATGCTGGTAAAGTGCAACAGCTGCAAAAGGGTCATGGTGAATGGATTGAGCTGATGAGATATGTAAGTTTCCTAGTTATATAACCTATACTGCATATGCCTATTAACAATTTTTCCATTTTGTAGGCTTTGGGAAAGCATTGTAAAGTAGTGAAAGTTTATTCGGATGGTGATTTGCGCATACAACAATTGGACGACGGTTTTGAGTGGACCTTAAATCCAAAGTGTGTCAAATTGGAGCGTTCGCCACTGGCCACAGCTGCTGAACGTTCGAATAGCATGATGGATCTAAGTCATCGACGCACCGATCATGTGATGACTCCGCTATCAGGTCTCTCAGGTACTTCGGTAGCAGATAAATTGGTACGTGAAGCAGCTCAAGGTCATCTGGACTTTGTTAAACAGTATCTGGACGCACACCCTGGACAGGCTGATGTGATGAGTGGTGGTAAGGCGTGCGTACAGGTGGCGGCCCATCAGGGTTACGTTGAATTGGTAAAATATTTGATCGCAAAGGGTGCCAACGTCAATGTGGTAGATAAGGAAGGTGATTCCGCGCTACACTATGCCGCATTTGGAAATCAACCTGAAACTATGCGTATATTGTTGCAAAACGGAGCTGACATAAATTTCCTCAATTCGAGTCACTGTTCGGCGTTGCATATATGCGCACACAAGAAAACACCACATTGTGTGCGTGAACTGCTACAGTTTGGTGCTGACGTCAACATACAAGATTCATATGGGGATACCGCTCTGCATGATGCCATTGGCAAAGAGAATACCGAGGTAGTGGAACTTTTGTGCAGTGCACCCAATCTCGATTTCACCGTAAAGAATAATCGTGGCTTTAATGTACTACATCACGCATCGCTCAAAGGCAACGTTGTGGCAGCACGTCGCATTCTGCAGTTGGCGCGGCAACTAGTCAATGTCAAGAAGGACGATGGCTTTGCAGCACTTCATTTGGCGGCACTCAACGGGCATGCACGTGTTGTCGAGACGCTCGTAACAGAGGGGCAGGCTGAGATTGATATACGTAACAATCGCCGTCAAACTCCGTTTCTTTTGGCGGTATCGCAAGGTCATGCGGGCGCCGTAGAAAAACTTGTAAATTTGGGTTGCGATATTGGAGCGCGCGATGAGGATGGCGATAATGCGATGCATTTGTGCGTTATCAAGAAAACCAATTTACAGCAAGCGAGCGAACCGACAGTAGAGGATGCACCCGAAATATACGCCAGCTACTCCAATATGGCTTACATGACCGAGGGACGGCTGATGTATGCTATTCTTTGCTATTTGTCGCAACACGGTTGCCGCATAGAGCTTAACAATAAAGGCGCCAATATATTCGAATGGATCAATGATAGAAACGCCAAGCAGCTAATAATGAACTATCAGCGTCCGGGAGTAGGTAATGTTCTTGCGAATTCAATGCCAACGGTAACGGAAGCTGCAAGTACTACTTCTGCTGCGGCGGGCGGATCTGTGGATCCAGTGGAAAGAAATATTCAAGCATTGAATTTGAGCGAAAATGAGGATAGCGGTGGTGTAGCGAGAGCATCCATTGTTGAGACCGAACCAACATCAAACGCAACAACATCGGCGCAGCCGCCACCGCTTCCACCCGTACCAGCACAAAGACAAACACCAACGCTACATCTTGAGGCAACTGCAGCTGATGAATCACCGCATGTTAAAAAGCTCAACTCAGATAGGCCTGTGCAAAACGTTTCTCCCAATGCTGCAGCAATAGCATCGGTATCAACTGCCGCCGATACGCAATATGTACACATGAGTCCTGTCACATCAAACACAACAGTGGCAGCAACTCGCAAAAAAGCACCTAAGCCACCTGTGGGAATCAGTAACGCCAATACCAGTGATGCCGAAGTGGCCTCTTCCTCCAGCAACACATCTTCTACACAATCGGCTGCGATGCCGCAACTGCCACCCACCAACATCTCTACTACTGCCTTCCACAATGGTCCGCAAGAGTGCATAGTATGCAATGAAGTGTTACAACTTATCAAATTCGAGCCCTGCCAGCATCAGATTTCGTGCGAAGAGTGCGGCATGCGAATGAAAAAATGTCTGCGCTGTGGAGTGCACATCGATCGGCGCATCACCGCAAATGGGCGTGTCATTACAAGCACCGATCAAACTCGCGTACCGTCCGCTGAACGCATGCGATATCTTGAGAACAAGATACAAGAGTATGAAGAATCTCACTATTGCAGCATTTGCATGGAACGAACTCGTGACGTAGCCTTCTTATGCGGGCATGGTGCTTGCTCTCGCTGCGCAGAAACATTGCGGACATGCCACATGTGCCGCAAAACGATTCTGAAGAAAATTAATCTCTATTAAATTGAATGGTTGGTGTCGCTCTTTTTTATGATGATGCAAGTGAACATCATCTTCAAAAAGAGCTTGTAAATAACTCCAAAGTAAATTAAACTGAAGTAGAAAGAGAAAATGAAAATAATATCAATGACCGAATTACTTATTTTTAATATTTGTAGAAAGAAAGATTTTTATTGTAACATTATTTTATTGGCATGATTGTGGAAAACCCAAACTCCACGAAATATCTCTGGACTTAAATTTATACTAAATATTATAACATTTATTATTGTTTACAAAAAGAAAAAGAAATCACAGTTGGTGAAGAAAAATGTGGTTTCCTTTAGAAAATTATCACGATGATAAAAAAAAACATTCTATTCATTCGGTCTCTAAATGTAGTATAGCTAGCTCAGCCCGATTATCGTAAAAGAAGGCTAGAAAATCAAGGAAAATGTCAATCTAAAAATAAAGTTATGTTTTCTTTAATGCAACTCAATTCAAATCATGTTTTCGCTCTGGTAGTAGTAGTAATAGATCATAAATTTATAAAAATCAAACATAGGTTTGTGTTGAAATACATTTTCTTATTAGCAGACATACTCCGAAAAATAAGAAAATGAGATATATTCTACATCTAAAAAATTTACCTAAATTAATAATTATGTAAAATTTTTTTTAAACGCATCTACAATAGTCGAATTAAAAATGGTATGTATACATGTCCCACTAAAAGGTAAAAAAAAATCGACTATTAAATTATATTTAATTAAAGCAAACGCAATTTTACTTATTTGAATTCGTGTTGCTCAAACGAATTGACTTTCAGCATCTAGTGAATTCATTTACAATATACCAGAATAACCTAAGGCTGTTTTCATTTTTAACTTTTGGTACATTTCCCCTTCGTCCTTCGCCTCCTCATTAACCCGCTAATACCAAAATACATATAAAATATAATTTTATAACTGTTTCTTTAAGTTATTCATTAGTAATTATTTATGTAAACGCCTTATGACATACTTCGAATTTCATAATTTATTTTTATTTAATATACATACATATTGTTAAAAATTTCGATTGTCTTAATAAATGCATTTTTACCAGGTTCATTTATTTAAAACTTTCAATAAAACGAACGTATTTCCAAATGCACTTAAATGTTTTCATTAATCTTATAATACGAAAATTTAAGCTTCCATGTTGTGTTAAGTTGCGATCCCCACTTTTATATGCGGATTCTTCTTACTTATTTTTAATATTTGTAGAAAGAAAGATTTTGATTGTAACATTATTTTATTGGCATGATTGTGGAAACCTCAAACTCCACGAAATATCTCTGGACTTAAATTTATACTAAATATTATAACGTTTATTAGAGAGCTAACGTTAAGCATTACGTAAGGGCGCTTATGACATCAATCACTGATCGGTTTATCGTTTGTGTAAGAGCGTATTTCTGGCTTTTGGGTCACAGTTCTACAAAGTTTTATCTCGTTTATTATATATTTACATACCATACATGTTGTTACTTTCAGGAATGTCAAATATGAAGGATTTTAATATTTCTGATTTCTACTCTGAAGAAATTGTCCTAAAACAACAACAGACTTTCGATAACATTACCAGAAAACGATAGTCATTTGCTTTAGCAAGGACTTCCAATATTGGCTATCATCCTGCCAATGGTGGAATACCATTGTCTTTTTATCATCTCAATATCAATATGATTCCTTACATAAATGATAACTCTAAACTGGGGTAAACGCTGAATTTTAGTAGGAGGGAAGCTGAGGGGATCAGAGCCAAAATCGGATATTTTCAAAACTATTCATTAATTCGTTTAAAACTCTCGCTGCCCACACTTTCATCAGCAAAAGAAAAAAACGTAGCGCAAAAGCTAGTTTTAGTACCTATATAGGTGGAATTGGGGAAGCTAGCAAATGAGCTTTATATTTTTGTTTAAGCCACCCTAATACACATTTTCTTTCCTATTCATTTTCTCTATCCTTGTTTCTTTTCGTTCTATTTCTTTTCTTGCTATTGCTTTCTCTCGTTGTCGGTCGGTTGGGCTCTTCAATATATTTATTGTAATTCTAAAAATTCAAATTTATCATTTTATTAAATTAATGTTGTTAAATTTAAATACAAATTTCTTGTGTTTTAATATCCCATTAATTCACTTCTGAATTAAACAATTTTTTTTGTCGGAAACAAACCTAAGCGTATCTTTGTTAAGACTAAAATATGGTACGTCATAAATATAAAAGGTAATTTCCCCTTACTTACTTTTGAGAAAATGGAACTACTCACATTTGGTTTGAAAGTTCAAGTGGTTTTGAACTGTCCCTAATGTTCCTCCTTCTTCTTTTAATGGCACAACAGCCCATGGAGGGACTAGGTCGAGCTTTTCGTATTCACTCTTATTGTGCGTGTTATATTTGTACATGAAAGGAAGGGGCCTACAGTTATATGCCGAATCCGGCGAAGCAAAAAGATTTTCTTAAACAATTTCTACTCTTGTAGGTTTACCATTGCCCGTCAAGAGGTGGAGCCGTTTAGAAAAAAATTTCTCTTTCTTTTGATTTTGCGTGTGTCGAGATTTGACTACCGGACACCCTGTGTAGCAGAGTCCATTGCACTGCAACTACCTAATGTTTCTCCACAGTATTTTAATAATATTTTTTTCAATATTATGGCCATCCTCTAAAAAAAAGTGCCATATTATACATACACATACATAAGGAGTGAGATTGAAAAAATCTTAACACACGTTTTATCTAATCATTTTTTTTGGGTGTAAAATTTAAAAATTTCTTTGATCTAGTTACTTTTTTTTACTTTTAATGGCACAACAACCCATGGAGGGCCTAGGCCGAGCTTTTCGCATCCACTCATGTTGGCGTGTTATATTTGTACATGAATGGAAGGGACCTACAGTTTAATGCCGAATCCGAACGGCGAAGTGAAAAGCTTTTCATAACAACTTTTACTCTTGTAGGTTTGCCATTGCCTGCCAAGAGGTGGTGCCGTGTAGAAAAACTATTTTTTGTACTTTTTTTTTTATTTTGCCTGTGCCGAGATTCGAACCCCGGACACTCTGCGTAGCAGTCCAACGCACTACCACTACACCACAGCAACCACACTTTGATCTAGTTATCTTTGAAAAATATGTCAGTTATTATTTTTAATGACAAATATATTGATTTATTGTGAGTTTGATCAAAATGAGTGAAGAAAAAGAAGTATGTCTTAAAATTATTAAAAATTTTCAAATAAAAACAAATTGGTACTAGAAAAAATTGGCCAAAGAATTGAAGATCTACCGTCAAACTGTTTCCAATTTTATTAAACAGTTTCAGGAGAATTTGACCATAGATAGGAATCCTGGTTCGGGAAGAAAACAAGGACCACATGATATTGGGAAAGCCAAGAAAATAGAAAGCATATTGAAAAGATCTCCAAACACATCTGCTAGAAAAGCTGCCCGATTAGCCCAGTGTTCTGACTATTTGGTGCGAAAAGTTAAAGCCAATGCAGGTTTGAAATCATACAAAGTCCAAAAAGTTCCAGACAGGAATGCTGCAAGAAATTTAGATGCCAAAAGTAGGGCTCGGAAATTAAAAGCCAATTTCATGCAAAAATATTCATGTTGCATAATGGACGACGAAACGTATGTACTGGCAGATTTTACGCAGCTTCCGGGTCAAAATTTTTATGTTGCTGATACTCGAGGAAATGTCGAAGAACAATTTAGAATCCAAAAGCAGAAAACAATTTTCTAAAAAATTCCTGGTATGGCAAGCTATATGCAGTTGCGGCAAAAGAAGCAAGTCATTTGTTACAGTGGGCTCTATAAATACCGAAATATACATCAAAGAATGTTTGAAAAAAAGGCTTCTTCCTTTCATAAGAGAGCAGAATGTGTCCACATATTTTTGGCCAGATTTGGCATCATGTCACTACGGCAAGAAAGCTCTGGAGTGGTACCAAAGTAATAACATAGTTTTTGTACCAAGAGAGGACAATCCTCCAAATTGTCCGGAGCTAAGACCAGTGGAGAGATATTGGGCTCTTGTGAAAAGAAACTTAAAGAGCACAAAAAAGTTTTCCCAAAATATCGAAGATTTTAAAAGGAGATGGGCAAACTGCTCCAAAAAGGTGTCTGAAACAACTAGCAAATCTCTAATGGAAGGCTTACTAAAAAAGGTCCACTAGTTCATAAATAGTGGTTAGAACTATAAAAGTTATATTTTTCTGTAATTTGTAAAATATTATCAATTAAATAAAAAAAAATCAAAACTCTAAGATAAACCGTTTAAAAATTATTGAGTTTTATATATGTTAAGATTTTTTCGATCTCACTCCTTATACTACTGTGGGCAAAAGTTAGTAAGACTTTTTAATTTAAATTTCGCGCGGAAACCCATTCATCAAAATATTATTTTTTTAAGGTTGGTATGACTGTCGGTGACATCTGTGCCAAATGTCACATCAAAATAATCATTATTGTTTAGTATACGCTTGTCTTTCTGAAGTACAAAAAGTGCATTCGGCGATTTTCACAATGAGTGAAATTATTCAACAAAGAAGTTCCATTAAATTTTGTGTGCGGAATCAAATTTCTGGTGCCGAAACATTCAGAATGTTGCAAAAGGCCTTCGGTGATAATTGTATGTAGCGAGCAAGTGTTTTTGATTGGTACAAATTGTTCAAAGATGGTCGAGAACGCGTTGACGACGAACCACGTCCAGGACGGCCATCAACTGATGATCAACACGTCAATAAAATCAAGGAATTGGTGCTCGAGAATCGACGATTAACAATCAGAGACCTTACTGGCATCGTTGGAATATCGGAAGGATCAGTGAAAACCATTTTAAAACATCATTTGGGCCTAAGAAGAGTGAATGCACGATTGGTTCCAAAATCACTGCATTGGTTTTACGAGACCATTTTGCCAAAAATTCGACTGATATCGTTCCGCACCCACCCTATTCGCCTGACTTAGCACCGTGTGACTTTTGGCTATTTTCTAAACTCAAAAAACCGCTTCGTGGACCGCTTGACCGTTTTGAGTCAATTGAAGACATTAAACATGAATCGCTAAGCGCATTGAAGGCTATTCCGGAAATTGACTTTAACAACTGTTTCGAGAATTGGAAAAAATGTTGGCACAAGTGTATTGGGGCCGGGGGGGATTACTTTGAAGGGGACGAAATAGATTTGGAAGAATGAATAAAAAAATTTGAAATTATGAACAAAGTCTTACGACTTTTTGCCCACAGTAGTATAGCAGTGGTTTCAATCTATTTGCCAATCATGATACCAAATAGACAGGCTATTAGTAAACCTTGATAAATAAGTGACAAATTATTGAAAAAGTATTTATACCTGGTCGCATATTCGCAAGAAAATATATTCTCTGCTCAGGGTTAACGTTGCCAAACGAATTCTGGAAAAGCGACAGATTATTGAAAAAGTAGCAACGAATTCAAAGCAGTGGTTGGGAGATAGGCACCTAAAAATTTGACACATTAGTACGCCAACGGTAACCCTTTCTATAATATGTGCATAATCGCTATAAGCACGTTGACTGCGACCAATGCAAACTATGTTATCGTAGGGAGGGCAAAATCCGAATATGTAACGAGTAATATATTTTGACATTTTTCATGCGCAGTGGTGTTACGTTTGAACTACAACAAATTGTAGGTTAGGTTGGAATATTTATACAAAATGCTTCAAATTTCGCGACGAATTACAAATGTTCTTACTAAAATTACATTAGCCAATACAAGAACAACCTCGGAAAATCCGAACTTGATCGCATTGTGTAGTTTTCATACATTTAATTTGTTGAAAAGTGAGGATAAAAGCGAAGCTGCAGAAAAGAGTAGCCAGAAAACTGGATACGAGAAACCCACAGCAGCGGATTTAAAACGACAGAAAAACGATAGATCTCAAGCTATACCGGTAGAGACCGGAATACGATATCTACAAAGTTCAGCATATAAGAAAACATATGGTGAGCAATTTGTATGGGAACAATATAGGTAAGCAGTAAAAATCTGTCGTGCACTATAAAATTAATCGGTTGATATGCATATATATTTTTGTCACACAGACGAAACCATAAAGGCCTCTTCCCACCACGAAAAACACGCAAAACGTGCATACGTAAAGGTGCTGTATCTACTGGCAATCCTTGTCCCATTTGTCGTGACGAATATTTAGTGTTGGACCATCGCAACATTGATTTGCTGCGTCAATTTATATCACCACAAACGGGTAAGGTGTTAAGCTACACCAAAACTGGCCTTTGTCAAAAGAAACACTTGGAATTGCTAGTAGCCGTTGAGCGCGCTATGGATTACGGTCTCATAACATTTGATGTACCTTTCCGTGAATACGACTATAGCGAGTATTACGGCGATAAAGCTATAAATAATAATAATAATAAGACAGAACAGGCTTAGAACGTATATAAACATATTAATTTATCCTAAACTTTAGTTATATAACTTCAAGAAAAAAAAAAAAGCGATACTGGAAATGGAGTACCGCAGTAGTCAGTCTAAACTAGAATCAACGGCCAGAGTTACATTTTTAGTGGTTGGTGGTGGAATCGCAGGTGTTACTTGCGCCGAAACATTAGCCATCTGTTGTCCTGATGAACAAATCATGCTTCTAACTGAATCCAATATTATTAAGACAATCGCTAATCTTGAACCTGTGGCACGATATTTGCAGAAATTCGATGTGGAAGAGCGTAATGTCTCAGTAGCGGGTGCGGGCCTCGCAAATTGCATTTTTACAGTTATCGATCAACTACAGAAAATTGATGCAGAAAACCGACAAGTGACGACACTTGGAAATCGCATAATAGATTACCGTTACCTTTGTCTTTGCACTGGCGCCACACCACACCTAATTGAGAAAAATAATGAGTATGTGTTGGGAATACGTGATACGGATTCAGTTCTTGAGCTGCAACGTCACTTGCAGAATGCAAAACGCATAGTGCTGGTCGGAAACGGCGGAATCGCAAGTGAATTGGCTCATGAATTGCAAAATGTCGAAGTGCATTGGGTGATTAAAGATAACCACATCGCATCTACTTTCGTAGATCCTGGAGCGGCGTATTTCTTTCAAAAGAGTTTCGAAGGCGTGACGGAGCCAGACGTTCCTGTAGATGGTGCAGTTAAGCGTTTACGCTACGCTGAGTTGCAGCTAATGGAAGCAAAGGCGAAAGAAATTGGCGCTGCCCTTGGTCCCGATTGGCATCACAATTTCGAACTGTCAGGTGCAATGAGTGCTACTCCTAATAGGCTTATTATGCATTATAAAACTCAAGTAAACAATATTTCCATTGACAAAGAAAAACAGCAAAATCGTGTTAGTGTAAAACTTTCTTCGGGTCAAGAAATCGAATGCGATTTTGTCGTCTCCGCTACAGGTGTGGAACATAGACGCAATTATTGCTGCTCTCAACCTTTGGCATTTGCAGCAGATGGCGGTATTTCTGTTAATGCAATGTTGGAGACGAATGTAGCTGGTGTTTATGCTGCAGGAGACTGTTGCACTGCTGCCTGGGAGCCAGCAGATAATTGGTTTCAGATGCGTCTTTGGACTCAAGCTCGGCAAATGGGTGCCATGGCTGGTCGTAGCATGGCAGCAGCGATGAATGGTGATACTGTCCATCAAGATTTCTGTTTTGAACTTTTCGGGCACGTAACTAAACTTTTCGGTTTCTCAGTAGTATTACTTGGTCGATACAACGGTCAAGGATTAGGAACAAATTATGAGGTTTTGTTGCGCAGCACTCCCGGCAAGGAATACGTCAAATTTGTCCTGCAAAATGGACGTCTACGTGGTGCCATACTCATTGGTAATACTGAATTAGCTGAAACGTGTGAGAATCTTATACTAAATGGCATCGATTTAAGACCATTTGGAGACGATATTCTTAATCCGGACATTGACATAGAGGACTACTTTGATTGATCATTTTCCGTGTTTGCGTTAGTTATTAATTAAAGTTTATATTTTTATTAGCTAATAAAACCATGTTCAATATACATAGTATACAACAGAGTAATTGTAATGTAATACTGAAAAAGGATAATATAATTTTTGCCAAAGAAAGTCATAACCCAACACGTCATAGTTTTTTATCTGCATTAGCTTTAAGTTGAATGTCTGACTCTTTAATGTTCCATGCCCCACCTCTTCCTCCTATCTTCTTTCGACATAACACTACGATTACTCTGTTGCGAGCAAAAGACTTTTGATTGTTGAACTGAATAATTGATTAAAGTATAAGGAAATCTCCATTTCTATCCGAATTTCACGTCTATTTCGGCTTTGGTCATTTAATCTTGGCTTCGTTTCCTAAAAGTAAAATTAATTGTTTTACTCTGCAATATTTAAAGGTCCCAAACAACGCGAGGAATAAATACTAACCCACATATTTAATTTCATCGAAAGCTTTTCGCGCTTTCTTCAGCTCTTCGTTCATTGTGAGCAAGTCTTTGACACGGGCATATTTGCGAGCATCCTTACGCACAAGGAATATAATATCTTCCACTTGTACCCGTCCAGTACGGCCAATTTCCATTGCTTTGTGCGTTGTCTCTGTGATAAACTCAATGACGAGATCTTCCAGAAGATCCACACTTTCCGTATAAGGATTCTTATCATCGCCAAAGCCGTACATCATACACCGAAGTTCTTTACTAAATAGGCGTTTTCGCCCAGCCGTTGTCGTCACAAATTGTTCTTCCCCGAGCTCATCTTCATCGAACTGAAAATGCAAAATTTTATATAGTTTTTCCATTTAATATAAAATTTTCCTCTAAGTTCTTTGTTTTTATAACATAACATCTTTTAATCACACCGCTAGGGCCAAATAAATACATAAATGTCAATTCCCGTTAAGAAAAATGAGATTTTTAAATCAGCGGTTTGGGTCAAAGAAGTTGCTTTCAGGAGTATCAAAATGTGGAGAATTCTGTCATTGCAAAACGAAAAGTTTCTCAAGAATTTTACAAATGCCTCTTACACAGACATAAGGTCTAGCATACTATGTGCTAGTTTGTTTTAATATGGTCTAGTAATAATTTTTCTCATATACGAATACTCACGTCTGGGTTTTCAAAATTTTCGTCTATATTTGGATTAGCTGCCATTATTTGCGTTATTTTTACAGCAACCTTTAAACCTTCTCGAAATTGGTGCAAACAAAATGGTAAACAAATTTTTTTTTTCCGCATGTGATGGCAACGTTAGTGACTCGATGAAAACTTATCGATATACGCATTAGTGCAGAGTTGCCAAACTTTCTTAAAGATGCAATAATTTGAACTATTCAAAACGTGAATTAAAAAGCGAGCGGAATTTAAATATTGACAGCCGATCAGTTTCAATGTACTCGAACGCTACGTTAAGCCAGCTTATGCACAGTATGGTTAGACCTTTACTGGTTTTCCAAGCCTTCAACACAGAGTTCGCAAAAATTCGCTATGAATGAAATATATTTCTCTCTTCCTCATTTATGATAAAAATTAGTGAGACCTCTACGTTAAATTTTCTGAGTGTACAAAACTCTTCATTTTCTTTAATAGTTATGGCTTAAAGAATATGTTCATAAAAAAAAAAAAAATTTGTTTGCTCTTAATTTTTCGCTTATTTGACATTTCTTACTATAAAGTTTTTGAAATGATACCATATATTTTGCACTTATGATCGTCGCAAAAAAAAATCGTCACGAAAATGATGGGCAGCGCCTTCTATCAATCGAGTATGAAAAAATGAGGAAGCATATGTGTATACACATAAATGATTAGCGCCCTCTATCAAAAGTAGCATATGAAAAAATATGTGTAGATGCATCCTCATTTTTTCCATACTCCTCATTTTCTCGTCAAACTTTCTTCATCTCAATTAATAGAGGGCGCTGCCCACCAGTGTCTCTTCAAATTTGACATTTCAAACAAAAATCGTTAGAAATTTAAACAAAAACGTTCTGAAGGAGTAAATTTCTGTAGGTCGTCCCAATGAGAAACCCACTTTTTATTTTAACTATTTAATTTATTTTCGAATCTTTTGCTATTTACCTTCAGTTTACCAATAAAAATTTTTTAATTTTAGGAAATCGGTTCATTCTGTTTATCAATATACTCGACCGTTACGTCCAACAATCCAGAACGTCTTGCCTAATGAAGATATATGTATTTAGTCTTGTTGTGTTGTAAATTTTTACCCAAAAAACCCGCGCTCGAATATAATTTTTCATATTTTATTTTACTTTATATTATGTATTTATTTAAAGGAAAAACTTCCTTGAAAACGACTCAATTCCTGCAACATAAATACAACATTTATTACTTCAAACAAATATTTATTATAACAAATATGTGGATCGTTCGATTAAATATCGTTATTACTTTGCGGAGATGTCGACATATTAACATTCTGCGAATCGACTATTCCACTGTCAGTAAGAATGTGTTGCCGGCTTTCTTCTGAAACAATTAATTTCGTCCCATTTATAACACAAATATTGGCTTTGCAATTCTTGAAATTGCATTCTCCAGAAAATGATGAATTAGTAGAGCATGCATACCTAAAATATAAAATAGTATCTTACATTGAAGAAGTGCTTTATTTTTTGTATACTCACTGGTTCAAATCATTTAATTCCTGCAGAACTAAATACTTAGAATCTGTTTCTGCTATATTGATAGAATCTACGATTATGCCACATTTTTGCGAGTCACAAATGATGGCTTTCTTTAAGTTCACTTTTGTATCGCTTGCACTCACATCCAAGCCAACCGTGCAGTTTTTTATGTTTGTATTATTGAGTGTTAGTTTCGCGCCTGAATTTAAAATTATGCCTGTGGCAAAATTTTCTACGATGCAATTCTCCAAAATAATTTCTGCACAGCCAGAACACATGATACCCTCTTGTGTGCTGGATTTACCATCGCCAATAAGATGACAATTTTTAAGATAGACTCTGCCATTTTTTACTGAAATGCCGCAGCGTATATTCTGACAATCCAATATGAGGTTTTCTAAATTAAAGTGACCATCAAAAAGCAGCAGGATGCTGTCGTCGTCGGCCGATGTAATAATTGCATTTTGTGAGGAAAATGGAACGGAGTTATCGACCGTAATTTTTCTATTGTTGATTCCAGATATATTGCCGTTATCGTTAAGATATTCAAGGAACTTAATAGTGTGTCGCCCAGGGGAAAGGAAGATGCTATCGGATGCGCTGCAAACGCTTAGAACATCCTAAAAAATTAATCAATATAGAAATAATAACAATGATTTCAAAGTGATGCAAGAGAACATGTCTGAGAGGTCGGTTAAAACATTTAGTGTACTTAATAATATCAATTTACAATAGTTTTCTCTACCAACCTGAAGTGAAGGATACATCTGCATCAGACAGTTTTTCGGAACACACTGCTGAACGAAGTGCAACAGTTCCATCTGACGTTCCAATGTGCAAGGCAACATAACAGCATAATAAATACGCTCTGATACTTTCTCATGCAATTGCCCATGAATGCTTGTATTATTTTTAGCATCTTTCAAGTATTTTTCATCATCAAATTTAATCTCTTCGTAAATGCGACGCATTTCAGGATTTTCCAAGATCTCAATTTCACTTCGAATCATTGCCAAACGCAAGTGCAACCGCATCAAATCTGTTATCTGTGACTTATCCAAGGTGTTGTCCAGATCTTCATCATCACTTAATCCTAACTCCAAATATTCGCGACGCTGTTGAATGTATTTTGCTTCAGTTAACAATGTGCGGATATGCGCTGCCAGAGCGCGTTTAATGCTTCGCTTGCGCAAATCATAACAGAAACGAATACGCGATTCCAAATGTTTCTCCACCCAATTGAGATCGTCATCGTTATCGTAATCCCACGGCATCCAAACGTGCGTATAGAAGAACCGTAAACGATCCAAACAATCAGCAGTCCGGTCAACAATTAATTCTGTATTCTCTTGTATTTTTGTTGGCCACAAGTCTTCGAGAGAAACTTCGTGTTTTGCTGGTAAATGAACATCATTGTCCTGCACGGCTTCGACAACGAAGACAGCCTTCAATTCTTTGAAGAGAACTTGCTCCACAACTCCAAAAACGACAGTAGGAAAACGTAAGTGTAATTCTTCACAAATAACACGCGGAATCTTCCAAAAAGCTTGCCAACCTACAAAAGTGAAACTTACAAAATCTAAGTTAAATTACACAGCAAATTAATGTTTTTCTTCCACCTGCCGGTTCGATTTGTAGCTCTATGTAGTAAGACCACTCTGCACGCACCTGTGAGGCTGGAATCCCTTGGCCCTTCCACGACAAAACACTCATTGACTCCTCCAGTCGATCAAGTAAACATTTATCAAATTCATACACTTCCATTCTCAGCACTATTTCGTTATAAATACAGAAACACAGCACAAACACTTCTTCGCCAAATCAGAAATTAAAATCTCAACTGAAATATGAATCATTATTGCCAACTTAACAACAAAAGAAAAATGTACATGGTTATCGATATATGTATCTTTGAAAAGTTAACATGTGCTCAGAGTTGCATTAACAAAGTATCATACTTAACGTCTGTAATTATACGTTAGTTAATATTTACCGTCTCGTTCCGACAAAAATTAAGAGTGAGTCAGCGAGTATTCTATAATTCCCACCAGTTGAAGTATGTTTAAATTCTTTTATCGGCCTCAGTATAAACGTATACTTTTACCTTTTTGCAAAAAACAAACAACTCATTCCATAAAATGTACTTTGTACTTCAATAATCGCCTTTGTGTCACCACTAGGCACTTTTTTGGCACTTTTTTGTTTACAAGTGTTGAATGAGACAAAGTGCCATTTATGGCTAGTATTTAAATATTCAATTCAACCAGTGCAAATCCAAACCATATTACATTTTAAGTACATCATTAATTTTAGTCTATAAGATAATTTTGAAATAATGGGAAGCGAAGAATGGATGACATCATTGCCGGAACAAGTGCGCAATATATCAGTAATTAACCTTGCGATTCCGGGTGGGTGGAAGCTGTGGCTGAAAAGGGGTGCAAGCATGAGATCACTTCCGCTTTAAATATTTATGATTTCTCTCAGGTTCACACAATTCCATGTCGTACGGCATTAAATCGGGGTCATCGATTGCGCCAGATGCTGATGCAACAACGAGACGGATAAATTGGATTTTCCCTTGTTTTGTACGTCGCTGGGCCAAGACTCAATCAGCTATTGTTTTGGAACAACTAAATTTAGGAGTGCGTTACTTTGATTTGCGCGTATGCCAAAAAGATGATAAATTTTACTATGCCCATGGACTTTTTGCTATGGAAGTTTTTGAGCCCCTGGAGCAGTTAAAGGAATTTTTGAACGCTCATCGCGGAGAAATTGTTTTCCTTGATTTTCAGCATTTCTATGCAATGAAAGTAATGCACCATATGCAATTGCATGTGCAACTTATAGAAACATTTGGTTCTCTTTTGTATACGACAACTGATGGCTCTCTCGAAGAATGTACGCTTAATCGCTGCAGGGAACTGGGCAAACAGGTGCTGATCATATATCGACGTTGCCCATTACAGATTCCTAAGGAGTTTTGGCCAAGCTATTCTTGGCCAACGCCATGGCCCAATGTTGCTTCTTCCAAAAGACTGCAACGATTCTTACAAGATGCTCTACTTTCACGCAGAGCATCACAAGGTTATGTCTCACAATGCGTTTTGACCCCAACTGGGCGATATATTGCTTTAAGGTAAATTAAATTGTTTTAAGTATGTATGCGTATAACAATTTAATTATTTGCAGATTTTTATCATCTCTGCGTAAAACTGCAAAGAAAGTGGACAAGAACTTACATCCATGGATAACGTGTCAATGTCCTGGACCATTTTATGATAGTGAAAAACCAAAAGTAAATGTATTTATTGCCGATTTTGTTAACATAAAAGAAGGTCAATTTTGTAATTGGGTAATTGCTCTGAACTCAAAGCTTTGCGAATGCAAACGAGTAATGGATCCCAGCAGCTTGGAAAATCAGGATATATTATAGCGCATATGAAACTATCAGGCGAAGCTCAATGCTTCAACTCAAAACTGTACTCATATCAATATACATTCATATGTACATATACCTTGTGACAAAACTATTAAACACATATTATAAGCACAGTTGTACGTATCTATATAATGCATTTGCATTCTTATTTTCATGCATTTTGCAGTTAGATATTAATTTTATCCCATATGCTAGCTAGCATAGTACTTGAATTTTCTTCACACCTGATTTAAGTGAATCAGCTTACATTATGCATGACTTACTTTAAACTTGGTTCAAATATTATTTCTCTACTGTGCATATATAGTTATATATAATATTCGATTATTAAGGGGAAAAAAAACCTATTTAAATAATTTTTATCACTCAGTGCTTTGCGTTTCTAAACCACCAGCTGGTTTAAAACATGCTAACCGCATTTACACATACTTATGCCCCTTATATTATATATAATATATGTACATAGTAGGTGAATTTTTTATGTACATAGGATAAATTGTTTGGATATTTTAAATAAAATTGAATTAGTTTGAACCAATTTAAATTTCGATTGCACCTAAGTACTTTCGTCCATCTATAGCTTTCGATTTCCGAGAAAACAAGTACCCACCTTTTCCCCATATATACATTTTCTATAGATTTATTGTCACAATTAAACATCATTTATTGAAAACAGCAAAATCAATAAAGCCATAATTTATTAATGTACATATAGTTCTATGTTTGTTTTTAGATTTTGTTATTAATATATGTACTTAATATAAAACGCAGAACATGATTGTATACGAAAAGTTAGGCCTTTTTTTTAATATTATGAAAAATTTTTTGTAGTTTGAAGTTTCGTTTTCGTAATTGCTATTTATGTTTCAATGCACTTATTTGTAAAGCGAAAAGTATTCAGGTTGATAGCAAATAAACCGATGCTTTTGAAAGCATAATTTTGGTCGAAAAGCACTTCAGCAGGTTTGGTCCACTTTTATGGGTTGTTGGTTACAAAAATTTTCATTTTGGACGTTGTTTTCTTTAAATAAATTAATATTTTAATTATTTGTAGACGAACTTTTTTGCTTGGCCATTGTTTCTATTTACCTATTTGCCGTTTAGAGATGGAAATTTGTTGGTAAATAGGGATAATTGGGATAAATACCGCCACTTAGCTATCCATGTAAATACCGGGAAATTATCATTGAAAAGTCCCGCTTAAAGGGAATGCAAAAATTTGCTAAGTTGTGAAGTGACGTGAAATTTAAGCGCGGTCTGTCATTTAGTGTACAATTCTCGATTTTGTCAGTTCTTCTCAAGTGTGTTTTGCGATTTTAGCAATCAATAAAAATATCGATCAAAGAATTTTTCTCGTATTGCAAATGGAATTGCATGTTCCGAATCGCTGACAATGTTACAAAAGGCTTACGGTGAATCGGAGTAATGTTGTCTAATTATTTAATTTTTGGCAGAGCTGTGAGAGAATGTATGGTATTCACTTTAATTGGATTACCTTGAGGCCACAGTTAATAAACGATAATTCTTGATTGAAATTATTGAATAACATATTTGACTCGAGAATAATAAATGCAGTTAGAAGTCGTTTTTGGTGCCACTGATTGGTTATTCATTTAGAAAAGTCTCTTTTGGAGTTAGTTGAATGCATTCTTTTTTTAAAATCATGGGAATGCAAATTTTATGATTTCACAATCATGACTGCTTTTAAGTCACTTGAGGTTTTAAAGTCAATAAGTTATTTGAAGTCAATTGGAGTCACTTGAAGATATTTGGAGTAAATAGGGGCTCTCCAATTGATTTCAAGTGACTCCAATTGACTTCAAAGCCTCAATTGACTTCAAATAACTTCAGGTAACTCTTATTGACTTCAAAACCTCAAGTGACTTAAAAGCAGTCATGATTGTGAAATCATAAATGACGTTAAGTGACTCCAACTGGCTCCAAATCACTTGAAGTGACTCCAATTGACTCCAAATCACTTGAAGTGACTCCAATTGACTTTAAAACCTCGTTTGACTCTAAGTGACTTCATAGCAGTCATAATTGTGAAGTCATAAGACTTACATTCTCATGACTTCAAAAGAAGATTGCATTCACCTTACAGACAGAAACTTTTCTAAATGAACAACCAATCGGTGACTCCAAAAAATACTTCTAACGGCGATTTTTATTCTGGAGTCAAATATGTTATTCAACAGCTGCAAACAAAAATTATTTATCATTTGTGACTTAACTATCAATTAATTGCAATATTTACAGCAATATACATTGAACTTATTGTGAAAAGTCAACATTTGTAAAGACACGACATTTGCTGAATTTTCTAATTGTGATGTCCGGTGAGTTTTAAATTTATGATAAACAAAATTATTTAATTTTTCAATTTAACAGCTATTCTCATCTCCTGAAAAATTTATTTATTGTGGGATTTTAGAAGTAACCAATTAAATCATGGAACGCCCTGTGCATACCATAATATGAGAGTTCATTGGAATTATGATATGATATTTGCTTTTACAAAAACTTGGAACTCTTAATTCTTTTCTCCGATAGTTAAATTCTTTATTGGCGACATATGACCTCTTGATTTATTGATAAAAATTAAACTAATTGGATAAATACAAAGTTTGCATTAAAGTCAGTAATAATATAAAAAAAAGCAAAATAATAAAAAATTAATTAAACTACATGCTTACAGTACTTACATATGTATGTTTAAAGATTATATTAATTAATCTAATAGAAAGCGTAACGATTTCGGTGTTTTCGATGGTGACGTTGTCGTGTTATCCACCAAAATACTGACCTCCAAACAAGAACGCATATTTTGTAGAATGCTCTCAAGCTGCTGAATTGAATCGCGAATTTCTTTCTGCGCCCTTATATTTTCATGTTCTTCACAATTGCGTTTGCAAAGTCTCTTAAGTCGAATTGTGGATCGTTGCATATCATGAACATGCACAGCAGCTTGAGTTGCAAAGTTCTGTTCCACATTACTCGCAGATGTAGGTGTTGAGGATGAGGAAGATATGTCTGGATATGAATTCGTTTTGGCAACGCTTGGTGTTACTTCAGTATCGTAAGTGAGTTTCTTCTTTGGACAATTCTTGTGCATTTGTGTTGAATTATAAATAGGTGATTTGGTTAGCTGTTGACTACTTGTTTTTGGCGAGTTTTTAGATTTTCCAGATGATGAAAAAGAAAAAAGTTTTCGAAATGGTTGCTTTAGCAGAACATCTTTAACTTTGCTGAGATTAAGCGAGATTCGACTTGAATTAAGAGTGTCATTTAGGGATTCATTTAATTCTGCCTCCAGTTGTTGCCATTCTATATCAATACAATGGAAAAGATTGTCAGCATTAAGATCGTCGCATTCGCGAGCCATTTCCAACCAAACTCCTAGTCTTGCCGTTGGCCATTCAGCTTTCCGTTCATGCTCTTTGTCAATAATTAGTACAACTGTACGAAAAATTCCAAATTCATCGAGCACTTTTGATTGACGAAAATCTAGTTTTAAGCCTACACTGCGGCAACGTTGAGTAGCCTCTTTTACCTATAACAATGAACAAACTATAGTGCTATTGAATAGGAAGCAAGTAGGGGCAGGTTTGAATATCTCCTATTCCTGGTTGTTTCCCTAGTTTCGGTTAATGCTTACCATAAGCTGGGTTTTGTGCAGGCTCTCTTCACTTGGATTATTCATTATTCGATTAATATCCTCGAGTAATGTCGACTTGAATGAGGGTGTGTATGTCAGCGCATCATTGCTCTCAGTGCGCTGCGCAGCCGTTTCTTCTTCTAGAACTTTGCGTTCAGTTTCCAAAATTTCGCGATTACATTTGAATTTAAGCTGTTCCATCTCTAGCTTCTGCATGCGTTCTTTGAAATCGCGTTCGTTCTCGACACGCTCACATTCGATGCGCGACAGTGCTACACGTTTCTCCTCTTCCAATTCTCGACGTAATTTCTCCTCTTGTTTATGTAGAAATTCTTCATGTGCCAATTCAAAATCGACCATCTGTAAGACGAAAATCAAATTAATTGATAAATCAAGTCATCAGTTAAATCATTACATTATTTTCGCCACGCTGTGGACAAAATGGATTGGAGATGCGAAAATAATGTGACCCGCCGATTACCAAACGATCACCGTGAAACATTTGTTGCCTACAATGCACGAGTTCGCCATTGAGATAGGTTTCGTAATCCTCATTTTCCGGTGTCAAATAAAGTTTGTCATTTTCATTTTCGATTGTACTATTTGCAAAAAATAAGAAATTCTCAATTTATGCAACTTTCTAGGTTAAAAAAAATACATGTAATTGTGATTTTACCAGTGATGATAGGCAACCAATGGGCCATCGAGCACAATATCCGGCTGATTGCAATACGCTGACGTGCGGGTTCGTCCAATTTTAATTGTTCCACGTGGTAGTAAGTAAAATAGAGTTCCGCTCAATATTGGATCTGCGATTAAATTCACCAGACACGCTTGCTTTTGATCCGCCGATATTTCAAAAGCAAGTCCTTTTCGTTTTAGTAACCGTATCTCCGATTTTCGCTGATCTTCGGCTTCTTTCAAACGCTCCATCCTTGATTTTTGCTCTCGCCTCAATTCCCGCTCTCGATCGGCCAGTTCCTGTCGCAGGGCTACTACTTCAGTGTCGCCCACTGACGTTTCTATGATAATTTTTCTAGGTGTTGGATTACTATTCTCTGATATACGTCGCTTTCTTTCTAATTCTTTACACAACGATTTTAAACGATCAACATCGTCGCGAAGGTCTCGTATAGTTTTATCACGTTCCGATTCGTTCACTTTAACACGATTTACAATAGTTCTGGCCTGGCATGCGTATCGCAAAGTGGATAGAGTTTCGTCGATATGGTCGCTGGCTGGTGAAATTGTTGCTAGCATTACAGTTTTAGAGTTTCCACCAAGATTTTCCTGTAAGAAAGCAAGAAAAGCAGGTTCATATAGGAGAGTTTTTCAAAAAATATAAATAGTAAATGGAGAATAGTGTATGTTGAGTTTTATACGATATCCAGTTTTTGCAGGAAAAAGTTAATTGAAAGAATTGAACGTTCGATAGTGGTTCGATGTGGCGTAGCCTGCTACGCAGAGAATCCAGGGTTTCAAATCTCTCAAAAAGTAGAAAAAACTATTTTGCTACACGGCACCACCTCTTGGCAGACAATGGCAAACCTATAAGAGTTAAAATTGTATATGGATAACGTTTCACTTCGGATTCGACATAAAACTGTAGGCCCCTTCCACTCATGTTCAAATATATTACACGCAAAACATGTATGGATGCGAAAAGCTCGGCCTAGGCCCTCCGTGGGCTATGGTGCCGCTAAAAGAAAGAAGAAAAGAACGTTCGATATACGAGTATAAGATATTCTATTTGAAAAACATTAGGGAAATGTCCAGGATCACGATCACATTTCTACTGGGAAAACCAGGCCTGATAAAACTTTTTGCAAACGACCAATGCCAATCATCGATTGGGGCATCAGCAAATCAATTAGGCAATTCCCATTGCAATACAAACTAGTAGATTAGTAAAACACACTCAACTACAATAAAAAGGTTCCACTAAGTATTTTCAAAAATCTTCTGATTCAATGCTTCATGAATTTTTTAGATAATGCAATGAATTTCAAAACTTGCACACGAGACAAGTAGCTTTATAACAATGTTTGATAAAGGATTTGATTTTTTTAACTAAGTGGTTGTGTCAAAAGTTTGAGTGTAAAAAGTTTTTATGTTTCAAAAATTATGTATTCGGGTAAAATTACTTGGCTTGAAAAACGTGTGAAATAATGGCAATTTTTAAACAAAATATTAGCAAAAGGGAAATATCCCGTAGAATGAGGATCAGCAACACTGTTGTGAATAAAATCATTGCTAAGTGTGAAGAAACGGACAGTCATAAACGGATGGAAAGCTCAGGAAAGAGAAAGGCCATCATTCCAAAAGGCATTAATAATTTAAGGACGGCCGTTCCTTCAAGCCGGCAACGAAAATACACACTGAATTGATGACATCAAAATTAATAACGTGTAGTGTTCGCACAGTGCAAAAAAATTTTAAGAAATTGTATTTGAAGTCAAGAAAACCTGCTAAAAAGCTAAAGCAGACACCAAAGAAGAAATAAAGCTATCATGGTGCAGGGAACACGAAAATTGGATCGAAAATCTGTAGCATAGTCATATTTTCCGATGAGTCGTATTTTAATTTGTTCGGCCCAGGTGGAACAAAGGCGTAAAGAAGGAGAGCGTTACAGTGCAGGCAAAACTCTTAGTACAGTTAAGCATTTTCCATACGTAATGTGTGAAGTTGACAGAAAAATTATCCTCAGATCATCAGTGAATGGCGAAATGTACAACAAAATCATTTATGAAGGCGTGGTGCTCACAATTGAGGAGATTTTTACAGAGTTCGATGGCATAATATTTCAAGATGACTCTGCTCTCTGTCATCGACCCAAAATATGGTATTCAGTATTTTGAATTTAATCCGCGCAATTTAACTTTTATTATCTATATTTTTTTTTTAAATATAAAAGAATAAACTCATAAAGTTCAATTAGGCATAGGGTTTATCATGGCCTGGAAACAGCCCGGACCCCAATTTAACTGAGACCTTTAGGCACATAATGGGGGGGCAAAAATTAAACAAAGACAATCTTCACCTCGAAAAAATGCTGGAAAATATTATTCTTCATGTTTGGCATAATGAAATAAGCCAGGACGATATTAATAAATTGGAAAGTTCCATGCCAAGGGTTATGAAGGCCGTAATTGAAGCAAGAGGAGTGTCAACACTTAACTAGTTTAATTTTAATTAAACATTACTTCATATATATTATTTGTTTCATTCTTTCATATTGTTTACATCATTTTTTTTAAAAAAATTTCTTTTCAAAAATTATTTTACGCAACGTTTCATTGCAATGATTTGAACTTAATATTTTATATCATTTTTTGTTATTAATAATAAAAAAAACTCAAATAACTAAGTCTAAATGATTGCAAAATGTTGCTATTACTTGAGGCTAAAGAAAGTATTTGTTTTGTTTTGAAATTATTTTTAAATTACATGTTTTTTTAACTGAATTTCTCATTAAATTATACAAAATTGATTTGGAAACTTTTCATTGTCGTTGGGTGTACATGAAATTACTAAAAACTGGGGTACTCCCCAAAAGCTCGATTTACTTGATATCTGAAGAAAGAATATAAATTTGTTATCTTGTTATAGCTTGAACATTTTTTGTATTACATAGAAATAATATAAATTTAGTTCAGCTAATTTAAAAAATTTTATTTTACAATATATAATATATAAGTAGTAAAGTAAATGTAAGTAAAAAAAAAATAATATGTGTTGTAGTATACAATATACTTATTACCAACAATTAGAAGGTCTTGTTACAATTTTTAATCAATAAAGATTAAAAAACAGAGCAATGATAATATTTGTTAGATTCACATAATGATTATTACATGAATAAATAAATAAAATAAACCAAATCAAACAATAATAAATACCCACATGTATGTTCATACTACATACATACATATATGTTTATTTACATATGTACAATATTGTTTCACAATGTATTAACCTCGAAAGATATTGTTTCCCGCAACAGATTGTTACAAAAATCAACTGAAGTATTAACGAATATTTTAATTAATAACTAGGTGCTCAACCGTCTGATGACCATTGGGACACCGGTGACCCTTTTCCCTTCGCATCGTAGATTATTCCAAAGCCTAATGGCGCTGATATACAGTCTTGATGAGTTTAGGTATTTAAATTTAGCAGGAACAAACTGCGCAACAATGGCAGAATTGTAATTTGTCATAAGTTTATGTAAATACACACAATTCCTTGCCTTGAGATAGTCAGAAATAGTACATACAACCAAGTAACTCGCGTCTCCAGTCCGAGATATAGTAAAATCTCCTTAATCCACAAACGTAGCGATTAGCATTATTAAACACACCATCAAGTTTGCTATAAACTAATAACTATGGGTAAAATTAATAGTATTACCAATATTTTCTTAGTCTTAAGAGGTAGACACTCGCCAGTCATTCTAATGCTAGGTTACTTACTTACTTTACTTACTTTTGATGGCACAACAGCCCATGGAGGGCCTAGGCCGAGCTTTTCGCATCCACTCATGTTGTGCGTGTTATATTTGTACATGAATGGAAGGGACCTACAGTTTAAAGCCGAATCCGAACGGCGAAGGAAAAGCTTTTCATAGCAATTTTTACTCTTGTAGGTTTGCCATTGCCTGACAAGAGGTGGTGCCGTGTAGAAAAATTATTTTTTCTACTTTTTTTTTTTTTGATTTTGCCTGTGCCGAGATTCGAACCCCGGACACTCTGCGTAGCAGTCCAACGCACTACCACTACGCCACAGCGACCAAAATGCTAGGTTATATTAGGAAAACCTTCTTCACAACTTAATTTACATGGTCAGTACAACTTAAGGACGAATTCACATGGAAACCAACATTGACAATCTTACTAAGAAATTCGAACATAGACGTACCAACATACGTATATAAAGACGGGAGAGACCATTGTTACTACTCCATACACTAACAGCCGTTAAGTCCGAAAAAATATCATTTATAAATATACTGAAGAATAGAAGACCAAGGATTGAGCTCAGACTTAACAGAAGGGAAGTACGACAGCGCATTACCAATCTTAACCCTTTAGAACCTAACCGCTAATTAACTAATCATAATTATTACGGCATTATCGCAGAAACCATATAATGCTCTTAGCTTTTTACACAGCAACGAGTGCCTTCGAGAAATCCAATATGCATAGCAGAGTAACGTAGTAATTATTCGTCTAGAATTTTCATCATGACTGTAGAGCAGCTATGGCCAGGCCTAACCGCCAATTGAAGAGGTGACTCCAGATCAGTTTTAAACGGATATGTGGAAATTTATTTGGCCACTAGATTTTCAGATTTGGTCGCTGTAGCGTAGTGCACAGAGTGTCCGGGGTTCGAATATCGGCACAGGCAAAATCAAAAAGTAGAAAAAACAATTTTTCTATACGGCACCTCCTCTTGGCAGGCATTGGCAAACCGTCAAGAGTAAAAATTGCCTATGAAAAGCTTTTCACATTGCCATTCGAATTCAGCATAAAACTGTAGGTTCTCTCCATGTACAAATATAACACGCACAACATGAGTGGATGCGATAAGCTCGGCCTAGGCTGCTGTGCCATTAAAAGAATTAGATTTTCACAAACCTTTGACAGCGAGGAAAGAATGATGACAGGACGAAAGTCACACAGGCTAAGCACTTTTTAGCAAATGGGATTATAGTTGCAATTTGCTATGGTGTAGGAAAGCTAGAAGTGGTAAAACAATGATTAATAATATGAGTAAGCGGACTCAGAATGAACGGCAGAATTATATTTGATTTGTGCTTTAATTGTTATTGTCAAAATACTTATTTAGAAGCAGTTGCTTGTCTGGCATATCTGCTCATGTTACTGCTGCATGCAGAATATCTATTTATTTATTACTGGGACTCGATTTTCACACCTTTGCAGGTAAGATAAATTCTTTTTTTCGATTCAGGGGTTCAGAAAACCCATGCGCGATTGCTAAGGCTGTGGTTATATTCATATTTTACTCGGCGTACATTATGCAATTGTTGTTGCCCGAACACGAAAAAAGAGCTTTTACTCACTCTCACACCGAACACAATATGCTGGGTGAAATGGACACCGAGCATGCCGAGTATCCCGGGTGACTATGAGTTATTCTACAAAAAAAAAAGGACAAAAATGTATGTAAAATAGAAGGAAAACATGCAAACCTGTACATCACTATTTTCATATGCAGAACAGCGAAGTTGCGAATGTTCTTAGTTTCTAAAAGTAAATATTAAATATATTATTCATAAAACTATTGAAGAAAAATCATATTATTTTCATAATTTTTCCATTATATTACTAATTGATAAAATCGTCTATAGTTTTTCGGTATACCATTTAGTGTTGCCGTTGCGAACAATGTAGTATTAAAAAAAAAAAACTGAATTTCGATAAAAAGCAACTCTGTAACGAAAACCAATGTAACCACTACACCTAGCACGAGAGTAAAATATGATGTGTTCGTCGAACAGCGAACACAAGTATAACCAGCACCTGAGAAGCCAATGCAACCTCAACGAGTAACTGTTTGGTGTGGGTTTTGGACTAGCGGTATCATTTGGAAATGTATATATTATATATATATATAATAATTATATTATATATATATATAATAATTATATTATATATATATATAATAATTATATTATATATATATATAATAATTATATTACATATATATATATTTTATATTACAGTCAACATTCAGGGTGTACCTCTATGTATGCAGAGCATTGTGTTGATTAGAAGGAAGCAATATATGTATATTATATATATTATAGTATATATTATATTTCTGGCCTATTTTACAAAATATGGACTTAGAGAACATTTGGTACCAACAGGATGGCGCGCCTTGTCACACACGACGTGCAACAATTGATCTTTCGCGTGGGAATTTAGAAAATCGCGTTTCTAGTTATTTTGGTGATGTGCATTGGCCACCACGCAGTTGCGATTTGACTCCGTCGTACAGCTGCATACAGTCGTCAATGTACTGAAAAATTGGGTTGATCGTATGGGCTACTGAATGGCTAGCCGAGGAAATCATTATACCATAAATGGTCCACCCTGTATATACCATCGAATTGTACGAGTAGAGGGGGGAGTATAGGTATGTACTCGTACATATCTACAACAGTAGATATATACGATTGTAGCAAACGCATTGCACAAGCGAAATATATCTCGCACGATATTTTAGATGACATAAACTAGGTCTTCTTGCTCGCTCCACGCTTCACTACCCCGCATAGAGCACGTACACAATTACCATTTTCAATACACAATATTATGTACATTGCATACATACCATTCACCAACCAGCCTACCAACCACACCTTCATGTTTACACGCGGTGAGACGCATACTTCTCCGCAGCTCTTTCATCCCCTTTCGTATTTAATGAGAGAGACATAGAGCCAACGAATGAGATAAGCGCTAAAATAATGATGGAGTATCTCTACCTTAATTTGCTAAAGCCCTAACATCAAGTTATTCAAAATAGAGTTTTTAATGGATTATGATAAAGTGTGTTCAACTGTATATATGCATATACATATATACTTAAAATTTCACTTAAAGTCATAAAAAACTGATGTCTATGTTTCATAGTTTATGTTAGAAATTTTAGAAGCACCTCCACCATTCTTCAACTACGTATCTCCAAATGGTTTTTTTTGCTTACATTGTGTAAAATTACATAAGAATCCAGAGAGAGATAGATAGTAGTAAGCGAGTTCGTATCTAAACAAAATTACATATTAGAACCAGTTCTTTAACCTCGTATCTCCATTTGAATAATACAGTTTATCAAAGGAAATTTATCGTTTTCTGCAAAATGCTACTTTGGGAGACATACTGTTGAAGAATAGAGGTAGCGATATGTTTTTTTGCTTCTACTGTAAAATCTAAAAAATTCGTGTTAGGGCTATAGCAAATTAAATTAGCTAGACGTATTAATATAAGTAGAAAATACAGGGTCCGGCAGGTATATAAATGCTTCCTTCCCACTTCTCAGCAACACTCTTTTACATTTTTTTTTTTCCGATCATAAATGAAGGACAGAAAACTGACTCAGGAAATGAAAAGACACGCTGTTATCGTCGCTATACATGCGATTCACAGCGATCTTGAAATATCCCAATTTTTGAATACCATCCGATCGTTTGTTCACTTAGCTCAAAATGATAGGTAGCTGTGTTCCCCATGTAATGGACACAAAGATTCCGGCAACTGTTATGGTTCTGCGAATGGTGAGAAATGAAGGACACATGCTACCTAACATTTTTCGTCAAGGACGTCTGGTGAATGCTATTGCTTACATCGACGATTTGGAAACAATTGTGATTGTGCGTGATGAAAAGCCATACGTATTCCATACGTATTCCTTCTCACGAAGCCATGACTGCGCCAAATTGGATGTCCGAGAATCACATAGCCCCACCCATGCAGCCACCTCGCTCCCCAGATCTTAATCCTTTGGACTACTACGTACGGGGAGTTGTTGGACGTGAGACTGAAAAACACACTTGATTCCCTAAGAGAAGCTATTAAAAGAAAAATGGTGGATATGGATGAATATGGAATATGGATATGGAAGAGAATTCAAGCTTTTATTACGATTTTATCAAATAATTGTATAGCCTATACTCAGTTTCATTAAAATACAACAAGTTTTACAAATACCTGCCGCACCCTGTATATTGCACAAGCACGAGACAACACAGCGTACAGCTAAAGCAAAGGCGCAAACAAGTAAAACTACAACAACAAAATATGGAAAAATAACAGCCAACGAAAAGAAATCAAGAAAACTGCAAGCACAACGACAAGTTAATTTCAGTTTCATACGAGACGTCAAAGAATACAGAAAACGAAGAATAATTCAACGCGCTTTTTTTTTCTATCCCCTTGAATATTTTTCTTCATTCGATTAAAAACCGAAGACGAAAATCAACTGAAATCTGTGCAAAGGAAAAACTATTGTGCACAGAGATTGAATATAAATTTAGCTAACAAACAAATCCAAAAAAAAAGTGTATAAAAAACTGAACTAAAAACAAATTGCACTTACAGAAGTCAATGAACGCACACAGCGAACGCGGTGGCATTCAAACGAGTTCTTACGACAGAAAATAAACGAGTTCCGATTTACTAGTGGACGCGCAAAACGACGGCCTCGCTTTCAATATTACATAGACAAACACACACACACACACGCGCTTACACACCTCCCTACTAAACCCACAGAATATCTAAACAACGGTACAGCGGAAGGGCGTATACGTCATAGCTACATGTAATATTAATATCACTACCACCCCATAGTGTTCTAAGGTTCTCAAACATCAGCAATTTGGCGGGAGAAAAGCAAAAACGACAAAACGACAACCACTTTCATCGCCATCATTAAAGCAATTGCCACTTGTGCAAACAACGGCGGCTGGGCTAGTATAGCAAAACGACAACAACGAACAATCTAAAATCTATATCCATGGATGTGTGGGGCGTGTTTGTTGGCGATTCGGCCATGTCTTATGGCGGATCAATGCGTAGCACATACTATCGTGACTATGAACAGTTTCCTTATGGAACGCTCGAACAAAATAATACTCCAAATCCGAAGGATCCGTATAGCAAAGTACAAGGTAAGTTGAAAAAAGAGAAAATATCGGAAACAAATACAGCCATAAAAGTTGAAGGCAAATCCTTATTCGACGAATAAAATAGGCACATAGCAGAAGAGAAAAAACTATTGTGCACAAAGGAGAATAAAAGCTAAAAACTTAAAGCAAATGCCAGAAGTACTCATAAAGAAAAACAAAAAACCAATACACAAAAAAACAGAAATGCGTGTATAAAAAAAATATGAATTTGTGTAGAAGTGTGCGTGTAAATAAACACACTTTTTTTTCTACATAAATTAAAAAGTAATAACAATAATATGAGAAAATTTTGAGAAACGACGCCAAACGAAATTCCAAAATTTTATTTTTTTTTATTACATTCGTATTTAAAAGTGCAAAATATACTATGTACGGGTTTGTAAATATTTATGTACATATTTGTTTTTCTATATCTGAATATGAAATCAAGTTATCCCTATACAAATCACACTTGCGGTAAACAACGAAAACTTTATAAATAAAAACAACGTAAAAAACAAAAACAAGAGAATAACAAAGAGTATGACAAAAAAAATTAAAGCTTTTGATTTACTACTACTTGTTGCAGTAAATATTTACTTTCTTTCAAACAAGCAAAAATCTCAAAATTTTGTCAGTTGACGAAATAAACGAAAATCTTACAATTCGAAACAAAAAATATTGCTCACACAACATTTCGTTGTCTTTTTATTCTTTTATTTTAGTTTACAATATTAAAAACAGTTCAGATTGTCCAGCTTTCTTGAGATCTACGGTTAAAGTAAAGATTAAAATCAGAACCTAGTGAAGTTATATGGTAAATAGTTTCGAAACAATCAATAATAAATACATATTCTCGTAAGTGGATACGTAAAATTAAAATTATGTTACCATATAAAAAATATTATATTATTTCGATAAAGTAAATCGTGCTTGTAGAGAAGCTGTGCTGGGAGAATGTAAATATTGAAATTAAATTGTTGCACTAAAATTTATTTATGACATAATATCAACAGGCAATGTCAGTGGCTCGTACACTGCTCAGAATATTACTGAGATCGTTTATACAGTATTGTTCGAAACCTACGTAACTTTTTCCTCTGAAGCATTCAAAAATTCCTATTTTCGGTTTTATTTAATTAGTTTAAAAAAATCCATGAATGTTTTCGATAAATATCGTAAAAGAATTGAATTTAAGTGTGAGCTCCAGCACTTTTAGAAAACGTGCATTAAAAATTATTTAGCTAGTATTAGAAACCAATGGGATTCAAGCATTGGATTGGCCATCCAAATCTCTGAACTTGAATCTCATAGAAAACCTCTTTGGCATATAAAGCCCAAGGTGGCTAAATGAAAGTTTTAAGAATATGAGTGCACCGATTTCTTGTTTAAAATCGCATTCGACTATAGCCTTATTTTTACTTTACTTTTACTTTTAATGGCACAACAGCTCATGGAGGGCCTAGGCCGAGGTTGTTGCATCCACTCATATTGTGCGTGATATATTTGTACATGAATGGAAGCGACCTACAAGTTTAATGCCGAATCCGAACGGCGAAGTGAAAAGCTTTTCATAGCAATTTTTACTCTTGTAGGTTTGCCATTGGCTGCCAAGAGATGGGGTGCCGTGTAATTTTAATTTAATTTTTCATTTTTTTTTTTTTTTTTTTTTGATTTTGCCTGTGCTGAGATTCGAACCCCGGATACTCTGCGTAGCAGTCCAACGCATTACCACTACGCCATAGCGACCACATGACTATAGCCTTATGCCCAGAGATAAGCAGAAGTTAATCAAAACAATGATTTCCATACCAAATACGGAAAAGTTGCTTAGGTTTCGAACACTTGTGTTTTGAGCTAATTTTGTTTTTGTTTTTTCTTCGCCTGAAATGAATTGGAATTTAATTCTTTTTGCTGCTACTGCAATTGCTTAAGTACACAGTGTAATATAAATAAAGTTTTTTATTTCCACTAATTAAATCAAAAACAAAAAATATGAATCTTTGAATGCTTCAGCGGAAAGTGTTGGTTAGGTTTCGAACAATACTGTATAAACGATTCCAAAATCCATACAAAATATATGCACCAGCAAATTTGTCACATTCCAACTGATTGTTTATTGTTTTTGCTCATGTTACCAAATTTTGTTTTGTTATCGTATTTAATTATTGTTTATTCTAATAATAGATTTTTCCCCGTAAATAAATAAATAAATATTTATACGAAAATGCGCGGTACCGTATATAAATTTAATCAAATTAATGTTAAAATAAATGAGAATAAACATAATTGAATTATTACTTTTTCTTATCAACGCTTGTAAAAATATAAAAATATTAACTCTTTTCTATTTTTATTATTTTGTAATTTTTTTATAATGAGTTAAGTTCTTTTGTACTTCCATATCACGGCATTTATTTTTACTCTGTTTTGTTTTTAAACAACTTAATGCATGTATTTTTAAGGTGTGGCACGCACACACGACGTTAATCTGATGCAATCATACATTTTTCATAAAGCGATAACTTAATTTACCAACTACTCGTGTATTGAATATACTCGAAATGGAAAGAAAGCGACTTCTTTTTAAGAATTAATTAATAAGAATTTATAATGATTTCATTAATCATAATTCATAATTTTTTAATTAGTAATATTGTGGTTGCTGTACAGTCGTCTGAGTCGAGCTGCTGTCGGCCGTAGGCAAGCAGTCAGTCGGGAGAGATCAGCTACTCTAAACATTTTGTGAACAACATCCAAACATTTTATAAGACATTTTGATAATTCGACTGAAATATTAAGATACTTCGAATATAAAGATAAATGTATAGTATCTTCCCATAAAAAATGTTCCTGTCCCCCAGCTGGATACACGGCCCTGAATTTCTGATATCAAACCACTAAGAAATGGTTCCGGGAAACCCCATTGATGCTATTAATACTAGGTGATACGACAGTCTGTTGATAGCGTAGGACAGGCTTTTTTTTTGGCATTTATTCCTAAATATCGGATATACCTGCAGATTACGCTATACAACGGTGGCCACATGACCGAAGTGAAATGAATTATCTTCAAAATAAAACCAATTTCATGGATATTAAAAATATTTTTCTGTGTTTTATTTCAATTTAAAGTTCTCCGTCTCTAAAAAAAAGTCCCGATATTATAAATAAAGAATTGAATATGGAGGTACAGTGTTTTATGCCTTACCCGAACGTAGCAGTAAACTTATTATTAAGCAATTTTAACTCCTGTAAGTTTAACAACTTCGTTGTAAAATATTAAAAGAAAGAAAAGCATTTTAGGAGTCACTAGGACTTTATTGCATAAAATTATAAGAACAATTGCTGCCGGGACGTTTGTATTGTTTCGTTCCATACCTCTGTGTACATATAATAATATCAATAATTTATTCAAAACTTTTTATTAGTACATTGATTGATTTACATAACTGCAGCTAAGATTATATTCATTTTTCATTTCTCGGTTTTTGTTTTTATTATACACTTTTATATTCCTACCTATGTACATATATACTACATAATCTCATGCGATAAGAGAACCGTAAAATAATAATGAACACATGAGGAATTTCAAGTAGTAGACTAGGTGAAAATTTACTAGTTGACGTCAACTAGTAATGGTAATTTAAAATTATTTCCAAAAAAAAAAAGTGTTTAAAAACTGAATAAAATTATCTGTACTATATGACGTAGGCCAATTATCTTGACAGTTAATTACTAATCATATTTCGGTCGTGTAAAAGGCAACAATTTTTTAAAACATATCTACTCTCTTTCGCTTTCTTTCTTTTCCACATTTGGAAGAAACGTCAAGCATTATGCTTTTATTCTAATCGTTGATAACATCACTGTGATTGTCAATGCCAATGAAAAAAAGTTAGTGGATTACTGTTGACAATTACAACATGGATCAATGATCCATTGGATCATACCATACAAAGTAAGGCAAAAGCCAACGTCATACCTTGGATGGCTGATAGGCCAGCTCCTAACTAACCAGAATATCGGAATATTATTACCTTAGTTTTGATATAATTATCATTTTTTCGTTTAAACTCGTGAATCGAGCAAAAATGTTTTTTTTTTCCAAAGTATGAGAATATTATCTTTATTTTCAACCGTGATCAAAAAAAGGGGTATTCAGCGTTCCGTAACAAAAATTATAATTTTAAAATATGGAATTTTCTACCTGTGGCACTCGAAAAATTTATCTTAAAATGTTGATTTTCCCAAAATTCATAAAAGTGTCAAATCCAAAAATTTTTTACTAAGGCTATATTTCAAAATGCTGGTTAGTTATGGCTGGCCTATCAGGAAATTAGCACTTCTTACTACTACTACTTTTCATTTTTATCTCTATTGTATGGAAATCTATAAATTTTACAAAATATGAGATTTTAATTGAAAAACAAATTTCGAAAAAATGCGATTGCGTTAATTTAGGGGTTGGAGCTTGATATGTACTCAAGTCAAAAGAGAAAAATTGCCATTAAAAGCTGCTTACGTTACTTTTGATGGCACAACAGCCCATGGAGGGCCTAGGGCGAGCTTTTTCGCAAAAAAAAAAGCTGCTTGGAGACATTAATATTCTGGTTTCAAGCAGTTGCGCTGCTTGAACTTTTATGATAAAATAAAGTTGACTTTTTGTTATTTTACTTGAAACTCCTTCCCAGTTTGGAATGAAGTACTTCTACGAACAATTTAATGAACTAATTCTTGATTAATTCAAAGGTAATAATGTGACAAGTTAATTGACTCCAAGGTAACTAAGTTTTTTAAATGGAAAAGATATGCAAAAATGTAATTGCATACATACTCACTGAGAACAATCAGTAAAACAATTAATGGGAATGTTGTCTTGTTTATTCTCAATTGAATCAGGTTTGTTTGTCATAATAAAATATTTAATTCAGGGAATTATTGTAGAAATTCAAGGAAATTCTTTCAAAATGATGAACATGAGATGATTTCATTGTTTTTAAACGTAAATAAATTACCAAATCAAACAACAAACGAGCCCAGCTGAACGGAAGAAAATGTTGGGCGGAAAGTGTAACTACACAAAAAAAGATACAGCGATAATTTAGTAACAAATAAAATAAAGAGAAACAAATAAAACCATTTAAATAAAAACATTTATTTTTTCAAAATAAGGAAGAAAAAATAAAAACAATATAAAAAAACAAAAACATAAAAATTAATCTTAATTTATTCAATGAGAAAAGTTCATAAGCAAGTAAATTCGTATGTACATACATGTACCTACTACATAGAAATCTACAGGTGCACGAGTTTAGAGAGGGAAACGAAACACAAAGCCAGTTTTACAAGTCAATTGAAATTGATGACGCAAATTGCTTTTGAGAACAATGGGTAAAATTTCATATGGATGGACGGACGATTGACTTATTCCGCTCGAAATTTTTACTAAGTATGCATATGCCATTCTACCCACTGCTCAGCTCATACAAGTGTGTTGGATAAATAATCTTTAAAAACTAAAAATAGATTTAAGTAGATTTTTTCGTTGAATCGTAGAATTGTTTTTGTTTTACGACACTAAAATAATTCAACGCATCCGTTGGATATCAATGACTATTTATATGCGTCCTTCCTCGTAAACATGCGCAGATTTATGCGTACACATGAACCTGTAAATGCAAAGAGGCAAAGTGGTACGTGCTTGTATTCATGTGTGCATGTTTGGTAGCAAATTCAAAAGTTTAACCCAGTGGTAAAATTCTATCGACAGTCACGTCATTGTGGTCGCTGTGGCGTAGTGGTAATGCGTTGGACTGCTACGCAGAGTGTCCCGGTTCGAATCTCGGCACAGGCAAAATCAAAAAGTAGAAAAAATAATTTTTCTATAGTATAAATTGCCTATGAAAAGCTTTTCACTTCGCCGTTCGGATTCGGCATTAAACTGTAGGTCCCTTCCATTCATGTACAAATATAACACGCACAACATAAGGGGATGCGAAAAGCTCGGCCTAGGCCCTCCATGGGCTATTGTGCCATTAAAAGTAAGTAAAGTCACGTCATTGTTCGAGTATACATTGCTTTTCAAATTTAATAAAAAAAATAATTAATAATTTCTACATGGCATCACCTCTTGGCAATGGCAATAACAAACCGTCAAGCGTGAAAATTGTCTAAGAAAAAAAAGCTTTTCACTTTGTCTTTTGGATGCAAATGCACTACATAAATGTTTTCGAAAAGCTCAGACTAAGCTTTTCTTGGAGAAAGAAGAAGTAGCTAATTATAGTCGATGATGATTAACTCGACAACATTTCCTACTAGGTAGTTGTATATATGCTTTGGTTTACTATGTTTATGAGCAAATAAAAAATCTTATTTGTCTTTTTTATAGCACAGAATGTCGTTGAGTTAGTGATGGGAATATCGTTCACAAAACAGTCAACAACTTACCGATAACCGTTCGAGGAGTTGTCAACAATTATCGATAATTAACAAGAAGGAATTTGATCTAAATAATTATGCTATTTTGAGGTCGAGCTTAAGCATCTATTTCATGTTGTATAGTAACATATTTACATATTTGTACGGAACGGACCTATAGTTTAGTGCTTAATCCGAACGTCAGAAAAGAAATGCTTTTTGCAGGCAAGTTTTACTCTTGGAAGTTTGTCTTTGCCGGTTTTTACATTACAAGCTACAAATTTAACTCAGTTGAAACATTTCCATTAAGGAAAGGTGAAATTTACAGAAATTACAGAGTGCATACAACATTCATCGAGCTATAGAAAATGTATTGTAATTTCTCTGCAATTTTTTCAGTCTCGTGATTTAAGTTTTGTGCGGTCTAGATTTCTTACTTACTTACTTAACTGGCACTACAACCGATGATCGATCTTGGCCGCCTCTATAAAGTTTCGCCAGTCGCCTCTGCTATTCGCGCGCTGGCGCCAGTTGATAAGGTCTAGATTTCATTTAGTTATTTATTTTATAATTTTTATTACACCAGCGAGGCAAACGCAATTGTGAGATAGCTCTGCAGCTTCCCATTGCTGGTTTAAACAGCTGGATCATGAAGATAATCGCCCAGGAAAAGGCAGAAAGCACACTGTCAATACTCCCAGGAATCACAAAATTGTTCAAAAGCGGCTGCAGTGTAATTAAACGGTTTCCATGAGAACAGTTGCTCGCGAAACTGCCATCAATCGTAAATTAGTGCGTCTCATAGCAAAAAACGAACTAGGACGCAATGCTTACAAGCTTCAAAAAGGCCAGTTACATACAGATGAAAACAAGCGCGTACGACTCCAAAGATGTTGTCTAAGTCAATGTTGAGCTGCATGAATTGGATGGGGAAACCCGTCTTCACAGATAAGAAGCTGTTTAATGTTGGAAAAAGCGCATAATCGTCAAAATGACAGAGACTGGTCAACAGAGGCTCCTGCATTCAACATAGAATTTGCGCAAATGGCAAGAAACCCTTGATTTTTGTGGAACAAGGAGTCAAAATCAACCAAGAAGATTGAACGTTTCAGCAAGACGCAGAGCCAAAACGACACAAGAATGGTGCAGCGCTCAATTTTCTGATTTTATGACATATCAAGAATGGCCACCATATTCGCCGGATCTTAATCCCATGAAGTACAGCGTATGGTCCATTTTAGAGGCCACAGGGGCTGTGCTAAACGTCATAAAAATTTACAGTCCCTGAAACAGTTGTTGCGTCGTGAATGGGACCCAACACGGGGGAAAAGCTGTGACCCATAGCCAAAAATTTTTCCAAGCGTTTGAAGCTGTGTATTCGTGCCAAGGCTGGCCATATATTTTTGAATATATTTTTACTCATACATTACGATATCTTTTTCTTCGATCTGTTTTTAGTTTTGAATTACAATAATACAAAACTGTTGTACATACATATACACTTATAAATTGTCACCTTGTGCATGAAGTGTTTAGGAAAAGAAGGTGTTAACTGAAATTTTACCTAACCCACGAATTTCAAATTTCTATGCTGAATAACACATGAAAAGTTCCATTAAACGTACAAATATTTGCTAAACATAGAATCATAAAATAATCTGAAATGAGAATCAGATTTGTTCGGCATAAAATATCTAAATTTATAAAATATATAGGAATATGATTTAAACCCTTCTTCCGCAAAGATATATACAGAATGTAACACTAACTAAGTGAAGTTGATTAGAATCTTTTATTCAGAGGAAAGAAAGAAAGATGGAAATATTTTGGAATTATCGTTAAGGCGCACAATTGTCGATAGTTAACGGAACCGTGGCTTGTCGATAGTATCGATAATTATCGCGCATTTCATTAATTATTAATTTAATTTTATAGTAAGAACAACAAAAAGCCCAAATCAGTAGAAAAGAATCAACAACAAAAATTTAACCCTGACTTGTTTTTAATAATTTATAAATGTTTTTATATTTATTTTTGAGATAATAAGCAGCAACACGTAAATATTTTGATATTCGTAGCCATCACGATCAGTCTAGATATCAAAGCAATTGCCAAAGATATAAATATTGTTTTCTTTCTCAACTGCGTCGTGCTAATTTTGAAATAACGCACTTGCAACCTGTTAAAAATACCAAGTATACTATATGTACCTATGAACATATGTCTGTATCTTATGTCTGTATCTACATAAGTAAGCTGATGTTTGCACTTGAAAAGATATGACACATTATATTTATACACAATTCATGCATTAGGTATGCATACATATATATTTTTATAATTTTATATTTTTTTATTTGAGTCATATAAGGTGTTATCATTCGCTTTTTTGTGCTAGTTTGGTCAAAAATTTAAATGCGTCGTTTCTAATTAGAAATCAACAGCAGTAGCATATGTAATTTATCAGTGTATAGAAAACAACACATGACCTTTTAATGACAGATTTTATAGTATTAACTAGAATCCGTTTTGAAACCCACTTATTTTCTTTTTCTTTTTTAAATTTTCCTTGTTTTACCTTTTCAGAAAAGTGCAAACAAATTAAGTCGGAGAAAGCTCTAAAGAAGGAGTGTCCTTTCTGTAAGGAACAAAAGAAACGGCCGCTTACCTATTATATGAGAAAACGTGACTCACGCAAGCATCATGAAAGCATTTGTGAAGAACATGAAGAAGAGAAGGAAGACGAAGAAGAAGAAGAAGAGAAACACGATAACAATGTAAAGAATTAAAGATGAAATTCAATTTTCTTTAGAGGATCAAATTAATAGAAAAAAAAATGGAAAACATTAATTGCAAGACTAACGACAAAAAAAATATTTAAAAAAACAATACAAACTGCATTTGAAAATAACGAAAAAATCAAAACCAAATTATTGCTGCAGCCACACTACCATTTTTATTTTTTTTTTTTGTATTTAAGAGGAAACAAACTACAACAACCATAGCAAGAATTTTGTTTTGTTTTTTACACAATTTACCTACTGTATATTTATCAAATGATATATTACCTACTAATAATTTTAAATTTTTTACAAATATGTGTATTTGCATATGTACTCGTATATTATCGAATATGTATGATACCATTTTTACTGTATAGTTATATAAATAAATTTATGTATTTAGAGGGGGAGAGACTGAATCATGCAAAAATGTTTTCAGTGTAATATTTATGTTTATGTATCCAAATGTAATAGGGGTACTCATTTCACCTCGTAATCTTGTACACTTTTGCAGTCGAAAGTTGACGTAGTTGTCGAATTTGATTGACAATGTTAAATTTTTACATGAAGCATTGCTTCCAAGTCAAGTGCAATGGCACTGTTTTTTAATTTGAAAAATGTAAAAGTTCTAATGAATCTTTTCCCCCTTTTGGCCTGTTTCAAAATCATGCTTGAGTTTTCGGCGTTTATCCTGATTTATTTTCATTCAAAAAATGACTACGAATAACTGAAATGAGTATTTTTATTAAAATGAATAACCTTCCATGAATTAAATTTATAAACTAAAAATTCAAAATTGTAAGATGCTTCATTGGAAATAGTACACAAAGTAAAAGTAAAGAAACAAAATTAACGCAAAATCCTTTGGAACGGCTTTATCCTTGTCTATATTAGACATATACACAGTTGAGCTATATTACTTACATACATCGTCTTTTGCATAGGATAAAAAAGAAAAAATATTATACTTAGTATCACGCAACCGACTGTGTATACGCGCATTGTTAACACGATAATTATATAATAAATTTAAACCTAAACAATTATTTTATAAGCCTTAATAAAAATAAAAGCCTAAATAAATATGTTATTGGTACATGTTAAATCAAGATGGTGTTTTAATTGATTAACTGAAGGTGTTCAGTGGAATTAATTACTAGAAATTTAAAGGAAAAACCAAATATCTAAAGTGAAGATGAATGCGTAACAACAACATGAAATGTAACTAAATTTCAATATAAAGAAAAGGAAAATGTAAAAAATTTAATACGGTTTAATTTAAACTTCGAGTTCATAAAAAAAATACTTGATATATTTGCCACTAAGCCAAGCTTACTGATAAAAAGGTTACGCAGCTTTCAAAGCCGCCTAATCAACAGCGATTTACAAGTTACTTGCTATTTGTTTATAGTATGTATTAGGTACACCACAAAGATGGGAAGTAAGCTTCAGATTATTAGAAAATCTTTTGAACTTATTTCATTATTTTAAGGGTACTTAGAATTGGATATATTTTCAGTGTATATAAGCACTAAAAAAAACATCTTTCTTCATCGAAATAAAGAAAATAAGGCACGATTGCCTCAAATATGCTTGCAGAATATCAAGAAAAGCTGAGGAATAGGCAAGATAAGCATTTCAATTACTTAGGGTCAGCTTTTTAGTGAAATCTTTGAAAACAACAGTTTAGCTAGTTGCACTGACCCTTCGTCACATGCATCAAATACCAGTCAATTTAGTGATCAATATGGATTGAATAACAATATTGTTAAGGTTTTTATTATTATCAAGTAATTGAAAGATAACAAGTTATGAACAAGTGCATAGATTCTAACGTAAATAAGTAATCAATTTTTGATAAACTTTTAAAAAATATAATAGAAAAAGTAAAAAAGATTGATCGTATAAATAGTAAAACACTATAAGACCTTCAGAGCGAGTATTTTTAAGTGTTCACTTAAATCATTTTGATTAACTAAAAAATATTTATTTTGCACACAATTTGGATGACGTAAAATTTTTGATATTGTTTTCTTTTTTTTCGAGGGCATTCAAAAACAATTATGTCAGAATCATCGATACTTCGAATCACTGCACAACATCACATGGATGGCCTAGGCGAGCCTTTTTTCGGGGGGCACCCCTGCGAAAAGCTCGGCCTAGGCCCTCCATGGCCTGTTGTGCCATTAAAAGTAAGTAAAGTAACCCCTATGAATGCAGAGCATTGTGTTGATTGGAAGCCCATTTCATAGTTGGAAGAAAGAAGGAACGAGAAGTAGTTATGAGCTTTTGCTTTAAATTTTCAAAGATCATAATAATCGGGGAAAATATTTGTAAGGAGTTTATTCCAAATACGCGCGGTACGACACATAATAGAACTTCCCCTTGAATGCGTAGTGCGGTAGAACACCGTGTCTACGTGGAAGGAGTGAGTTCCGCTTGCTGTTCGTATAGTTCTGGTGAACACACGAACTGGCGGTATCAGCGCATCTCAGCAGAACATCTACCGTAAAAGTAATGGTAAAACAGAGAGACGCATGTTCCAAGGAATCAATAGAGCTGGAAACTCTACTGTCCCCTATTAGCTTTATCGCCCGATGTTGGATACGGTCCAGGAGCTCCAGTTATGTTCGTGAAGCTCCAGTTATGTTCGTGAAGCTCCAGCCATGTTCGTGAAGCTCCAGCCCATATGTGTGAATTAAACGCCAATTTAGGACGTATATAGATGGTGTAAATCATGCGGAGATCAGTCGGAGTGAAATATTTTTTACACCGCCTAAAAAAGACACTTGGCTGCTTCTTTCGACACGTCAAATATGTGTTTATTACAACAAACATCGCATTGGATGGACATGCCCAGAATATCAAGAGTCGTCGTCTCCGCAATCGCTACCGCACCCATTTCTAGGGGGTTAACGGGGGGTTGGGAAACTCGTTTGTGAGATAACAGACAACATTGTGTCTTACGCGCATTGAACTCAACTCTATCCGTGAGACGCCACTCGGAGATTGTCTGGAGATCTTTATTAAGTGAGTCATTCATTTGCGATATCACAGTGCATCAAAAAATGTAGGCCTGCAATTTTCCAACAGCGTTAGGATTAAATCAGAACAATTGTTGAGGCACCATCAATGATGAGAGGCTGTTAGGAGCGTTCGAGAGGAAGATACTCCGTAAGATCTACGGTCCAGTATGCGTGGACGACGTGTATCGAATAAGATGGAACGTTGAGCTGTATGAGCTGTACGCCGACACTGACATAGTCAAGCGTATAAAAATCGAGCGGCTTCGCTGGCTGGATCATGTTGAGCGAATGGAAGAAGGCGCTCCGGCTAGAAGGGTGTTTTATTCGAACCACGGTTGTGGAACGCGTAGAAGAGGAAGTCCTAATCTCCGTTTGAAAGACCAGGTGCAGGGCGACCTGACTGCACTTTGCCTTATCAACTGGCGCCAGCGAGCGCATAGCAGAGGCGACTGGCGAAGCTTTGTAAACGCGGCCAAGACCGATCATCGGTTGTAGTGCCAGTTAAGTAAGCAATTGTTGAGGCACACATTTCCAATTTCCCTAACCAAAATAAAAGCAAAAAAGTGGATTTTTTTCATATTTTAGAAATTGATATGTCGTTGAAAAAACACTTTTCTGCATTGTCATTTGGAATACATTGAAAACAAATTGCAACAGAATCTGATGAACATGGTGAACGCGCCGTTTCCATCAAGTTACTATAACCCTTGTAATTGTAAATTACAGCAAGAAACAATAACATTTTCCATTGAAATGTTCCATTATCGTGGGAAATGTGTGCCTCGGAGGGGGTTCTGAAGTTCCAGTAACCACCAGTAACATACTCTCTGGAGACAATATATATAGTTTTCAAAACGTTTTTTTCCACCTATCGGGTATATTTCGAAAATGTCTGTATGAACACCCATTTATAAAAGGAAGGTTCAATGATAGAGGGAAGCTGTCATCACAAAAACTTTTTATTTCATTGTACTAAATAATTTTACGTCAGACGAAAAATTCGTATCTAAATATTAAGATAAGTATTTATTCTTTAGTCCTTGAAGATGCCAAATCTTCCGACTTCAAGACGAGATTGGTTGAGGACTAGATGTGAAGGAGAAAACCCAACTTCAGAATCGTGATCAGTACGCCTTACCTTAAGGCCGTTGGAAAATTGGATACCTTAAGTCAAATTTAATCAAATGTTTTTTGATTTATTAGAAGAAATAGTAAACAAGGAACTTTCGAAACTTTTAAGGCTTGTTACTGGTAAACACTTATTTTCAGTGCATTGAATCAGAAACTGGGCGCAGGATTTGTCATATCATTGTGATATCGTAATGAACGAAATATGTCACCAGATGAAAGAAATAACCAGGAAGCCGGATAAGAGATCACAATCGATGGAACAAATTCGCTGAGGCCCTATGCTCTTACAGAAGGAAAACAAACTACTTATACATACATATATAATAAGAACAAAAAATGAACAAGTCAAATAAAATCGAAACCTGTATTCCCTTTTGGTCTGACGCTTAAAATACCTTAACTTAAAATGAGCTTATCGCTACTGCCAAACTAACCGCCTAACCGCAAATAACTGCTGTGCTTTGGTGTATGTTATGGGAACGCATTGTGCGAACCAAACACAGACGCTAATTCAGCCTTTTTGGGTTGAGCATGCGTCTACCTTCATACTTCTGTGGAATTTAAATAAAGTGTACCTATACAAAACTATGGAAAAGTAAAGTGGTGAAGCAACCTACAATACAAGTATCATGCGAATATGTTGACGTTAACACAGGTAAGAAGTGGTCGCGTGTGTACAATACAAAAGCAATAACAGTGGAGTACGTTCTTTCATTTTAACATTCACACAGTACAGAATCACCCAACACGCGGGAAGAGTAGCAAGTTGTAAATGTAAATTTGCGCTTTAATTCACGCAACCATAGAAACCAAGTGATTTAATTTTTCTTATCGTTTCACCCATTTGGTGCTCACCCATTTCATTCGTCGTGCATCTCGAACGTTCTCCAATGATTCTGTACTGAGTATAGAGAATAGAGGCTACCACTACAATCAAATCAACTACCATTGTTTCAAGTGTTGTCATTGACTAGTATATTTAAAACAAAATGCTGATTTTTAGCTTGATACTAGCGATATAAAATTTTTCTACACAGCACCACCTCTTCGCAGGCAATGGCAAACTTACAAGAGTAAAAATTGCCTACGAAAAGCTTTTCACTTCGCAATTCGGATTCGGCATTAAACTGTAGGTCCCTTCCATTCATGTACAAATATAACACGCACAACATGAGTAGATGCGAAAAGCTCGGCCTAGGCTCTCCATGGGCTGTTTCGCCATTAAAAAAAAAAAAGAAACTAGCGATATGCATTATATTTTCAAATGTGTACATATAGTTTTTCCAGAAACAGAACATTTTTCATTCCAAAAAATGTTACTAAGCTAAATTTTTAAAGATAATAAAATTATAGTGGTTTAATTTGTTTATCGATGTGAGAACTTACACATAAAATATCGGATGTGGTGCTAAAACCAAAATAAAATAATAACAAAGCCACAAAAAACTTTCTAGAATTAAGTGGACATAAATACAAAACAAATTTCGTATCTAAGCATAGTTTTCCAAATATAAAGAAATGTTTAATTTAAACATTTTATAGTGAACTTCTGACCAGATCAGTTGTGAGTGTGAGTTGTCTTCAGTAAAACTATTGAAATTCCAATATACTAGATCAAAATGTTTAAACGCCTTCTCAGAACTATAAATTCAAAGCAAATATTAAAATCTCAACAAATCAGTGTAAAGAGAAGTAAGTAAATAGATTTGAACTATTAACATGTGTATGATACAAATTAAAGTTAGTTTAAAGTTTAATTAGAAAATTTCAATTAGATACTTAATATTTTAAATTTCAATTAGAATTATACTCGTAATAAAAATGGCATAAAATATGTTTACACAGTTTTCGATGGACAATTTATTAAGAGATAAAACTATTGATTAAAAGTTTATTTGTTTTTAATTTAACAAGTATGCAAATATTTTCAAGTTAGAGTCGTTAAGTCGGAAGTTATAAATTAAAATACACACTATTTTCGATAGAATTAATCGCTTTTTTTAAATTATGTACATAACTTCTATGTAAATGTACGTAGTAAAGTAGCCTTCATTTGTATTTTACAAATAATAATTGAATGCTTTATTTCTCGATGATATTGATTTCGTTTTTAATTTAGACAAAAACATCAACAACAAACTAAGAGGAGTGTCATCTAATGCGAAGCCCTGCAAGTGCAAACCCAGCGAATGTAAATGCCAGCAGAAACGCACTGCCGCTAAGCTTCTGTCGAGGAGGCAAATTGATATCTTCTCAAGCGGAATATTTATATAATGTATTTTTTTTATTAATGTATGTAGTTTTATTTTAGTAAAACTCAAATCAAATATGTTTGTAGGCGCAAGTAAATGAGCGTAACCGAGACATGTACATTTTTTGTGTAAAATTTGTTTTTAACTTTTATCTGTCTTAAAATTTTTATTATATTTAGTGATAATATCAGTCTAAAATATACTTGGAAATAAAGTTGGAAAATTCTAACAAATTTGTCGATATAGTTCTGTAGACCTTATTGCCTTGAAATTTAATCAATAAACAGTAATAGTAAACGTAAGTTTATTGATATTATCATTTTCTCAGCCATATCTTTTTATAGCGGAAAATAATTAAATTGTTTTCATATTTTGGGCAAAAGTTTTTATGGAATATCTACAAAAAACAAAAAAATAGTTTTAATATTCTTACTAAACATTTATTTTTGTTTTTCTAGTTTGAAATAAGAAAAGATAAAATCATTTAGATATTTTGTATCACACATTTTAAAATCGGAGTAGTTTCTCAAACAAATTTATTAAAAATTTTAAGCGAAGCACAAATGTTTACAAACCTGTGGAAATAATCGTAAGGCATTTTGCAATATTTTTTAGTGCAAGTTCATAACAATTTTGAATCAAGATAAACCTCCACAAGTCTCACAAAGCATGCCCGCATGGATTATTAATTACGGTTTTTTGCACTCTTTCCCATACGAGACAATTTAAAAGAACAAATCCCACGAAGTGCACCACAGACATACGCAATTAACTTTTCATTTTTATTATTTGTGTACATAACACTTACATTTAATTATCTTCATGCAATTTAGGATACGCTTTTAGTCTTTCAACATATGTGCGACTTCGGTCGTATTTAATATAAAACGAAACAGTACAATAACTGAACATATGTACATATGTATGTAAAGAGAACCGCTAGAGATTTATACGTTATCTTTGTGCAGTAAAACATAAATACCTTCGAAAATACTTGCAACGCAATTTGTCTAGGTCTTATCTTTAAGTTACCAACTATGATTGATATGAATGTTTATTAATATAATTTTTTGAAAATGTGGCCATCAAATTCGAATGCATAAGTATTAATTTTTAATAAAAATTTATCATCATGAGGGAAATATATTACAGGAATAAAAGTATATCAACTGTCAGATGCTATATAAATAAATAAGTATAAATTTGTACATAAAATAACTTACCCTCAGTAACCAAGTAAGTACACTCTCTCGATATGGCACATGAGTTGTTACATTTGAGGAACCAGTCTTTTTAACGTCCGACAAAGCTGCAATAACTTTCCCCAATGTCAGCAGACTTTTATTGATGCTGACACCCTCCCGCATGCGATCAACATCTGCACCTGACGTAGTGATACGCTCGCTGCCAGCTAAATCGACAAGGCTGATTTTACTACGCTTGGATTGACGTGGCACTGGGGCACCATCTGCAGTACTCGCGGTAACCAAAGATATAGGCAAATCGTCACTTATTTCGGTTAGATTCAGAATAATATTAAATATGGAATGGGAACGTGAACTTTTATCATTCATACCCGTGGCTGCAGTAGCACGTCGTGAATTTCCCACGGCCAGCCAATTGCGTACAGCCTCATACGAATCAACTGAGTGAACACTTAAATCAACTACATAAGGGCCCCATGTTGGATGTTCACGCACTTTTAGAGCTTGTCGTTGTTGCTGATTGTGCATTGGAGTGCTTGAAGAACCAGCACCTCGGCCTCCTGCTGAATTAACATTACCACTATTTGCGTCTATTTGTGTCACACAGAGCATATCATGAATCTTCTCATTGTATATCTCAAAGTAGCTAACTTCAATCTCAGCAAGAATACGATCTTTTTTGGCATCGATGCGTTTAAATAGTTCACGACAAAACCGTGGTATGATACCCGCCTCAGGATTAGGTGTACTACCTTCGACTACATCATCGTCCAATGCTTCAATGCCCATCATACTGTACGATTTTCCTGAGCCAGTTTGCCCGTAAGCGAATAAGCATGCATTATAACCTTCGAAAGCATGTGAAATTAATGGAGCTGCTGTTCCTTCAAATACAGTTTGCTGGCAGGCATACTGTCGACTTTCGGGGTCACATGAATAGAATACATGATCGTAGGTGAACGAATGACTCAAGCCACCCATATAGTCAGCCGTGGTGCCAGACAATACTGTCAGTTCATTGCCTTTAACACGAACCGCATTTGTCACGGATGTTTGTTTGCATTCCTGTTCATTTAATGGACGCACACGCACCGCCACCGTCAAATTGCTAATTTCTGTATCATCACCGATAGAAGCTGCGTTTCCTTTATTTTTTAACTCTTTAACAGCATTGGTTGAGCGCGTACTTTTTGGTGTAACTGTGCTACTACCAGGTAATTTTACATTTCTATACAGTGAGGAGGGAGTATAACATGCATTTAGTGCAGTAGGCTTCTGCTTGTAACGTGGTACCGTCGGGCCGGATGTGGAAGGTGTTGTAGTTACGGACGCGCTGAATGCCGTATTCAATAATTGACTATTCCCAAGAGACGGAACATTTTCGTTCGTGGACGTTGCGTTTGGGCGAGAGACAATCCTATGACGCAATCCTGCAGACAATGTATTCGATTCACGCACATTTCGCGATGCTGAACTATTTATGCGATTATGAAGAGGGGTGTTTCTATTACTCATTTTACAAGTTTAAATTTTGAATTTTATGAAATTTATTATACAAAACTACATTAAAATTCCAACTAGTTTTTTAAAATGCCCGCGTTGCAGCGACTGTTTATTTCGTTAGTGATGACATATGATTTATTTTTCAAAAATTGTACAGTATCGATAAAATTGAACCCTAACATGAGTGCATTTTATTGGCCATATTCTACTTCGATTGCAGGGCTGCCAACTCAGTTTTACCCTTTCCCTACCCTACCATTTTATTTCTGAGCGTAAAAATAAAATGCGTTATTTTTTATACTTTTTTATTTTGCCTGTACCGAGATTCGAGCCCCGGACACTCTGCGTAGCAGTCAAAATAAATTACATACATATCTATAAATATTGGTTAACAGAATCCGATTTTTCATTTTGTTAGAAGCTGTTGCGCAAAATTGTAGTTATGAGAAAAACACAAATAAACATTTATATGGTAATAGTGTTATTTAACAACTTTTTAAATTTGGTAATTGATCAAAACATTTATTTATGTATATAGTCAACACTTAACGAAATATTTACTTATTTAATAATATGGTAAATTTATGTTTTTTTTTTTTGGTCCATGTTGAGAATTTGACAGATGTTGTATTGTATAAAAATATTGCTTTTAATTTATTAGTAGTGTAGATAGTGTTTTTATTATTTCGTATGTAGAGTGGCTTTCGTACCTCACGGTAAAGAGTAGAAATTGTAGCCAGAAAGTATGAGAGAAGTATGTATTTTATATGCAATATTAAATTATATTAAAGTGAAAACTTTTTTTGTGTTTTTTATAGCGAGTTTTTTGGCATAAGATAAATTACGAGTAATTTGCCATTTCACTACCATATACAAATTTGTTTTTGTTATTTGTGTGATACTTAGAGTTGGCAACTGTGGAATAGATATACAATATATGTAAATAGTACAGGAACATGCAACTCTAGTCGGCTAATGTCAATTGAATTAATGCGCCACTACAATTGAATGTTTTCTTGTGACGTGTAATAGATTTGTTTCCTCTTTCTGATCTGAAAGAGAAACAACAAGCTGCAACGAAAATGGGTAAATGTGTAACTGATTATGGCAATAAAAGAGTGTTCCTAAAAAAAGTGGCTCTAATTGTGCTCCTCGTTGGTGTTACGTTGTCGTTGCCAACATTATGTTCCACACATGGCGACAAAAACCCCAGCTTCAAATACTCGCGCGAGGCGAACGAGAATTTTGATGGAAAAAAAGTGGTTCCAGTTTTACACCATGACCATGATCACGATAATGATGACCACCATGACCATGGCCACCACGGCCAACCTGATCATGTCCACCACGATCAACATGACCATGCCCACCACGGCCATCACGAAGGAAAGACATTCAAACCAAAAACTGCAATAGGTAAATATTTAAAAACTTAGCAAACAGCACAAACCATAAATTTTTATCATTTATAGATATGTCATCCGTGTGGTTGCACTCCATTAGTTCAACGTTGTTAATTAGTGCTGCCCCATTTGTATTGCTCTATATAATTCCATTGGATAACAGCGAAGCAATGAAGCCACGACTTAAGATATTGCTGGCATTTGCTTCCGGTGGTCTCTTAGGAGATGCGTTCTTGCACTTAATCCCACATGCGGCTCACCCTCACTCGCATGGAGAAGCACATGGTCATTCACATGATCATGGGCATGGTCATGGCCATGACATGACCATCGGCTTATGGGTCTTAGGTGGTATTATTGCATTTTTGGCTGTAGAAAAATTGGTGCGGTTATTGAATGGTGGAGGTGGGCATAGCCATAGTCATGCACAAAAACCTAAACCAGTAAAGAAATCTGACGATAAAGGAGGTGATCACACAGAAAATAAGGGGAAAAGCAGCAAAAAGATTGTCGTACCGGCAGCTGTAGAAGGTGAAATTGAGATTGCTGGATATCTCAACTTGGCTGCTGATTTTGCACACAATTTCACTGACGGCCTGGCGATTGGTGCATCATATTTGGCCGGCAATAGCATTGGCATCATTACCACCATTACAATATTGTTGCATGAGGTCCCCCATGAAATTGGCGACTTCGCAATACTTATTAAATCGGGCTGCTCGAGACGCAAAGCAATACTTTTGCAGCTGGTAACAGCGCTGGGAGCTGTTGCAGGCACAGCGCTCGCTTTGCTAGGTGCCGGGGCTGATGCAAGTCCCACTTCATGGGTGCTACCATTCACTGCGGGCGGTTTTATTTACATTGCAACTGTAAGTGTTTTACCTGAATTGCTAGAAGAATCAACTAAGCTTGGGCAGTCCATCAAGGAGATTGTAGCGTTGCTAACAGGTGTTTTGCTGATGGTGTTCATAGCCAACTTTGAATAGACTACATTATATACATTATTATTTGGAGTGCAGTAATTTTCGTTGCAGATTTCCTTAATATCCAGCGTTTTATTGTGTTGCTTTAAGACTACAATTTAATATCATTTTTCTTTAATTAAAACTTAAACTTGTAATTAATGTTTAACATAAAAAGAATTCACTACTTTCTTAATTTTGTAAACATTTTTTATTTTATATAAATTATAAAAATTTATTTACATAAAACAAGCGCGCAAAATTTCTAATAGTTTAAAAAACGTTAATAATTTATAAATTTGATACCCTATAGTTACGACTTCAAACACTGCCTGCCGGATTAACAGTCGCCTGCCATTCTTAGCGCATGGACGTTTTGATTTCATTGAGGCAGTACTCGGCTTGTTCGATGGCATCGTCATTTTCGTACTTTTTGCCAATGCGATAAGCAAGAGTGCAAGCATCTTTCGCTTGCGTTATTAATCCTTCGCGCAGATATATCAAACCCAGATTGGCATGCAATATGCCCTCCTGTGTGGCATCCTTGAGCTCATTTACTAATATTAACGCTTCATGTAAATACTTTTTAGCCTCTTCAAATTCGTCCAACTGCAATGTTTAAATTAAACAAATGCTTAATTCAGCTGAACACAAAATTCTAATTATTAAACATTTTCTATTGTTAACACTGTTTGGTACAGTTGTGATTAAAATTTGGTTGTAAACCAAAAAAACTTTGCAATTTACTTACATCGACACACGCTACACTAAGATTATTTAAGATTGTAACAGCCTCTTGGTTAACTCGTCCATAGATATCCGTCAAGCAGTCAAAAGCTTCGCGGAATGACTTCTTGGCCTCGGCATATTTTCCCAGTTTCATTAGCAATTGGCCATACCTTAGAATAAAACGAGCAGTTATCATTCAAATCAAATTCAATGCGATAATTGCAATTTTAAGCAATTTTTAATTGTTTCAACAAACAGCAACAAATAGAACACCTTTAATACCAATTTTTCGTGAGTCCCAACAACTCCTGCATTTCTCTATCAGAAGGCATTTTCTTTAAACTAGACTCGATTTTTTTCAGTGTCCATTGAAAGCCCTGCTGGGCTTTAGACAATTCACCCTGTAACTGTGCCATATGCGCCATTTTTGAACTAATATGCAGTATCTGAAATTAATCATTTACAATTTAACATAACAGGTAAGTGTTCACGTGGACTACCTGCGGACTATCTTCAGCAGAGCCATCGACTAGTAATCGCTTCATGACATCCGCAAAGAGCTTTTCAGCTTTCTTAAATTGTTCACGTTCCATAGCAAGATTGGCCATTACATCGTATACATAGGTGATGCCATCTTTGCTCTGCATATCTTGAGCCATACGCAGTGAGAGATGTAACATTTGTTCCGCTTTGTCGTACTGCTCGCGTTGTATGCATAATATGGATCGCTTTATGGTGTTTATTAATTTGTCTTCGGGCGTTTCCCCTTCTTCCTTTTCGCTGCGACCAAATAAATTAAAGGAGAATGCAGCACTCACAATTCCATATCCAGGTCCAATGCGACTCCTACCTTGTCCCTCTCTTTCACCATTGTCACTTTCATTGCGATGTTCGAATGCATATCCTTCTGACCATGTTGCACTAGATGGCAATTTTATTTTATATACACTTTTAGCTATTGGGTCCTGATGAAATTTTAATACATTCAAATTTCGAATTACAAGTCGCGAAACGTTACAAAAAATAGTGAAACTCATTTTTTCATTGAAATTTTATTTGTGTGTGATCAGCTGTTCAGCAGCGAAAATACAGCGACGTTTAAAATGTCAACGAATATACTTCGTGTGAGTAGCCGGTTTATATTAATCGTTGTCAGTGCTGCCATGCTGTTTATGGAGCTTTTAGGCACAAATTTATTTTTTTTAATAAGTGCTCCTTGGATACATTGTTCTTTTCCCGAATGTCAATAACCATAAAACGGTTGAAAATGCAGCTTATGATATTTTAAGGAATTTAACAACCTGAAGTAGTTTTCACGAGAAGCCAGCTGTGTGATACAGCGAAGTAGTAGCAAGAAAGTGGTGACATCGGCAAATATAAATCGAAAAAAAATTATTTTGGTAGGTTGGTAAGTTAGTTTTGATTTTAAGTAAATAGGTGTGGTAAAATAAAGATATTTCAATTTAAAGAAAAATTAGTATGCAAAACAGTTTCTAAGAAAATACAAATTTGTCTGCGGAAAATTTTATTTGCTTCTGTACTAAAAAGAAAAATGGTTGGCAACGCTGATTTTAATGAGAACGAGAATTTTTTTAGAGAGACATTTAACACTAGATTTGTAAATAAATAGAATTAAAAAAAAAAAATAAGAACTTTTAAAGAAAAATAAAAACAAACATGCATGGTGAGTGTCCAGTGACACATCCATATTTTACAGTATTGCATTTTCATATTTATGTTTTGCAATTTTCACCTTAGTTTATGAGATCTTGAGGGGTTTTTCGTTTTAGTCTGGCTAAAGTCCACTGCGAATTCATCAACTTAGATGCTAGTTGATTTGGATGGTTAATTCGATTTGGCGTTAATTTCATCTTCGACGAAAGGATCTTGTAAATCACGTTATAGTTGTAAGTTGGTAACATACCAAGGTGCGTTCACAATCATACGAAGCATATTGGACTGATAGCGTTGCAATATTTCGACATTGGAATTGGCGGCTGTACCCCACAGTTGTATGCCGTAGGTCCACGTGGGTTTAAGGATCATCTTGTAAATGGGCAGTTTGTTTTCGCAAATTATTTGCGAATTACGATTGAGTAGCCAGAAGATATTTCTCAGTTTAAGACTTATAGCTTTGCGCTTCGTAAATATGTGCGTTTTCCATGTGAGACGTCTATCCAGATGCATTCCTAGGTACTTCGCATTGTTTGCTTGAGGAATTTGTATTGCGTTCAATTGCACAGGCGGGCAAGTATTGCGCCGTGTTGTGAATGTTACTTGCACCGACTTGGTTTCGTTCGCCACAATTTTCCAGTTTTTAAGCCACAAGAATATTTTATTTAAACATTTTTGGAGTTTGAGTGAGGCAGTGACAGGATCATCATCAATTGACAAGGCAGCAGTGTCGTCTGCGAAGGTTCCAATAGCAATTCTATCAGTTCTCGGCAAATCAGCAGTGAAAAGTAGATATGATTTTGGGCCCATAACACTGCCCTGAGGAACACCGGCTTTTACATCACATAGAGATGTGATGTCATTGCCCTGTTTCACGAAGAAATGGCGATTTTCAACATACGATTTCAAGAGCGTGTAATAATTTATTGGAAGCTTTTTTCTAGCTTTGTATAAAATCCCCTCGTGCCACACACGATCAAAAGCTTGTGATATGTCTAGAAAAGCATTGGTGCAGTATTTTTGGATTCGAAGGCTGCGTGTATTTGTTCAACAACTCTATGAATTTGTTCAATTGTACCGTGACCTTGACGGAAACCGAACTGATGACCAGGAATGAGATGTTTTGACACAATAATAGGCATTAGCCTTTTCATAAACAACGATTCCATGACTTTGGAAGGGATTTGTAGCAGACTAATGGGGCGGTATGACTTTGCATCTCCAGCATTTTTACTGGGTTTTTGGAGCATTTTTATTTGTGCAACCTTCCACTGTGGTGGGACAAAGCTAGTTCTCAACACAGCATTGTAGAGTTGGGTCAGGAAGGTTCTTACTTGCTCTGGTAATTCCTTCAGAATTTTTCCTGTAATCAGATCATATCCTGGGGCCTTCGCAAGTTTCAATTTGTATATAATTAACCGCACTTCGTTTTTTGTGAATCGAGATATCGATAAATCTAATTGATATGGCTGAGCTAAGAGCTCGGATACTTCATCTAATATTTCCACGGGTGGTTCGTCGGGATTAAGAATAAATACATTTTTAAGATGTTGCCCGAAAATTTGTGCCTTTTCGTGGTCACTTTTCGCCCACGTTTCATCGGGTTTTCGTATTTCGGGTTGTAATTGTTTCAATTTATTTGCTGCCTTCCAAAGAGAATAATCAGTTGCAAAAGTTGTTTCGAGTTTTTCAATATAATTTTTGAATATAATGTTTTTGTCCTCAGCTAACAGTACTTTTAACTCTTTGGTTTTAGCAACAGAATTAATACGAGAAAAACCGAAGGTTATGAAGCAAATCGTTGCTTATGAATTATATTAGCCAAACGCCATTTTTAAGCATTTTAAACTGAGGCAATGTGTTTTGAAATACAATCTTTCCAAATTTAGCATCCGTTTTCGAGATATTGAGAGTATGAACTTATGTCATTTTCGAAAAAACGTGTAAGAAAAAGAGTTGCCCCGATAAATTATGAAATAAAACTGGAACTTTTTACAGGATTATGCTAAAATCTTTTTTTTCAGGTAAATTTAATTCAACAGAGAAAAATTTTGTGATTTTTGTGAAGACTTTTGTGGACTTTTACCATTTTTATGCACATACAAATTATTTTTCGCCAAAATTTTACCATTATAAATGACATTAATAGGTTTTGATACTAGGAATTTTTAAAATTTTGTCTATTGGACGAATCACTCAACGAAGGTTTAAACTGGGGATCGGGCAACATCAAAAAGGTTTCTTTTCCGACTAATGTTTTTTTTAAATCTACACCATTGCTACCTCTACAACAATCGATCTAAGGAAGGCTCTGAAAGACTCTGTCATCTTTTATAATCAATTAAGGAGCATTCCTATAACCTGTGAATTTCTTCAAGTCGGGGGTTTGTCGGGGCCCAGAACCCTGATGTGGTATCAACTGTGGTCATATTTTTATAATTATTTATAAAGTAATAGCCCTATTCACGGTATATGCAACACAAGACCAAATAAATCACATCGTGTGTAGGGCTGATATTAAAAAAAAAGAAAAAACATTTTTATGATCAAAATTAACTTTACACTGAATTAAGTACCGGCAAATTTTTGGGATCTAAAAAATTTTCGTTTATGTTGTTCGAGTACATTTATTGGCTAAGCTTTATGAATCAGATGTACAATTCTGAATGAATGAATTTTATATTTTGACAAGAAAGTTCGCACTTGCCCAACCCCTTGCCTGACCACCCCACCGCCTACAATAAGCTACAATAAATAGAATTGCATGATATGGGAAGCTTTTGTTTTATTTGTTTCTGAAAATGTCGCTCTTTTTGAGTTGTAAAAAGCTTCAAATACGTTAGTTGAATGTGCCCAATGTGCTGCTATGAAAACTAGTCATATTTCAGGAGTTTGTGAGTAAAGGACTCTAGCGTTTTAGTGCATTAAATCACGTGCATATTGGTGTCAATGTTGGCTGGTGACTGGTGGCTGGTGACTAGAACCTAAGTGTTCTTCTATTAGTTTTGTTAGAAAGTAATTTCTTTGTTTTCTCATTTGGTTGTTTGAAGTTTGAAGTGTATGTTTTTTTTTGTATTATTATATTAATCAATATAATCCATTAAATTTTAATTACCATATGATTGTAAATTAAGAAAACCCTACGAAAGCGTGCATTCTATAGCTGGCGAAGGTGAGTTCGTTTACCATACATTTATTTATTTATTTATTATATATGAGGATTAAGTTAGAAAAACCATTAATGGGCGAACGAGTACAAGCATTGCTACAATACCTCACAAAAATTCATACACATGCACACGCTCGCAGTTAAATGGGCCCTTTCATACATTGTAACACCAGTCAATTAATATAATGTTGTGCTAAAATTTCCGCATTAGATTTATACAAATGAAATGCTAAATTCTATATTAATTTGTCAAAAAGAGACAAGACGCCAATTGACGCGACGCACAGAAGCAGAAACCAACCAAAAATAAATCAAAGCTAAGACAAATATTTTGAATGCCTTCTTATCTTACCTCTTCATTTCCCTTTACTGTGGCATATTCGGTGCCCCGCGGTATTCACATGTAAGCATGTATTTATAAAAATTAATGACGACGAAAATGTAGTCAAGCCCATTTCGACATTGACATTGAGGGTGGTGGATGGGGTGAATATCAGGCGGGCGTTAACCACATAAACAACTAAATAAATATCTTGAAAGCAGCAGTTAGTAATATGCTAATACTCGTACCTAGAGGACACTACCTACAAACTCGTGCACACTCACGCACACTTTTCACTATTCATGCATATTAAGGGTAGAACTAACTAATATTTATAAGGAAATACCATAGTGTTGTATGAATTTGGTCAACCGTAATAACGAGAAATCATCATAACGTTTCATATTTCACATTCTCAATCACGTATCACGTATTTACAATACATAAATGGTTTTTAGTTGAATCCAAAAATACGAGTACATGTGAATGTATTTTTGGATCCAAAAGTGTCATGATTAATAATTAAGAGGTCAATTGAAAGAGCATGTGGATTGAACTTATTCTCAACAGTGACATTTTGTCTTTGTTTGTTGACACAATTTATTTCGTTTTGTTCTCGTTCACCACTAGACCCCCACGACGAGACATCCTTTCCAGGTTGAAAAATGCTGCTCTGACTACTCGTTCATTGGTACCAATGATGTTAATATCATCAGCGTGTGCTAGCAGCATCACACTCTCCAAGAAAATATGTAGTACCAGAGATGTCGTTGTTCGCTGCTCGAATTACTTTCTCCAGCATTATGTTAAAGAAGTCGCACGATAGTGAGTTACCTTGTCTGAGACGTCTTTTGGTATCAAAGGGCACGCAGAGGTCTGTCCCAATTTTCACTGCGACACCACTAGTGTCGGTCTGTGTCATTTTGCAAAGACAAATGAGCTTTGCAGGGATACCAACAAAATCAGACTTTTACGGCGTACAAGTCATCCCTAATCGTGCTGTCGAAGGTGGCTTTATAATCGGCGAATAGAAGATGTATTTTCCATGATTTGACTTAGTGTAAATATCTGGCCGATGGCGGATTTACCAGACACACTGATAAGGTCCAATCAGTTTATTGACGATGAGCTTCAGTCTTAAGCACAGTACGCTCGATAGAACCTTATGTGCGTTATTAAGAAGGCTTATCACACGGCATTTGGCGCAGATCGTGGAATCCCATTTTCTTTGTGGATTGGGCAGAGTACGTTGAGGTTTCAATCACTTGGTAGCTCATACATGCGTTTCGTAAGCAGGCAGGACATCTGCACCTGCAGACTTATTGTTTCTCAGCCGAGCAATGTTTGTTGAGAGACACTCATAGTCGGCCGGCAAAACGTTATAACTGGTCAAACATTTTATAAAACTGTTTCTGCTCTTGCCTCAAGCTAACTTTGTTGTTCTTTCAAATTATTTATAAACTGATTACAATGTGCACCAATTATTTAATAAAATCCAAAAGAATTCAGTAAATAAATATACTTACTAAAATCAGTTATTCCGTTAAATCACCCAGATATCAGCCTATATATTATTAAGGTTTGTAGGTATTGGTCAATCGGTTCTATTTGAAACAATATTATAAGTAGTTCCAAGTATATAAATTATACATATATAAACTCATATAGATGATTTTTGGGTGGAAAGAGCAAATGCTAAAACAAAAACTAATGACAACCAATTTTGTTACATGGTGCAAAATATCCCTTTCGCTCAGCCTTAAGAACGCCACTGCAAGGTCATCTAGCTCTCACGTTGCAAACGAAAGTTCTATGCTTAAAATTAAACATGTTTATTTAAAAATAAAATAAAATGGGGAAAAGGGCAGTTAGCTACTTATAGGTACTACCAAAGTGTATATGTATAAAGTGTAATATGGTAAAAACGAAGAAAGAGTTAAATTTTATAAGCAATACAACTGAAAATTAATGCTTAAAGTAATTTTCAATACAATACTTTCATATAGATTGTCACCAGTTTCAAAACTGCCATAGGTACGTCATTCATACAAAATATCCTTTCCTATTGCTCGTTGTTTAAAACAATTCCTATTGCTTAGGAAATAATTTATTTAAGCGCATGTGTAGAGTTTCTCATGGATTTTAAGTTATTCTAAAACACCTGAAATGGAAAAAGTTTTTCTCATAAACTATTTATCAATCGTATGATAATATGTATTCTAGAAATTTCATTTGAATACAACTTATGAATGTTGTGCAATGGTCAAATGAAATCCTTTTATGCAAAAAATCTCATTAATGTATGGTAATTAATTGATACGTTTTCTTTAACTTGTTGTAGATGCCATTGAAAAGTGATAAAGAAATTTTGGAAAATTCAATGCTTGAGGACGATCCAAATGGCAATTCATCTCTGGAACATGCCTTTACAGAGAAATCATCACCAAGATGGGGTCCCCAACACAAGGGAGCACAAGAGCTTGCTAAGCTATATAGTTCAGGTACAATGCTCACAAAGTTTTGCAAAACATATTTCGATAAATTTGTGGAATTTTTTATTATTTACATATTTATAGGAAAACGGGCTCAGGAAATAGTTTGCGTTTACACATGCATTGCATTAATGGTAATCGACCTTTTTCTGATACTCAAGCATATTCATTTGGATAGAATCAGTGTAGCGGGCTTATCAGCGCTATGTGGAATAGTAACAGCTGATTTTGGATCGGGTCTTGTACATTGGGCGGCAGACACTTGGGGTACTGTGGATTTACCAATTATTGGAAAGGTTTGAATTCTTTGTAGATCATTGCATATTTCTTTGTTATACATATGATATTATCTAATACCATATTATATACCTTCATTACATACATCTGTGGTCGCAAGTCATAACCGCCAAAGTCTGTTTTCCAATTTTTTCAGGAGAGCAGTTTAACCTTTCAAATCTTCACTGCAATTCAGGAGTTGGCTATTAGGTTTTTGATACATAATTACCGTCCTAAAAAAGATTCAAACATGAAAAATTATTAGCAAATAGATTTAGACACGATGAACACGATGGCACTGAAATCTGTATGGTATGAGCATCACCAAATAGGTGATAATTCATTTATCATTTACTAAAGTACTGTGACACAATCTAAAAAGAAGGGCAGTGCCAATATTAGTTTGTTAAATTTCGTTTGAGTGAAACTCATGGCAATCGATTTGCATCGTAATCGCGCAACATGTGAGATTGCAGAGAAATTTATCGTTATCATTTATGAATTAAAAAGCGTTTGAAACAACATCATTGTCAAATCTTGCTTCTCCTACGGGATTGTATTTGTAGCATCTCCACGTTGTTCTATTTAAGTAGTGTATACGAAAGAATTGATCCTCCAAAAAAGGAATGTTTTTCTTTCAAAACAGCAATTTTTTTCCAAAATAAATTTGTTTTGGTTTTCATTAAATGTGTTTATAACTTCAAAACCAAAAATGAAATTTATTGAGTTTTTGAAAGAATTTCGAACTGTGGCAGTAACTCCTTTCATCATCTCTGGCACATATGAAGCACTGACTTTATTGGCCGGTTTGTTCCATTTTTTTGTAAACTCCTTTTTGTTTTTAGCCATACCTTTTGTTTTTCTGATACGCTTCACCGTAGCCCAATAATGCTCAAAACTTTCTTGGCATAATCTGTCGAGGCCAGATCAGGCCAAAAGAATACTATGGATATTATGGCTTCTTAAAAATGGGGAAATAGCTTATCAAGCACTATGTATACTTCTTGATTTGTGGACCCAGTGGTAACAAAATGTTCACTTCTTTTTTCTACAAGTGCATATTGTCTGCCAAATCAAAATTTTTATTCCAAAATTTTTACTATTTTTGTCTTTTGAACTTTTTATAGACTTGGCCTCTAGCTTGGGCTGTGTAAAATTACTGTAAGTCACTTTTCAAGTAGGTTTCATTATATGTAACTGAATTTTCGTACAGCCTTGTGGTTTGAATTCTGACTTTAATTTCCTTTTGAAGTACCAAGTTTGAAATCTATATCGCGGATAGAAACATTTGGGCTTCTCTTCAATGTGCCCACTGGACCACATTTTCTGCCGGAACGTTTAACTTTCTCAACAAAAAAATTCTCTCTACACCTTTTTAATGGTTTGTTTTCCCGTTACAATACTGGCACTCCATGTGCGCTTCTTGTAAATAATGTTTTGTGATTTGGGCAAGTGTTTCATAAGTTAATAAGCTTTTCAGAAAATCTACCTAAAAAAAAACCTAATAAAATCAAAGCTAAACAGCTTAATGCATTCAACTCAAACTAACAAACTACCCCTTAATGTGATTATGCGATTTCTTATCATTTGATTTACATACTTGCAATAGTTTGCAAAAATGATAACAAAGAAACTGTAATCAATCTTTCTAATCAAATGTTTGGAAAATATAAATATGCACATACGAGTAGTGCCATAACATATCACTTTGAAAAGTAATACATTGCTTATTACATACGTTCTTCTGAAAGTAATAATTTTATACTTATTACATATTATTTGGAAAACAAAGTAGTTTATTACCTAATTACTTAACTACATATGGTACTTTATAACAAACAAAAAAATACAGAATTTTTTAGTTCAAAAATGTTTCGTTTATCTACAACTTCGAAAGCAATTGTGGTGTTCAAAAGGTGTCTTACACTGCGATTAGACCACCCGAACGAATTACCAGGTGTACAAGTATGAAACCAGTAATTTTTTTAAGAAAATATACGTTTATTTAAGAAAAATGGTTATACATTCAATCTTCAAAGTAATGGCCACATTTTTCCCATCTCTCTGGCAATTTGTGAATACCTAACCAAAAAAAAAACTGTTCGTTTTTTGAGTCAAACCAGCCATCGAGGCATTTGTTCACATTTTCGTAAGAATCCAAGTGCTACTCAGCAAGTGAGTGCCCCATTGATGAAAATAAGTGGTAGTCAGATGGAGCCAAGTCTGGTGAATAAGCCGCATGGGGAAGGCCTTCCCAGCTGTACGAATCTACCAATTCCCGAGTCTGTTTTGTTCGATGTGATGGTGCATTGTCATCAAGAAAAATTACGTTACGTGAACGTTTTTGGCACAAAGTAAGGTTCAAATCGGCCAATTATTATTGGTAGCGTTGACCAGTAACTGTTTCACCTGGTTTCAGTAGGTAAAACCATATAACACATCGCTGATCCCAGAAAACACAGAACATTGTCTTCTTTCCGAAGCGATTTGGCTTTGCTGTCGATGTGGCCGGTGTACCGGTCTTAAAAAATGATCGTTTATATTTATATATATTCTCGAAATAAATCCATTTTTCATCGCCAATAACAATTCGATGAAGATATGACTTTCTTTTGTACCTGGCGAGCAACATTTCACAGGTGGTTTTTCGATTTTCTTGCTGTCTTTCAGTCAATTCATGCGGCACCCATCTTCCCACCTTCAAAATCAATCCCATGGCTTTTAACGTTGAGAAATGCATTGTTGGTTCACATTTACCATAAATGTTCTGCAAGTTGTTCTTGCGTTTGACCATCATCCTCATCGAGTAAAGCTTGCAATTCAGCATCTTCAAACTTTTTCGGAGGTTTTCCACGTTCTTCGTTTCTCACAGCAAAATCGCCACTTTTAACCTTATTGAACCACTTGCACTGTGTTTTCCCTAGAGCGTGCTGGCCAAAAGCTTCCCCAAGCATTCGATGAGATTCCAAAGCAGATTTCTTCAATTGGAAACAAAAAATCAATGAAATCAATGACAAAATTCGACGTATTTACGAGCGAAAAAAAAAATGTTGTTGTATGAAACTTAATTGTTTATGAACTGAATATTGCTGACAGAACTAAATGCGGAGAAATGCCGCCAATGATTTGGTTTGACAGAGCGTATAGCTTTACCTAGCGACACAGAGATGTTATTACCGGTTTCATACTTGTACACCTTTAGCGTTGAACATTGTGTTCACGATCGGACTGAATTCGATCTTATTTGCTGTTGTTGTGTAATTGTGAAAATGAAGTAAAAAATTAAAAAAAAAACAACTGGAATATAAGTAAGTAAAAACGTAGTTGATGTATGTGGAATGCAATACTGACAACTTACTTATTTAAGTACTTAGCTGGCACTACAACCGATGACCGGTCTTGGCCAACTCTATAAAGCTTCGCCAGTCGCCTCTGCTATGCGCGCGCTGGCGCCAGTTGTTAAGGCCAAGTGCAGTCAGGTTGCCCTGTACCTGTCTTTCCAACGGAAACTAAGACGTCCTCTTCTGCATGCTCCAACACCGCGGCTGGAATAAAACACCCTTCTAGCCGAAACTCTTTCTTCCATTCGCTCAACATGACCCAGCCAGCAAAGCCGCTGGATTTTTATACGCTTGACTATGTCAGTGCCGGCGTACAGCTCATATAGCTCATCGTTCCATCTTATTCGATACACGTCGTCCACGCATACTGGACGGTAGATCTTATGGAATACTGACAACATATGGTGATTTTCTGTGCATTTTACTAAAACATTTAAAGTGATTTTTGGGAACATTATAATTTGTCATCTACATCGGGCGAGCACACAAGATGGCTTCTGATGTTTGTTCGGAGCCTAAAGTACTATACATGATTGCGATTGAAAATTCTGATTATTGCTACAATTTACATTCTCTCAATTGTTGTAAATTATCTCATTTCTCTTACAAAATTGCATGACTTTACAACAATACGACAAAATAAGATAGCTTGATTGTGAACATCCCAAATGTGTACAAGAGTGGAAACTGAAAATTTTTCACAATTTTGTTAAAAAATACTCTCAGTTTCTACTGATATATTTTTTGGTCGAAACAATAATAATTGATGCAGTTTTTTTTCGAATTTTATTGATTTAGTAAAACGTAAGAAGTAATGACCCGCATAAAAGTAATATTATTGCACTAAGTTATTACCGGAGAGCGAAGTAATCAGATATATGGATTACCTCTTTAGGTAACAAGTACTAAGTTATATTACGTAACTTACAGGTCACAACACTATAAATACGACAAAATGTACACATAAAAATGTTCATATGTAAAGGGTGTTTCAATATGGACTTGGCAAATTAAAAAAAAAACAGAATAATTGAGGTATCGCGCAGGTTAAGTACTCATTTAACATTTAAGTATGGAATCCGGTAATCGCTCATATGACCACCGCGTACACGTTTGCAGCGATCGATTCTTTGGAGCCAATTTTCCATTACTCTTCCACACATATCGGCCGGGACGTTGGCAATGTCGTGTTCGATGTTGTTCCTGAATTTCTCTAATGTTGGTGGCTTGTTGGCATAAACCAACGGCAAAGAAATCGAACGGCGTTGAATCGCATGAGCAATGTGGCTATTCCATTGGATCATTTCTCGAGATTACACGATGGAACTCAGTTCATATTTTCTTCAAACTTTTTTTCACGGGCTTCACATCTAGCGTTAATTTGAGCTTGCATGAGTGTAGGCCAAGATCTTTATGCAAAATTCGCCAGAATGTGGACTGAGAGATTTCCAATTCCTGTGAACGTGATGGAATCGTCTGATTTGGCTCTTTTTGAACTGAATCACTTAAGGCTACAATATTTTCGGTACTTCGACCAGTGCGTTGTCTCACTTGAACAAGAAAATTCAGTAGTGTATATGTTGACTCGAATTTATCTACTATAGCATGCACAGCCTATCTGGTGGACGATTATTGCGACTGAAAATTGAAGTAAGCACTTTTAAAGTTGCGACCACCCACTCAGAATTTCGATAGTAATCTTTATTAATTTCTAAACGTGGCTCGTTCGTAAACTTCATGATAAAAATTTAAACCTTGAGTGACGTTTTGACATAGCGATATTGAAAAATTAAAAAAAAAACAAATTTGAGAGTGCGTTATGTCTCTATTGAGAAACCCTTTATATTAAATAAATTCATTATACTTTCTATTCCAAAAAATTTATATTATACATTATTTAATTTTTTTTTTAGAATTTTCTTCGTCCGTTTCGTGAGCATCACTTAGATCCAACCTCCATAACTCGACATGATTTCATTGAGACCAATGGTGACAATTTCATGGTTAGCATACCGATATTGGGATTTCTTGCCTATTATTTCCAAGCGAAATCACAAAACGATATACAACAAGATTTTGGTTTGATATCATATTTATTTTTATGTTCAATATTTGTTGCAATGACAAATCAGGTAAAATACCATCTATAAGTTTTAAAAGGTAATTCATAAAGTTTCATATCCTTTCCTCTCGATTATAGATCCATAAATGGTCGCACACTTATTGGGGCCTCCCGAAATGGGTGCTCTTTTTACAAAACTATCATATCGTATTACCACGAAAACATCATCGCATTCACCACGTTGCACCACATGAAACATATTTTTGTATTACAACCGGTTGGCTAAATTGGCCATTGGAGAAAATTCGGTATGGATTACAATACAAAATGTTCGATATATTTACCTCGTATTTATGTAATTGTTACCTGAATAAATCTTTCAGTTTTTGGCCAGCATTAGAAATCATAATTGAACAATTAACCGGCTGCAAACCACGTGATGATGATCTTATGTGGGCAAAAAAGATTACATAGCTAAGCGATTGAATTAAAAGTAGAAGAGAATGCTTTTTATGTTTATTATAATTATGTTATTGTTGGGCGTATAGTACAATTTAAACTGCTAACATTTACATATATTACATCTCCTATATTCAATAATTTCTTTATTACATATATAGTTACATACGAGTACATATTTACATATATGGAAAACACAAAAAAAAAAAATGCTACCTTAAAATTTATTGCCATTAAATAATATTGCTGAGACTCAGGAATGTCATACGTACACATTCCTGAGTCTCAGCAATATTATTTAATTACGACTATGTTCAATACATACAAACAATTACAACCAGGGTCCTCGGATCTTAAGTATGTGCCTCAGGCATTTATTGATAAAAATTTGCTTTAAGTGCTAAAGTTCTAATTTCTGAGAGAATGGTGTAAATATTCCTCTCCGGGGAGAGAACCTTCTTAAGTGCCTTACGTAGGAAGTAGGGGGATTCGAATGCATTGCAGTCCTCACACTGTCTCTAAGCCATTGGGAGTCTAATATAAATAACTTTCTTACAGGATGTATCATTTATAATTTTGATTTAATTGATTTGATTTAAATTACTCGAAAGTGCAATCCTTCCGGTTAATTGTGGAACACTATTTCATTCAAATGACTTCATTGGCTGGCCTCGCAGTAGCCCATACGATCAACACAATTTTTCACGATCAACATACATTTTCGACTCTATGGAGCTTGCACCAATTTTATCCTGAAGAGTCTCAACCGTTGCTGGATGGTTAGCGCAAATCTAACCTTTAACGGCTCGCCACAAATACATAACAGTCCAACGGAGTCAAATCGCAACTGCGTGGTGGCCAATGCATATCACCAAAACGGCTAATAACGCGATTTTTTAACTTTCCCCGCAAAAGATCGGTTGATCCACGGCTTGTGTGACACGGCCCACCATCCTGTTGTAACCAAATGTTGTCTGTCTAAGTTCATATCTTCTAAAATAGGCCACAAATAATCAGTTATCATTGTGCGGTAGCGCTCACCATTCACTCTAACGCATCGTCCTTCCTTATTTTCAAATAAAAATTGCCCAATGATACCGCCGGTCCAAAAACAGTATTAAACAATCACGAATGGATTTTCTGAGGACCAGATTCGATCATTTTGCTTATTAACGTTACCACCGAGGTCAAAGTGAGTTTCGTCAGAAAAGATGATTTTTCGGTAAAAATGCTAATCTTCTTCCAAGCGTCCCGGCTTCATACAAAGGTCTTTATGCAAAATTGGCAATAGAGAATTGTATGAAATGTTCAATTCCTGAGAACCATGACGAGTTGATGTGGTTGGTTCTTCTTGCACCTTCTGAGCAACTGCAGCAATTTTGCCTGTTGTACTCTCTGTAGAAGTAAGAGAAAGTGTTGTTTTATCTAATAAAGATCCCGTTCCACTCACACGTTTCGCCTATTGGTCCACAAATTGAATGGAAGGCGCTTCTCTTCTATCGAATTTTTTTTACAATTTCGGTAGAATCTTCACCATTTTGCAATTTAATTTTTTAGTATTTCCCATCGTTGTTCAAGCGTATATCGACCCATCTCGTTAACCGCAAATATGAAATTAAAGATTGCCACACTCAAAATATCCAGTAGTTCTAATTCCATATGTTAGATGGACCACCCATAAAGGGTGTGTATTAAGTATGTGTATTTTTCTATTACAATTTAGTATTGTCTGTTACTTTTAATACGAGATAATTATCTTTTAAAAAGCCTATGAATAAGTGTTATTAATAAGTTTTGTATTCATAGTGTAACTTGCATAAATTTTCTCAGTCCCCGGCAGCAGAGTATAAGTACATTCATCTTTCTAAAATTGGAAAATCCCCTGTTTTCCCATACAATCACAGAAGTTATATGTACACGTGATTTACATACAATCATATATCACATATGAATGAATTGGAACAGAAGTTATCAATGTGACATTGCGAGGCAAATTAATTTATGATCATTTCTTAGCTCACACATTGTATAGCTAAAGTTTTGTAGATGATATCCAAGCAAATCAAATAAATTTTTATAATCAGAGAAAAACATCTACATCTATAAGTTTGTACTAAAACTTTTTCTCATAAGTTGGAAAACGTTATTCGCATGGTTTCCGCTCCAAGTCCACATGGACTTGCTCTGTATGCTTCACAATGAAATGCTGTAGAATCAAAGATTTTATAGTTACCATATTTACAAAATAAAAGACCAACATTTAACCTAAGACCAGACAAAACAATCAATGGTTTGAAAACTATTAAAATGCCTTTCTAATGAGACTAATTGCTTTGAGAATACGTAGTATGTAAAACAAAGAGACATGTCGATGGGTTCGAGATAAATTGGTTTTAAAATATACTTTTTCATGCACCCAAAGCATTCCAAGTTAATTTTATTACATTCTATATACATAAGACATTTTGGCTAGAACTGTAACTAGAAAAAAATAGATAAATTCTTTTTAAAAAGTAAAGAATCAACTTGGAATACTTTTACCCGGACCCAGCGGTATAAACAATTTGTACAAAACTTTATTTTAAATATTATTTACTCAAATATTTATTACACTATTACACTATGTGACAACATTTAAATATTTATGTAGTTGTCTTTAACAAAGGGTTCGGCTTGACTTGAATTCTGAAAGAGGAAATGCTACTGAGAAATCCATCGTTTGTTTAGCTTAGTAAAGTGAAGAACCTTTTCTTGGTTCGATATTTTCATTCTGGGACTAAGTTTACAATGTCTAAATATTAAAAAACATACCAAAAATAGTAAATTAAAACTTTAAATGCAGTATTGCTCAGTAGTAAAACTTCTTTTAAAATGTCAACAGCAAGAACCCAAAAAAAGAAGTAAAGAAAAATGTACCGTTTAGTATACATTTAAATAAGGCAAGGAATTCCTAAAGATATCCTTTAGATATATTTATTTAATAAATATATTTCACAGTTACTAAGAACAAAAAGCTTTAAATTTATGATAAATAGTGATAAATACTAGTTGTTAACTAGTCACACTTGAAATTCTACTGATACGCTTTAACACTTTTATAATACATACATACATTTAATATTTTTTGAAAAACAATTGCAAAACTATAAAGCTTTAAAAAATTTTATAAGCATATTGAAACTTAATAATAACTAAATGAAATGTGACTTAAATTTGCCCTTAAACATTTTTATAAATAAAATATTGCCCATTGTAGTTACAATGGATGTGATTCAAATTTTTTTTTTTTTTTTATAAAATGCACTTTTTACACTCTATTAAAATAAGCTAAAAAAATTTTACAGAAACATACAATTTTTATTCATAAGAAATTAAACAAATTGTATTATTTGCAAAGAAAATTTAAAAATACAAAGCAATATTTGTTGTGAAATGAAATGTTTGTTTTATTCTTTTAACTAAGTACCTAGGTACATACTTAAACTATGGTAAACGTCAAGAGGTTGGCTAGAATAATAATTCGATGGATTTCTAAAATTCAGGCGCCAATGGCACGTATGTGGTGCTGCCCTCCAGAATACGTCTATTGCCAATATAAAGAGATTGTAGAGCCATCATATTGAGACTTAAGCTTATAGCTTACTGCATGCTAAAAATCGATTTCCTCAAGAATCATGGATAAACAAAGGCAGGAATAAAATCTCTATATGGTAACCTGTTTCGGCGTGATCCACTTTGGATTCAGATGGATGAATTACAAAGAATTATAAGTCGCCGAAACCTATGTATTTGCATTAAGAAAATCGAAGGCGAATCAAAAGCACACTGTATATGCACAGTGGTACAGAAAAGTATACATACCCCCTTGTCGAAGCTATTTCTGAGCAATATGTGCGTGTTACTGAAATAAAATTCACACTAAATCGATCTATATAAAGAATAAAGATTAGGCAATAATTGTCTTTTACATACTTAATATTTATTAACAAAAATAAGTAACATTCGATCAGGAGCCAATTAAGCCAAGGTTGGAGCTATAGTGATGCAAAGTTGGTGCTTCATCTGTCCCTTTAAAAGCTATCTGATATGTCAAATGTTTTGCACTTTGTTATACTTCTATGTAAACACTAGAAGGTCTACTCTACATCAATCGACCCCAAGTCAGACAGGTAGTCTAGGGGAATTTTCCTCCAGTAAGAGGCTGGACAGAAACAGAGGTATTTACAGCTTCAAACGAAGACATCAGAAAGCGTGCACATTCTACTGGCATGTATGCCTTATAAAGGCGTTGACCAGTTATTACTGCCACTTTATCTATTTGGTTCCTATGCAGGGATATTATATATTCTTGGAGCTGTGCTGCTTATAGGACATAAGATGATTATACTAGTTTGTAGAGGTGAACCCGAAGCGGTCCGACCTTTTTCGAAGAATAGTAAAAATACGGGCAAATGAAACGATTTAAGAAGAGTAACGGAGAACTTTATGTCAAAGAAAAAATCGAATGTGCAAAATATTAATGATATTTATTATCTCTTATAAATTATTATGATATAGGCACATTTCTGATAGAATATAAAAACGATTTGTACAAATTCTTTTTAATCTTTGATACTTATTTGCGAAATTATCATAATAATAATTAAAAATAAAAATAAACAAAAAATTCATATCACTATAATTTCGGATTTTTTATTATTGTTAAGTTCCATGCAAATTCGGATGCTGCCCAGTGGTGTTTTGAAGTGCTTTTCCAACCTCTTCTTGTAGTGTTGATGGTGGATCCGATAGTATATCCGTTTTCATTGACAGGTATTTCAATTTATTCGATACCGCTTTGTGTGAGATAAAACAAATTATTCCACATGAATTTTCACATTTAGGGAGTAGTGAGAAAACCAAGAGAATTTACCTGGTCGCAAATCAATTAAGGAGCAGTGTTGATCAATCCATAAATAAGCAGTACGCCGAAGTTCTTCCATGCTGGCACTTGAAACTGATGATGTGTAAGAAGTGAGCAAAGGTTCTAAGATGAGACCAAGCTTAAATACAAAACACATGTATTATTTTTAAGAGTGCGAAAAGTACAAATTTCATTTACTGACACAAGTACACTGATACTTTTACTTACAATCCAAAATTTCCAATTATTCATCGTACGATACCCAACATATTGCTCGTACAATTGCCGCACATGCTCTGTACCCTGACGTGTTACAGGCGCCCCATTTGCTGGAAGAATAGAATGCAGATGTCTGAAAAAATAAGAAAGAAAATCCTTCAGAATATAGACACTTCACATATTGGGAAGCTAAGCCGTTTTGCTCACGTCAATGAATTATTTAAGGTGTCTCGTTCTTTGCGTAGCGCTTCCATCTTCTCCTTCAAGAGATTCCGTTCAGAGCGCAAATGCCTTATATGATCCGCGCCTTTTTGCAACATAGCCGCTTTACTCAACTAAAATTTGTGAATTTTATAACACTTTACCAGTGCAAATTCATTCAACTGTATTTATTTTTACCTTAGCATTGGGATTTTGCTGCAATTGTGGTATTAACGAATGCAATAAATCGAAGCCATTTTTAATATTATACCGACGTTTCTGTTCTGCATGTATATGTCCAGCACGTCGTTGATTATCACGCGGAAATTTTAAACTGTGCGTCGGTGAAAGTGGAGAGTCTTGATCGTGAAATGAATCTGGCGAAAGACTAAGACTATTTGTGCAAGTGATCTGCGTTCCAGCAGGAGGAGGAGGATATCCTAACATCTGCAAGAGAATGAATATGTAGAGAGACAGGTAATGGGACACTTGGATAGCATAGCGAATTTTAAGCATTTTAAAACTTAAAACAAATAATTGCATTTTTTAAATATTTAAAGATTAATTCACCTTGCTAGCAGGTGGACTATGTAGTACTTGTTGAGCGGCGGGCGTTGGCAATGATGTGGATTTCTTTGGTGATTTTTGTTGCTGCTGCTGCATGTGACGCTGCACAAATCCTTGTTGAGTAGCTTGCGCGGAGGTAGAGCTAACAGCGCCGCTGCCTAGCGACACTGATGATGACAAGGACGGTGATTGCGATGGCGATGGCGACATAAATATGCTGATGGCACCGCCAGACGCGGTAATTGTTGTTTGCGGCTTACTTTGCGCGACCGACACCGGTGACATTGTTAACGTTGTCATCGGGACATTTATGTTCGATATGGCACTTGTGGAAGAACTTTGCTGCTTACCTAAAGATGTCATTCGTGTATCTTGTAGAATCAAATCGAATCGTAAATAATTAATGTGAGTTTTTAATGCATGTTTTGAATGTAATACTTACTCGTAGTGAGTAACTGAGCTAATGTGCTATTAAGCATGGGATCGCTGGTGGCTGCTTGTAATTGTTGTGAAACTAAAAGATTACTTGAAGAATTATTGTTGCCACCACCACCACCGTTGCTGTTGTTGTTATTGGCTGCAGCTACTGCATGTTGTTGGTGAATGGAGTTGCTGCGTGAGCGCGGTTTACTGCTTTTTGCATGATACTTGGGAACAGCGAAATTGTCATGACTTAGACGCGCCTCAAGCTTTTGCAGTGACACATTAAGAGGTAAACTATTTGAGCGGAACATCTCTTTTGGCATCATTGATTGCTGCGGCTGTGGTTGTGATGATTGCTGCACGTTTTGATGCAGCTGTGCTTGGGCCTGTGCAGCTTGTTGCTGTTGAAGATGATGCTGCTGTTGCTGCTGCTGCTGTTGTTGATGATGGTGCTGTTGTTGTTGTTGTTGCTGCTGCTGCTGCTGCTGATGATGATGACTAGATGCTGTTGGTGACAATTGCGTTATTGGAACTGATTGTATCTGTAATTGTAATGTATTTGAAAGTGTCGACATTTGCCCGGCCATGCTCAGATTGAGTGACGGTGACTGCATTGAATGAGCTGGCGATGATTGTTGCTGATCCGGTGTGTAGCCTTGATTGACCGACTGCGCAGCACGTATATTAATATAATTTCCCGTTGACGCGGACTTCTTAAAGTTTGCCAAATTCGGATAGGGTTTATATGAGTTTGAGTTGTTACCACCAACGCCACCACCACCACCATAGACATCATTTGCATTCGACAGATTAAACATGGAAAGTACATCCGAAGATGGTGGCTCTATTTTAACATTCAGCATCATTGGTTGTGTGGCAGCAGATGTAGGTGATACTTGTGAAGTTGTCATTAAACCATAGCCTTTTGGGCTACCTCCACTAAGCATATTGCTATTGATGTTGGCTGTTGATGCTTCAGTGTTGTACACATAATTGTTGCTACCACTACCCATCATACTTGGTGGAGATTGGGAAAATTGAGAGGCAGAGGGGTATTGCATTTGCTGCTGTTGTTGTTGCTGAAACGTGGAAGCCTGATGCTGAAGAGCACTTACGCTAATTGAGGGCTGTAAGTGTTGATGATGATTTTGTTGGTTGTTTTTCTGCTGCTCCGCCAACATTTGCTGATATATTGTGGTTTGATGTAGTGTCGGTTGTGCCTTGTCATAGTTGTGCGGCTCTCGTCTTAGTATTTCATTGAAATAAAATATTTATTGGGATTTATAGTAATTCATATCTATATATATAAAAATGAAGATATGTTATGTGTGTGATGAATGATCACGGAAACGGTTCGAGTTTTTTCAAAAATTCCACTTTCATGTTAAAGTACATGCTTTTCTGACCGACATAGGCTATTTATCCGCCCACTGCCATGCCCGCAAAAAGAGTAAAATAAGTAAAATGCTTATAACTTTTGAATCCCTCAACGCATTCACTTCAAAATGAAAACACATCCATAAGGAATGTATTTTTATTGCATATTTTTATTGTCATATTTTTTAACGAAATCATTTATTTTTCATTTTCGATACATGAACGTTACCCAAACGTGCAGCATTTAGCTATTCATCTTGAATAGCGCATTTATACTGTTCATCCTAATAATGCTGAATGCTTTTATTTACGACTGTTATTGATCAATTTTCGTGGACCAAGATCATTTCAGCAGCTAAGAACAGTTGATGGACATGTTTGAACAACATATCGTGAAGCATGTAAAATTTTAGAGATATTGGAACATGATACGCATTGGGATGACATCGCTAGATGCATCAGTATCTGTCCATCCACTACAAATTCGTTCGCTATTTGCAAATATTTTGACTACGTGTAATCCTCGAATCCAGTTGATTTGTGGACAAAATATCAAAAATACATGTCGGAAGATATTTTACGTAGAGTGCGTCGAATCAATTCCAATCCTGAAATGGATTTTACGCCGGCAATTTATAACGAGGCATTGATTATGATTGAAGATTTGTGTATGATGATGGCAAAAAAAGCATTAGCACAATTAGGAATCACAGCATCAAATCGATGCATGCATGACATATTTAATTAAGAATTAGAACGTGAAAACCAATATGACTCGAATACCTTGAATTCAAACATTCAAGCTAATGTTCCGAAATTAAATGTTCAGCAAAAAAAGAGTATATGAAACAATCATGCGTGCTGTTAACGATGGAAGCGGTTTATTTCATTATTTGGATGCTCCTGGTGGTTCAGGAAAAACGTTTTTAATATCATTGCTTTTAGCAACAATACGTTAATTATGCATGCATGAAACATGCATGGCTTCCGCTAGTTACACATATTTATGTGAAAGTTTCAAATTCATGGTAGTAAGTCGTTTTTATCATATTACATATTAGCAAGTTATATCATGTTAAACTTACCTAAAAGGTCTTTGAAAGCTCTTTGAAATACGTCCCTTTATTACACTCTTATTCGGATATTCATTGCTGTTCTGCCTGCTCAAAACAATATCGGCTGTTGAATTATAATGTTTTGTTTGGTTGCGATTGTTAGTTGGCGATGTCGCTGATGCTTCTGTAAGTAAAACGAGTGTGCGTTCATCGGTCATCATTGCATCTTCATTTGACATTACTCCTCTGTTTAGTGCTTGACCGCTATTATTACCAACCACACTACCAACTACGCCACCACCACCCCCACCCATAATGAGTGCATTGTCACGTGAAGTAAATTGTTGTTCAATGTCTCCGAATTGCATTGTGTTTAGTGTATTTAATTCCAGCATATTGGCATCGTCGTTATTTTGCTGCATTTGATTAACGCTATTTATAGATACATCCATAATATTACTAGAGTCCATTTGCTCAGGACCTTGAAGAGTATACAAAACATCATTTTATTTTAGCCATTGAATACAAGTAACAAATAAATAAATAAATACCCATGATGGCAGAGAATCCATAATCAACACTTTTTAGCATATCGTCAGCGCCTTCCTCGGGCACTGATGGCAGTCGTGCGTTTTGCAGCAGTTCTAAATAGGCAAAACATCATTTAAATGGGAAAGCAACTCCATTGTTTCTTTATATTTATATAGTACCTTCAAATGTTATATCGATTTCTTCTAAATTCGGTTGTAGTGGACCTAAACTTGGCTGTATAAAATCGGCAATGCCAGCTCCGCGAGCTACAATTAAATGAAATCTCTTAACAAATAGTTCAGTTATAAGTGAAAATAGTCAAGTGCCTACCAATTTCTCTAGAATCAGGAAACGGAAATGGACCATTTATAGCAGAGAAGAGCGTATCGCTAGTCCAGTCTTCTGATATCATCAAACTTTTGTCATTAAACGGAGACCATTCCAGGAAATCAAATTCGCTCCTCTGAAAAATAAAAAAATATATACATACATATGTACTATATATTAAAATTATATTCGGATTATAATAGAGAAGTTAATTCAGATATTAACTTTAAACTATTAAACTATAAATATTATATAAGTCAAGATTTTTTGCAGCTCGTATGAAATCACTGAAATCGCTTATAATAAAGAAAATTTCTGATTCTTAAGAACATTAATAGAAAGGGTATTCTGATTGTACAATACCAAGTATATGCCTATATAATTTTCCATTGCTCCAATTAGGAACATATGGCCTCTACTTATAAGTATATACATTTCACGCCACATAATTCCTGCTTCAAAATCTTCCAACTCAGTAAGCCTTTTGCAAGTGTTAGCAGAACAATTCCCTCTACGACTTGTGATATCATTAATAGGCTTGCTTCCGTTCACTATGTTCCACTTATAATTTTCAACCATTTCATATTGTTATAAAAGACAAAAAGGGTAGGCAGCAAAAACTTCAAAATACTCATAGAAAATATTATTGTGTGTGTAGTTTCGTTGTTTGCATTACTCTCCACAAAATATGGAGGCCATTAACAACAATCCCGATAACAATGAAGTAAAGACACTAGTTATTTACTTATAGTTTTTATCTATATAAGTATATTATTATTTTATTTGTGTTATGGTTCAATATAGTGTAAACCCAACAAATTGTTCTTTAAATTGTTTATTGACGTTTTGGTTTGTAATTCTGTTGACTTATTTACTGATGCATGTAAAAAACGTAAATAAATAAAGTGAGCTCCTTAAAGTCGCAATTTAACAAAATAATGCTGAAATCCTACAACTGTATTGCTTAAGCATACATTGAAGTGGTTCTAAAATAAATTAGCGGCTTAGGCTTAGCGTCGATTAAAAAAAAAATAATTATAAACAATAAGCTCATTCAAAAAAGAAACAAAAAACTCATGATATGAAAAACGTAATACGAATTTATTATAAACTTTTAAAATATTTCGGTTTGCTGCCAATAGAATTTGAGAAAAAATCGCAACGATATGTTTTGAGCGGCACATTAGTTTTCTATTTGTGGCATGGTATCATGCAACTAGTGCTCCTATGTTCCTTTGTAATATCGATACTAAATACAAATGAATTCTTCTTGAAGGAAGTTTCAAAAGTCGAAAATTATTATGAGCATTTACTAATAGTATCGGCGAGTGCACTACAATTGATGACTAACTTTTGGCTTCTGATTATGCAGCGGAGGCATTTTCACATAATTGATCTGTGCGAACAGCTAAATGAACACTTCATCAATTCTGGCCCAATGGCGCATAGTAAATTTCCACTCACTTCACTTATTCTGCTATTACTGGCCATTACTTTATACGTCGTAAATATAGTAAGGGAACATATTATTTGGGATTTGTCCATATCGGGATTCTTATATCTACCGTCAATCGCTTATGTGTTGCATTGTATTGAGACATCATTTCTTTTATCGTTTTACACTTGTATCATATTTAATGTGAGCAATTTGCAGAAATGCATTACGGCATTGATCAGTGTACAATTAAAAACATCGAAACCATTCAATTATATGGAAATGGAAAGAATGCAGGAGTTGCTAAGTTCATATGATCAACTGATGCTGCTCTGTAGCGAAGATATTAGCATGGTTTACGGTGTAGTTATGATATTTTGCGCACTCTTTTCTACGATCGATATAACATCAACCATTTACCAATTAGCTATTTCGTCTGGGAAGGATTTAGCACGAGATAGTTTCGTCAACTATGCGATAGGAACAGTAATCTTCGCATTGCCATCAATTGTATTCTTGACTATGGCACTCCTCTGTAATACAATCAGAGAAGAGGTAAGTCTGATGCATATATACATACTACATATATACATACTCTTATCAAAGGATCGACAGCAGTTACGGTTACTGGCCGATAATGAAAAGATTTATAAGAGTTAATTATTTAAGATGCTATTTCACTTTACTAATTTTGCATCCATTTTATAATTTAACCTCTCCCTGACTATATGGAATGTCTGTATCAAGTTTTGTTGAATTGCTCAAATCTTGATTGAGTTTTTTCATTCACGGGAAGATGCGCTTAAAAAAGGAGTTCACTGGTATTGTATGGAAGATTGGAGAACAGTAGGCCGATTATGCAAAGCGCAGCGAATCGTTCAATTTCCGCCTTTTCAAATGCGATTCGCTTTGCACTACGCTATTATGAAAAACACACGAGGCAATCCTTTTCGATCCAATATTCACACGAAAACTGACAAGAGATTTCCAAATTCTATTGTGAAAGGAACAACAAGAAAGTAGCAAGAGAACAAAAATGTGAATTTTAAGTAAATAATAAATTAATTATTAAGAGCAATGACAAAATCTGTTCTATTGAATAAGTCCTTGGTATTTTTAACATAAAATTAATTTATGAAATAATTTTACTATACAACTTTGGCTTTGAGAGTGAAGTGAAAGAGTCGGAAGTGAACTTCATAATACTAAAAAGTTATTTCTTGAGCTTTGAACTATCGGTCCACAGTTTTTCAGGAGCTATTTCAACTAAATGTATCTAATCATTTACATAAGAGACGCTGGTCCAACCTGGACATCTGTAAAACGGCTAAGTGTTTTGTGATTTGTCCAAACAGGAAGGCAGCAGAGTTCCTTCTTAAATTATGAAGGACGGATCTTCGCCTTGTGGTCGCTGTGGCGTAGTGGTAATGCGTTGGACTGCTACGCAGAGGGTCCGGGGTTCGAATCACGGCATAGCAAAATAAAAAAATAAAAAATTATAAAAGTAGAAAAAAAAAAATTCTCTACCTGGCACCACCTCTTGGCAGGCAATGGCAAACCTACAATAGTAAAATTGCTATGAAAAGCTTTTCACTTCGCCGTTCGGATTCGGTATTAAACTTGTAGGTCCCTTCCATTCATGTACAAATATAACACGCACAACATGAGTGGATGCGAAAAGCTCGGCCTAGGCCCTCCATGGGCTGTTGTGCCATTATAAGTAAAGTAAGGACCTTCGCCGGATGGTGGGATCACATCACAGGACGTAATCCATGGGGCCAACATATGACCACCATCGGCATCACCGAGGACCCGACTTGCACATCTTGTCTGGAGGTGGTGGACAGCACAGAGCATTTTCTCTGCACATGTCCCCCGCCTTTGCCAGAACGAGATGGCGCATTTTGGGTTTCGATGTCACAGGAATGGACAAAGTTCACTCCTTCCCCTTCTGCGATCTTCTGAGATTTGTGAGATATAACCCCTTTTTTCGACTTTTCGCCTCTTTTTCTCTAACCCCTTACTTGCTGTCACCCTGAGTGCTTGAGGAACTGTGCTGCACTCGTAGTTCAGGTTCTCGGCCTTCTTCACATCCATCCAAATGTATCGAATTTGGTTTAGTCTTTCTTTCAATATCAGTCTTGACTGATTTTGGGCATTCCAGAGCTTGACCTGTATGTGGCTATAAATAATTTATGTACCAAGTTTGATTGAAAATAGTCAATAAGCTTAGCTTTGGACTAAATGTAGTAGTTATTCTACCGCTACCTCAATTCTTCAACCACCTATCTTCATTTTGGACAAAATGGAGTATTTTACGTTTAAATAGTATTCAAAAAAAAAATGTAAACCAGTTGCTTAACCTCGTATCCCCACTTGAACAGTAAAGTTTATTTTCAAATCTCTTATGTAAGAAGATATTTAGTTATTTGTATTTTCAGCAAAATGGTACTTTTAAAGATACATGCGTAGATTAAGAATAGAGGTTAAGACGTCTATATATGGAAACTACAAACAACCATTATTCTATTAAAGCCCTGTAGCAGAAAATGTGGTGGCTGTGGCGCATAGTGTCCGGTGTTCAAATCTCGGCACAGGAAAAATCAAAAAGTAGAAGAAACACTTTTACTACACTGCACCACCTCTTGGCAGGCAATGGCATACCCACAGAGTAAAAATTGCCTATGAAAAGCTTTTCACTTCGCCGTTCGAATTCTGCATAAAACTGAAGGTCTCTTCAATTTATGTACAAACATAACTCTCGATAAGATCGGCCTAGCCCATTAAAAAAAAGAAAGAAAAGAAGAATACAAAATGTTAGGGTAAACAATAACCTTTCACCTGCTGTTGAATGCATTTCATTGCTAAGTAGCATTTTTATTTCTTCTCATTTCGAGCATTTTCGTTCAAGGTAAATTGTTCCGAACGATACATGTAACTCACGCGCCATCGTCCGCTATTAATTATGCTAAGTAATTGTAAATAGCTGAGATATGATCTCATCGATTTCAATTTATACATGAACTTAACAAAAAGTGTATGTGTGTATAGTTCAATAAGCAGTAAGCAGAAAAATGTCCTTACGCCGGGATCTACGTTTATATTTGTGGACATTGAAAAGCGTTGGAATTTTGTGTGTGTCCTACAAAATGGAACAAAATAAATTTCATACAACGCACCTGGATGAAGTTTTGGCGATTGTGATTCTTTGCATAATTCAACTTCTGGTTTATGGGATGCTGGCGTATTGCATCGTATATACCAGTACATTCGAATTGGCCCAGTATAATCGAACTGGCAATATTTATTTAATAATGCAATTTGGCGTTTGTTGTGTTATTTTATCGATAATTAATATATACTTTTATATAAAACATAACGATTATGTGAATTTAGTACAAAAAATACTACATTTGAACCGTGATTGTTTGGAGAATCAATCATGCAGCAGTGCACAATTCTTTCGGCTTTATATTATGTATGTTGTCATAGCGCTTAACAATGCTTTCATTTATACGTGCGCTTTCAGTCACGCTGAACTTGAATTCTGGACAATGTTATGCTATATTGTGCTATTCACATTTCAATTTATTCTTCGTGGCATTGTCGTTGTATTCTATAGATGCATACAAATTATACTTGAGCACACATTTCGATTTTACAATAAGCAATTGGAACAGATATTTTCGAATGGAGCTGCAAATAAAACAGAAACAATTTTCGCATTTAAGGATATTGTGAAAAAACGCTATCGGCTCTTAGTTATATGCCGCGACAATGTGAATGGCACATTCGGCGTTATATTACTTCCGATTTCGACGTACATGTTATTTTCGGCTCCGTCTGGTATATTTTTCTTTTTCACAGTAGTTCTTGAGCACACAATGGATGAACGTATGGGTTTTATAATTGCCGGTTTAATTTCGATATTGTGGAACATGCCATTCATATTTATCTTCAACGTAATGATGTCTTCCAATGGAGTTGCGGCAGAGGTATGAGATTTAATATGTAGTAAAGAATAAAGGAGTTTGATACTCTCAAGATTGGTACTTAAAGCAATTCAGTTTGTTGTTTTACGCATTAAAATTTATGTATGTATGTACTGTAAATGGTAATTTTTTTTGCTACTTGGTTTTTGGCGTTTATATTTCTGACACGCGTGAACGATTCTTGACATGTGTCAAAGTAAAACATGCTCAATTTGGTTTTCCATTTCATCATGAATAGACTTACGCCTGAACAACTTTTGTAAATTATTCAAATTTATTATCAAAATTCGTGCACTGTGAAAAATGTGTTTTATCGCAAAATTGTCTTCAGCGACGAGGCTCATTTTTGGCTCAATGGATACGTGAATTAGCAGAATTGCCGTATTTGCGGTGAAGACCAGCTAGAGGCAATTCAGCAGTTACCAATGCATCCCGAAAAGTGCAATGTTTGGTGCGGGTTATGGGCAGTATTATACGCATCATTGGGCCATACTTCTTCAAAGACGATAAAGGCCGGAACGTTACGGTCAATGGAGAAAGGTACCATTCAATGATAACAGATTTTTTTTTGCCGAAAATGTAAGAATTGGACTCGGCCGACATGTTACCGAATTTAGTGAGCAGTTAATTTCACGTTTTGGTGCAGTCAATTGGCCACCAAGATTGTGTGATTTGACCCCGTTAGACTATTTTTTGTGGGGCTATGTTAAGTTTCTTGTCTATAGGGACAAGCCAAACACGATTGCTGTTTTGGAAGCCACCATTGAACGCGTCATTGGTGAGATTCCGGACGAAATGTGTGAGAAAGTCTGCCAAAATTGGACCTTCAGAATGGACCACTTGAAGCGTAGCCGCGGGCAACATTTAAGTGAAATTATCTTTAAAAAAGTAAATGGCAGGAATTGATTTATCGATCCAAATAAATATTTCATTATCATTTTGAAAGTTTCTGTTCTGTTCTGTTTTAATTTTTAAAAATCAAGCTCTTAAAAAATCACCCTGTACGTATAATGCACATTGTAGTTTCCTGTAAAGAGTTGTATTTAGTACTCGTACTTACATACTTACAAAGATATTAAATCTATTCATTATAGGTAAATAAAACTGCGAAAATACTATCAAAAATTCCACGAACTGGTATGGGTATCGAAAAAATGGTATATTATCTTTTAAGTATGTACCTATATAATTTTAAATTTTAATGCCAATACCGATTTAGGTAAATAAGTTTCTTCTTAAGAATTTACGGCAGAAACCGATTTTAACAGCATTTGGTTTCTTTTCATTGGATAAGAGCACACTATTTCAGGTTTGTATTAGTCAGTATTACGTTTGTTATATTACGTATGAATTTGTGTTTGCTTAACAAAAGTTTTTCTATTCAATCACAGCTCTTTACTGCAATCTTTACTTATATGGTAATTTTGGTACAATTTAGGAATATGGAAAGTTCGATAAAACCAACAAACACCATTTTTGAAACGGTGGATGTTATATCCGGTCACTGGTTGTATTAATATTCATAGCATTAGTCATATACACACCTGGACGAAATAATAGGTGTGAACATATTTTTTTTCAAAAAAGCTTGGCTTTCCTATATTTTTATTATCTTTCAAAAAATAAATTAGTTTTCAACATAAACATACTTCAGCGTCGTAACAAAACATAAACGGTTGTAAAAACTCTAAAAAATAACTTAAATTCTGGTTAATTCATAAAATACACAGATTTTCGATTGGACAGAATAATAGGTGTGTACAAAAAACTTAGGAATAAATATTGAAATGTTGCTAGTTATGGTCCCATATTTTACTGAATTAGTAAGAACGCATTAATACACAGAATTTCCACCATTATTCTTGATGGATTTTTCGATTTTTCTGGGCATTGACGATATCAACTTCCGACTTCCGAAGTTTCTACAGGTATGTTGTACCAAATTTTTTGAATATTTTCCCATAACTGCGTTTTGTTTTGGCGTTTAAGTTCTCCCCAGTGGTTCTCAATAGGATTTAGATCTGGAAATTGATTTGTGGGTCTCTGTGGCGTAGTGGTAATGCGTTGGACTGCTACGCAGAGTGTCCGGAGTTCGAATCTCGGCACAGGCAAAATAAAAAAAAATAAAAAAAAGTAGAAAAAATAATTTTTCTACACGGCAGGCAATGGCAAAACCTACAAGAGTAAAAATTGCTATGAAAAGCTTTTCACTTCGCCGTTCGGATTCGGAATTAAACTGTAGGTCCATTCATGTACAAATATAACACGCATAACATGAGTGGATGCGAAAAGCTCGGCCTAGGCTCTCCATAGGCTGTTGTGCCATTAAAAGTAAAGTAAAAAAAAGATTGATTTGGCCACTCAAGGACGTCTACGTTATGCTCTTGGAACCATGCTTTGACAACTCGCGATGAATGTTTAGGATCATTGTCCTGCTGAAATCTCTACAAAAGCGGCATATTATCCTCGGCATATGGTAACATTACCGTTTCCAAGAAATCCTTATACACGAATCTATCATTAACGCCATTAATTTGATGTATCGGACCAATACCTTGCCCCATATCATTAAGCTGCCACCTCCGTGCTTCACTGTTTTCTTTGTGAACCGGACGTCGAATCCTTTGCCTTTCTTTCCGCATTGTTACCAAACAAATTTATTTTTGTTTCATCCCTCCAGAGAATATTGCTTCATTTTTTTCCCCCCTGTGAACCGCACCACGTTTTATGAACTAATGCAAAATTGTTCCTCTTCTTCAAATTTGCAGTTCTAAGCAGACCGTGAATTTGTAGGTTTTTCCTTTGTCTCGGAGCTGACGAACAAGTCTTCTCTCCTCTGTAATGGAATGAACTCCACGATCCATCTAATATTATTAAAGATTATAATTGAACCTTTATTTAGTTCACTTTCATCGAAATCTTACCTTCTGGAACTAAATAACGCTTTAAATTTTTTCACTTTTAATTTTTACCAAAACACACCTATTTTATTGTCCAGAAGGTTGTCAATTTAAAGGTTGAACAAATAAACAAGCCGCAATATTTATCGAGAAGAACTTTTGTTGCGGGGATTCCCCCATTTCATTCCAAAACAGTGCCACCAAACTTCCAAATTTGCCTTTTGATTGTCGACTATGCCAATTAATTTTTTTCGTTCATTTTAAACATTTTTGGGTTCACACCTATTATTTAGTCCAGGTGTGTACATATGCAGGTTAAGATGTGCATGCATAGAGTGAATAGTAAATATGATTCATCTGTATTGTAGATAACACTATAATTTATTGAAATTATAAGAAGTTCTTTAATCCGTATATGAATGACGGGTTTATAAAACCTGTCCATTTTTTTTATCACACAAGTAGCTCACACACAAATCGACAATTCTTGTGTGTGCGAGGTACGTCTAGGAGTCGTTATTAGAAGAAGCCTACTGAGTCGGGATTTCACTCAGTTGAAAGTTCATTTCATCAAACTACATTATTCATTCTACGCACATATTAACAGCTTTAGTAAAACAATTTTTTGAAGCATTGCATGTTTGGGCAATGACCATCACTGTTATATACCTTAGCGGACGATTCACAGTTACGTACTCAGTAATTGGCCTCAATAATATTTAATAATTCAATTACATAGTAAGTCGGCATGTTAAATATTTTACTTACGGTGTCATTTGTTAAGAATCCTGTTGCTTTTGATTTAGAATTTCTTCTCCATTTTCTGTATTCAGCTTTTATGACACCAAATTGTCGTTTCCAATATTTTCCTTCAAGCACAACGCTCTAAAAACCAAATATAAAAATAAATGTAATTAACTCACAGCCCATATTTGTTATATGAAATAAAAAGATGATATTCACTATGAGTTTTAATCCATACAATTGTCATTGTGGAGCCTTCAGTTTTGAATTAGCATTTAATTACAATTAATTTTTTGCGATAATTTTTGTATTCACGGTACAATCGGCACTATACGAACTGTTTTTGCGAATATAGAACACTAAATTATATTTTCAGTTAATATTAATGACACTGTACAACACGACCTTTATTTATCAAATCCCATTGGATGATTATTATGGATACAGAACACAAAACTGAAAACAAAATGTTTGTATCACTCACAGTTCTCGAGAGATTTGAGACCAAAAATCGAAAAAACCGTTCTTGGGGTACTTTGCGGTATTTTTCCACAGCCAAAAAATACTACAACGTCAATAAAATTTCAAAATAAATGCTCCTTAACAGCTTCCATTTTATTGTTTACAAATAATGTTACTTTTTGATACTTGAAGACAGCGCTGATGTGCTTACAGAGCCTGTGCTTACAGGCCTGCTCATTCACAACAAATAATTTCTATTTTCAGCCCGCGTAGGGTGATAAAAAATAAGCTATTATTTCTATAATCTTTAATTGAGGTTGTAGATTTATGGTCTCATATTTCTCGAACAATCTGTTAGAATCTGTTACACGTGGTGTAAGAAATATTAATATTTTTCTTTTAATGGAACAACAGCCCATGAAGCGCCTAAGCCGAGCTTTTCGCACACTCTCATGTTGTGCGTGTTATACATATTTTAAACTACAATTTTACGCCGAATACGGACGGCAAGATGGAACGCTTTTCTTAGGAAAATAATTATATTTTTTATAGCATTATTTATATTACGTATTAGCAACTACACCACGGCGACCACAAGAGATATAAATAAAGATATTTTTTGTTGTACAGCGTGATTAACACCAGAACTAGTAAAAAACAGCAAGAGGTTCGTCGACTTTATTCTGTCAATTTCACGCGAAAGTGTAAAGCAAATCTAACATTCGTCACAGTTTGTCTTGAGTACTGCAAAATTTTAAGTTTTCATATCAATAAAGGCCTGTGAAACTAAGAGAGGCTTAGCCATCACAATGAACTGACTTAAAACGAAAGATTGCTTCTCACAATATACTTTGGAACTCCCTTAAAGTCTGTAGAATCTGCCGCGTCAGTGGAGAGGACATGGATCGTGGAAATCGAATTATTGCAGCAGAAACTGAATTATAATGTTTGCATGGTGTTTGTTTATTTGTATGGTGCTTTTATGCTGAGGGTTAGTAATGTTTTGTATAACGTATCAATTCTCAAATATCATCAATACTTTCTTGCTTCTTATTATTTTGATGCGTTACTTGATACAGCAGAAATCTTTCGGCTTGAGTTCCATAGCTTAAGTATCTACATACTAGTACTAAATGTACTTTAACCTTATCCGAAGAAAAATTTTCAATGATTTGTAGCTTTTAACTCAATAGAAAAAAGGAACCACCTTTCAATGAAGGAAAGGTCTACAGGAAAATCAGTTTTTGACATGACTATAAAATGTACATAGTATATGCAAATTATTTCTTCTTAAATATTGTATGTTTAAATTATTTTTGCACTCATTTACAAAGTTATACTTGATAAAAGCAAAATTGCGTAATTATAAATTTGTCTAAGTAATATCGTTAAAATACTTATGCTCTACCTGTACTTAAATTTTTTCAATTGGAAATTTAAGCTCTCGAGTTTTTACGAGATACTGATAATTCTAAAAAATACCAAATGAGAAAAGAATTAAGAATGTATGTTATTATGATAATAATAGTTTGCATTTCCACCACGATCACTACGAACAACACCACCAACACCACCAACCAACAAAGAAAGAACAAACGAGATAGTGAGCTTATCGTGAATCACGTGCGTAATATGCTTACGCTTATCAAGCGTGGATACGGACACAAATACGGACACACGGTATTTTAAAAATTGACAACATTAACGATAATGTTGTACGGAGAGTAAAGGGTTCAAGAATTCGGATATAGTTTAGACTGAAACACTTGCTGCTATGTACTTACTTGCGGATTACTGTGGATGTCAACGTCCAACGGAGATGCAAATTGGCAGACAGGCGTTTTGCGTTTTAATATAACTGCAAGAAGATAAGACGAGATTAATTTAGTTATATTTTTATCAGAATATAGAATAAAATGAAGTGCTATTACTACAACTTAAAATTTTCCAATTGTAAATTTGTAACGGCTTCGGCGCAAAATGTTAAAAACGTAGCAAATCTTTAACATGATTGTTTACTTTTCGTGACTTATATGTGATGTAAAAATGCAAGAGTTTATGAGGAAGAAGAGTAGTGCTAAATGAAATTACAAATGCAAGTGTAATTAATTACACACAAATTTATATACATATGTACTTTACTTTATACTTTAATAAACAATATTATTCCACAATTTATATATTTATTTATTTTTTTTTTGTATGTAAAACAAAAATGATGTAGAAATATTAGTTAATAATAATGAAAACAGCTGAAAGGCAAATAGAAAACAACTAAGAAGCGCTAGTGATGATATTGTTAAACGCGACTTGTATGCCTTTCCTGCCAGCCCGCCGGATAGGAACAGCTCAGTGATAGTGATATAAGTATACACGTTTTCTGGTTAACGTTCACAATTAAATAGAAATCTGTCTGATGTGAGGACTTTTATTCGCAAAATAAAACAAACATAAGAGGCAGCCACATAGTCTTTTATTAATATTGTTGATGCCGCTGCTGTTCATTTCAAATAAATTAAAGAAACCAAAAACTAATAAAATATGAAGGAAGATAAGTTTTGTGAGCTGATAAGAAAAGGCTTAGTAGTAGTACCCACATAAATACAAATAAACATACTTATACACACTTGCTCATAGCGAAACATGTATGTACATATGTACGAATATGTAGCAGAATGGAGAGAGTCTTGCTTGCAAATGTCACCATCATCAGGCAATATCAATCGCAACAACAACAACAACAATAGCAACAACAGCAGCAAAACATTTTTAGTATAACAGCAACAATAATAAAAAAATCTATGATGATTCTTCAAATTTATTTTTTTCTTAAAATGAATTTTGTTTTTTATAATTATAAATATACATATGTAATATTTATGTATGTATAATCATCATGATACACTTTTGTTATAAGCAGACAAAATTTATTACGTCTTAGCATGCTTATGGTATTGTAGGTTAGTGTTACCGAGTTGTGTTCTAGGTGTTTGAGTTTGTTTGCTGAAGCTTCTTTTTGTTTACAAATGAAAACTTTTACTTGGCTAACAATAGACAATTTTACAGTTAGTACTCACATTGCATATGCCAGCATCTCCATATAACATTATTTAAGCGTATTTTATCCTTCCAGCGCAAGCGGACACCTTTGAAGTGATTCCACTTAGGAGATGTTAGTTTTTGACTGTAAAACGAAAACAAATAAAATTATTGTTAATTTTTATTTTAAAAGTGAAGCAAAAAGGTTTAAGGTTGGTGTGGCCAGCCAGAAGGCTAGCTCTTCACAATTGGCTCTTTACAACATATACAACAATTTTTATATTTTGATATGGTACAACAAACACATGAATTGTTGTACTTCGGGCACTAAGGCTTTGCTGGTTTTCCCCTTGATCACATTTTACCGTAATCATTTCATTGATTCCTCCATTTCGCACTGCGCACTCATGCCTTGTTGTTTGTGTGTTCTATTTTTCTTAATCACATATTTTTGTTTTGATATTACTAGTATTGGCACCACCGAAAACATTGCATTGATTTCATTTTGGATGGCGCACTCATATCATGTTGTTTGTGTTGTGTGTGTGTGTGTGTGTATGCTTTTTATGTTTTCCAATAGTTTGTGGCTCTGTTTTGCGTCTATCTACATTTTTTTTATTTCTTCCCACATCATTCAAGGACTAAGTACATATGTAAATATTTATTACAGACCATTAGTAAATGCACAGGCGATGGGGTTGTGATCATTGTTGTTTGGCACCAAAATATTTTTGTTGGTCACCCCCAGTTTAAAGTGCAAAGGTACATATTATGCAGTGATCTTGGCGAAATACATACATATGTACATACATATGTAAATATTCTAGAATCTGTAGTTGTTGCATCGTTTACAAATCAAAAATATTCCTATGACATCCAATAAGATTTCAAATTAGTTTTTTTTGTATTTGAAAGTAAATCGTTGCCTCTTAATTAGCTGCATGGACTCCAGTATAGGACTTTTTCTTGATTGTAAATGCTGTTACAAATTGGATACGCTTAAATATTAACCTCATTGATGATTGTGTTTTACAGAAATTTGGTCAGCTGTACTCCTTAAAATATATATATGAGAGCCTCTGAGGTTATAAATTCTACATCAAGTTTGTCCACTTCAAATGCAAAATAATTATTTAATATTTTTGGCTGATTTTTAAAAACTACCTTCCAAACAAGGATATCTGTTAACCTGGCATTTTACCAAAGTCATGTAATGTAATCTTTCATTTATGTAAACGAAATTTTACAATTGTATGTATAAATATGGGCAGGCCGGTAAAACCTTTCAAAATTTAAGAGATGGTGGTCGTAGTTTTTAAAAAGTTTGTTTTGACCGTCACATCGATTGCATGGTTTCATTTTTACAATTGATTGAAGCAAACAAATTTGGTTGTTTTCGAACAATAAAAAAACAAGTTTCGTCAGTGATTAACCACTTTCAAGGCAAAGCACCGAAAGAGCACCGAAGACGAGTTGGATGAAGTTCGTGGCACATCTGTATCAGACCAAGGAACAGTGCAAACAGTGCGTTTCTCCGGACCGAACGACGCCGAAGAAAGCCAAGTTTGCTCTATCGAATATACATTTCGTACCTTCTATTGGACCGTTTTAACGGTGGTTTAGTCACTTTGGAGACTTTACATGAAATCGCGCTATGAATTGCTCCCTCATGTACATTCTTTAAATTTAGCCCCCTGTGACTATTTTCTGTTTCCAAAACTAAAGAAATGACTCGGCTGAAAGCGATTTGGCACCAACAATCAGGTAATCGCTAAAACAATCACTTATCTTAAGAAGTTTGAAAAACTTATTAACAGATTGAAGAAACGTTGGACGAAGTGTATCGAGCTAAAAGGAAACTACTTGTTGGAAAATAAAAATAAACTAACCAAAAACAAAGTATTTTTCTATTGTTTTGAACGGAATTATCGGCCGAATTTTGCTGCTTGAAAAATTATACAGATGCTAAAAATGGATAATGGCGTATGCTTTATAAATGAAAATTTAACCTGTCAGTGTATTCATGCAGCTTTACCCTTCATGTTACACTTACTTCAGTAGTTGGTTTGAAAATTTAAATTACTTACTTAATAGTATATAAGTAGTAAGTATTTGATTTTTTATACTTGTCACCCTAATCCTCCAAATAAGTTAGTGTCTTCTTGAAGTATAATTCAAATTAAAAAAAAGAATAGAATAATATATATAAATAAAATAATGTTCGAAAAGTTCAACTATTTTTTTTTTATTGAAGCTATCCTATTTATTCCCTGCGACTTACAGGATTTTTTGCGAAGGCAGCTTGCAAAATGAAATTAATTAAATTGAAACGCTTTCTGTTTTGAACCAACAAAATAATCTCAAGTTGACATTAATGAGCGATCAGCTTCTGGGTGTATCTTACTGCTAAATCTCATATATTTTTGTCAACATCATTCACAGATTAAATATTGTATTTTCAAGAAAAATAATAAAATTATAAACCAGGGATTTTCAATTAAAATATTAATTTTAGAATACAATTATGCTTCGGGTTTCAGTAATTACTATTTAATTTCAATCTAAGCACATACATACATACATACATATGAGAATATGTACATTGGTTCATTCATTTAATCAAACTTTTATGATTTGCTGATCTCTCAAAAACTCTTACTTGGATCAACGTTCTTTGAATCAACGTAATAATAATAGCAACTAAACACGTAAGTATAAAGTGAAATTAATTAAGATGAAAAATTTAAAAAATAAATATTTTATAATTTTTCTGGTGGACATCATCGTATACAAACTAAAAATACTTAAATTCTTTACTGAAAATTCTATGCCAAAAAGGTGCTATGGTGGATATTCATTGTTTGTTTTGTTTTTTCAACTTCAAAGTGTGAAGATCGTTGCATTTTAATTTTTGTTTATGATTGCATAAAACATAAATTCATTGTGGAAATAATTGAGAAAGTAACTTGAGGCATACATAAGACTACACTTCAGTTTTGAATGTATCGTATTTAGCATATCACGCTGATAGCATGTGCTTTGTAAATAATAGTATATATGTAGAAATATTTATTTGATTTTTTTTTTACCCGAAAGAATTAATCATACTTATATATTTGAATTAATTTAATGTTAACGAAAGGCATATCTTACAACGAAAGGCATATTTTAATAAGAATATCCGAACTTTAAAATGTAGTAAGCAAACACTCAAATGAAAATAGTAATTAATTCCAAAAAAAAGTTAAGTTATCTATAAGCTGTACTTATATAATTATATCCTATAGAAATTATTGGAAATTTTATTTATTTATGGATGCAGGTAAAACAATTTGAGTACGATCAGCAAAATTTTGGTCTAATATCAATTTGTCCAACTGATGTAAATATTTTTTTATTTACAAAAAAATTAAAACACTATTTATTTTATTTTATATTAGATAGATAGATTCAACAACTCTATCCTTGTTGTTGAATCGATAGTCTACATTTCATAGTTTGTTAAGTACCACACTGTACTGTCACTCAGAGAACAAGATTAAAGCAAGGAAAATAAATTTCAATACATTTTCACTGAAATTTGTTCTATTTACTAATGTTATAACTCACCTGTAAGCTAAATTCATGCATTTAAAAAGTTTCGTAAGCGATGTCTCTATCTCCAAATGTGACGTAACTAGACCAGCAGATGAACCGTCGTCCTTTCGGAATTTTACCATTTTATGCGGTACAAACAGTTGTACTTCCATGCAAGGATTTGGTTCATCTGACTTGGAGAGGCTAGGATCTTCAGGATCGAGCATCTTCACTTCAACATCTTCTTCAAGGTCATCTTGAGCTTCTTCAGCTTCAAAATGTGACACCATAAAATGACCCGAATGTATGGATTCACGTTCAGCTTTCGATGCAGCAGCTGCAGCAGCCGCCGCGGCAGCTGCGGCATAATCAGCCGAGCACACTGCTGTCGACGTAGATGCTGCGGATAGTGAGGGTATATTACCGCGTTCAAGTTGTTGATAATTTTCAAATTGATAATTTTCAAATTTGTTTAACATCATTTTTCTCTTTTCTATAAATGGTGGATCGTCAACGCTTTTTCGATTCTTTAGATCACTCATCGAGTTGTTGAAGTAAATTATATGAAGCACCGAAAACAACGATCACAACGACATTATTTCACAAATGAACAACAGCAACAAAGCTCAACAACGAATTCAACAATAACAATTTACGACATATACGATAATGGCGTAACTACAATTAAATAACGCACTGACAACAACTCGAAACAATGTCATTTGCGAAGATATGTTTTCCATTTCCCAATCTACACTTCTGAGCGCAAGCGATGTATGTACTTTCGAGGGAAATTGTCCGGCGTTTTAATCGAATTCACATCGACATAAACATCAAAGACAGCAAGAACAAAATTCGCGACGCTATAAGCTTTGCACCCCTCACTTAGACTTCATTCACTAACTGAAACGTCGTCGTGGATTGATGAACAGTGCCGCTCGCTGTTGCTGCTTGTTGTTGAAATTCACTCTCTTTGTCTCTGTTCTTTGTGAGCTTATCGTATAATTGTGATCGGGAGAGCTTCTTTTCTCTCACTTTTTGTGTTCCCTTATCGGTTTTCAATTTGTATAACAATTAACGTTGCCTGTGATGAAAGTATAAAATTTATGAGAAAAACAATTTAAAAGTAAACTTTACATATATAGTATACATGTATAAATGAACATATATATACATATGTATATGCATATGTATGGTAAAAAAATATTAATTCAATATTTTAATGGCATTTTGCTTAATTGCATCAATTGTAACGAATCCTTTTTAAGTGCCATTTATTTACAAATGTATGTGAAAAATGTTGTAGAAACAAATGAGGGAGGAACGTCCGAGATCGAGAATGGAAAATTTTATTAAAACGAATAGTGTATTTTCAAATTGTAATTGAATGCTTTATCATGTTGTTGTTATTATTGAACAAGCATTCAAGAAATTACTGAAATAGGGAAATACAAATAGTTTATTTGCCTTATACAGGCAACAAAAATTTTGATTACATTGTTGAATGTGATCGGTTTGATTGAGCTAAACCATTTTAAGTAGAATTTTATATGTTGTCATATCTTATATCATTTATAAATATTATTATTTACATTAAATTTAATTTGTTCGCGTTTACAAGTAAACATAAAATTAAATGTAAATAAATTGATATATATATTCAAAGAAGCTATTAAAATTTTCTTTATTCGATTTCTCTTGAAGCTTACACTTGGGATTCACCACGAAGCGTCTTTATTTGCCTTAACTGAGATAAGTATTTGCACATTTATATTACAAAATTATTATTTAGAATAGCATTTTAATTTAAATCTCTGCCAAAGAAGTGAACTGTGAAAATGCCTATCTCTATGAGTTCAAAAGGAATACGTTCTCATATTTATAAATATTAACTTTAAGAGCGGATAAGTAAAATTGAAATATGCAAGAGCACATTTAAAGTTGCTTATCAATTTGATTAGTTATTTTAAACTAAGATTTCGATGTGCCAAATAAATTTTAAAGAACAAAGTAATGGCATTTGCAATATATCTTTGAGTAGTTTTTAAACTAAGGACAAATGGAAGTAAATATATTTTGTTTTTCAATATTCTTTTCTTCTTTTAATGGCACAACAGTCCATGTAGGGCCTATGCCGAGCTTTTCGCATCCACTTATGTTGTGTGTTTTATACTTTTACGCACCACCATCTACGCCAAAACGACCATTTTTACCAATATTATCGCAGTATATATTTATCGGTCAAATCGAAACTTAGCAACTTTGATATCAGGTAGTACATGAATAAAATTAAATAAACTACAATTAATTTATAATTACGAGTAACTCGAAATGTATAGAGTTTTGAATAGAATAGTACTGAATAAAATATGTAGCAACAATATAAGAGTTTTCTAAATTATTTTAACTTTGAACTTTAACTAACAAGAGAATAAAGTAGCTAACGCATTAGCTCTTGGTATTTTTAAAATCATAAATTATTTTGAAGAGTTTGAATTTTCTTTTCTTTTAAAGAATTCTGATTTTTAAATTTATTATTCATAAATCTTAAAAGAGCGCCGAGCAACATGTAATCAAAATTATTTATAAACTGTCTATATATCGATACTCATCCATGACCTTCCCATAAATATAACACTATGTATTTAAGATTCACCATAATTTTCGTAAAAGTATGAAATAACAGGTTTCCTTAAATTTTGCCAAAAAAAAAATATTAAACGTGAAATTAAACTCACTTTTAAATAAATTATAATAAATATTAATTGAATTTCTGACCATTAACACTTTTCCTTGGGTATCCCGTTCTTCCAGCAATGATGGTAATAGATATACAATATATTACGTCTGACGATTCGAGCGCCCCGATTTTCATTTGGCGTAGGTCGCAATGGAAAAATCAAAATACTGGCGCAGCTGACAAACTCGAGCTGATAACTGAATGATTGCGATACAAACACAAAGCCCCCGTCGTTCTCCGTTGCCGACGATGTCGATTTGGGGGCAAATTTGCGATTAAGATTGGTGACTGTGTATGTCTGTGTGCGTTGTTGGCCTTTCGATCTACTGGGCTGTTTTGCTTTGAGACTGCTACGATAAAATATGGAGCAGCTCTTCAACTACAATTCTGATGCAACACACAGTTTATACTTTAACGTCAAAGCGAATTCATTGAACTTGTTAATGTGGTTAATATTTTAAATTTTTATTATTCATTTCTCACTTTCTTTATGTTTCTTTTTACTATTCTTTTTTTTCAAATATCAAAATTAAAAAATTGTAAGTGTAATCGCAAAGTGGAACTCTTGTTGTTTGACAGTTTCAACAAGCATTGCCAGATAAAACATTTAAGCTGATTTTGTATTAGTGCAAATTTCATACGTTGAATACTTAGTTACTGAGTTCATCGCAAACACTCGTTACTTTTGGTGTTATTTGCTATTTTAAGTTTAAAACTTAACACATTTATTTTTATCTTGAACTGCATTTTTTGTTTAAAATCAAACAAATTGCTTGGTGTATTTTATAATAAATGTTAAGAATTGAACCATCACAATCGATAAGCGAAAAAACGTTATATTTAAACATATTTCTGTCTTCTATTTTTTATTGTAATTGCATTTGCTAGGTTTAGTTCATTTTTATATCTTCATTTCGGAATTTGGTTCACTTATATTAAATTGTATTTTTGTTATTTTCATCATTGTTCATCGTGATTTACTTGCAATTGGAACTTTGGACTAACTTAGAAACTAAGAGCACTTGTGGTTTTGACGGCACTCAGGAATATAGTGTAACTTTTGCTAGCTTCTACAATCTCGTTTAAGAGAAATCTTATATTATTAAGTACAATTATCCGCCCTTCCATTCGGAAGCAGCTATGCCCATTATGATTGCAATTTGACAGGAGTTGGCATATTAACTACTACTTACTAATTCAACAAAATAATTGAACAATAAATGAACAATTTGCGTCAAATTTATATTCATTTCATTTTCAATCATTTCATGCCTTTTGAGTCGTCGTCGACCTCAAAAATAGAATTAAATCTTAATCGACGTTTAATTGTGACATTGACTATGCGCCGCGTATATTCGTCGTTCCGCGGCATTTCTGTCTATACCTTTAAGCAGAGTATTTTAAAAATGATAGAAATGCTGACACAAAGTTTCTTGAGAAGTCTATTCAAGCAGCTTAAAAAAGAAATAAAGAAGAGAATGGTGCAAAGTAGAGAAAAAAAAGTACAAACTGCTAACACAAAAATTTCGTGAGAGATCTTTAAAAAGCACGCCAAAAGGAGCGTAAACGGAGTGCTTCTTTACAATGACATGCAATGTTGAAATCAACACTTCAAAAGACCTTTTGCAGTGATTTTCTTCCAGTCGGGTATGTATATAAGTTGTATATAAGTACAAGCGTCAAAGTTTATGTAGTGATCTGCAGTGGTAAACACACATATGCAGTTACTATACATCTAAGCCATCTAGCAACTTCGGATTGTATTAGAATAGAAACTACTGGAAACTTCGAAGAGCTATGGAAGTTTGTGACGGCGACGACATCTGGGAGACACAGTTCGACAGCCTTAATAAAAACACAGAATATGTAAGATACTTGTAAAGTAATTTTAAGTGTTGTTAAGCGGTGTATTTCAAAAAGTTGTAATAATTGGTTTTTAACACAATCCAGTGAGTTTTTTTTTGGTGCGAAACAAGAAGTATGTTGGCAAAAAATTTGATTATGGATCATTCACCAATGCAACGAAATTTATTTTATTTTTGGATTTTCAGTGCAAATCTTCTATCTGTTTCTTACTATATATTTTTCTAGCTCTCTCTTTCAGACAGCCGATTTTAATACCATCACATTCATATTTAACAACTGAGCGTCAATTTTTGCCATCCACCAAGGGAACTCGTTACCAAATCGCAAGCAGGTTTTTAGGAATGTATTGCAGTTCAGAGAAACGTTATTAAATCTCTTACTAATTGTTGATTGTTTTGAGGAAAAGAAAATTTTTATTATTAGTAATTATTATTTGTATCGAATTGAATTGTTTTTGAAGTTTAATGAAGTATACTTCTTTAGAATCGTTTTTATATTTACGAGGTGGTAAGGGATGATCGTGGCAAAACGGAATTTGTCACGGAACTGAAGAGCAGCGCCTTCTATTAATCAAGTATGACTAATGAGGATGCATATGTACATAAACATACATGTTGGGCAATATATATGCATCCACTATGCGCGCTCTCTCAATCGAAAGAGGGTTGCTGATTCGCATATGATTCATATTCGATTGATGGGGGGTTTCCCATCAGTTTCTAGTAAAATTTGATATTTCAGACAAAAATCGATAGAAATTTCTAAGGCCGAAAGAAAAAGTGAGACTGAAAAAAAAAACGAGGCACAAACAAATGGCGATTGTGTTACGAACAATCCCCAGTAAAAACTGCGGCTGAAAGACAGCAAGAATGTAGACATCGCCGAAAAATGGAGGCCTAACAAAATTCAGATTCTGCTATCGTGAAAAAACCCAAAAACCAGCACCGACAGATCGTGAGAGTGTAGATTTCGAAGCAACTTGAGGCACAACAGAATATCATTGAAAATCAACTCATAAATTCTAATGCGGGAAGACAGCATGAATGGCAAATGAGTTAATAATTGCATCAACACTCATATCATTGAGTCCCGAGGAAGGTTCCCAGATTATACAGCACCAGGCAGTCATTGAGGTGGCCGAATTCCCGGCTTCTTAACGAAAGAGAAGAGCAGAAGATTTACGTGAAAATCTTTTCTCCGTGGAAAGAAAACAACTAGTTCTTAGACCGGCAAATGGCAAATTTTCCATCTGTTGAGAATACCTGAATATTTTGATGATGATAATTATTATAATTATGATAATAATGATGATGATGGAAAGATTATAATTATAATAATGTAGTAATGAGTCGGAATATTTTGATGGAGATGATGATTTTGCTGAGGCATTTTGGATTGGAAATGCAAACGATCAAAATGAAGATAATCAAGATGCACCAAACCTGGGATCAGAGAATCAAAGTGAACAAAACAAAGTGTATTGTCTGCATAAATCAGCACATACAAAATTTCAAAACATGTTCGTTAAAAATTTCTGCGGCCACGCCTGTAAAGTCTGCGAAAGACTCTGGTTTTTACAAGATCACTAAACCTAAGCTGAAAACCCCAAAATGCAAAATTTCTGAAGAAGTAAACTTCTGTAGGGCATCCCACTGACGCACAAAATATATTTTTTTATATTTCCCTACATATTTACTCCTATTTACTATTAATTATAATTTTTTACTGGATTTAAATTTTAAAATCTAACGTATCTGCAATAAAATATATAACTTGTGGTAATTGTAATTATAAAATTAAACAATATAATTATAGTTACTTGTAATTTTATGTCTAATTAATTACATAATGTAATGTACATATTTATCCTTACTTTACTTACTTTTAATGGCACAACAGCCCATGGAGGGCCTAGGCCGAGCTTTTCGCATCCACTCATGTTGTGCGTGTTATATTTGTACATGAATGGAAGGGACCTACAGTTTAATGCCGAATCCGAACGGCGAAGTGAAAAGCTTTTCATAGCAATTTATACTCTTGTAGGTTTGCCATTGCCTGCCAAGAGGTGGTGCCGTCTAGAAAAAATATTTTTTCTTTTTGATTTTGCCTGTGCCGAGATTCGAACCCCGGACACTCTGCGTAGCAGTCCAACGCACTACCACTACGCCACAGCGACCACATATTTATCCAATGTATGGTTTAAATGCACTTGTGGGTGGATCTCCTTTCTAGTTTTTTATATGTTGTTTTTGGTTAAACTGTAATTAATTGGAAGAATATTAAATTTTTAAACAATTTTTGATTAAAGACAAAATATTTCTTTAAAGAACTATTTCCCGAAACAAATTTGACTTTCAACGATTCCAAATTATATGGTCACTCTAATGATACTAAAATGACATCTAGCGTTAGCCTCAGCTGTTAATCATACACAACTGCTGCCACCTAGCGGTGTATCTAAGTTGTTTAGGTATTGGACAAGTGATGTTGTAAAATCATATTTGACTATGGTTACTGACAATTAAATTATTATTTAAGTTATAATTACTTCAATAATATTTAAAAGCTTAATATGAAAAGAATTTAATTTATAAAAAATATTACGAAACTCTTGTTAGACCTTTATTGGAGAAATACCAAGATTTACTAAATTTTGAAATAATTTAACTCCTAACAAACGATTACTCAGTAATCATTGGTAGATCAAGCATCGCATAAAAATCCGAGTTCCAATAACATTAAGCTTATTCTAGGCAAAGTCCAATTGGTATGATTCAACCAAACTTCTCGTTCAGTATCATTTTCCCAATGAAATCGAAAAAGCGTAAAATTGTGTCTCGTGAATTTCCTGCATTTATTTTGGGGTGAAAATGGATATCTAGTGTATTTGCACAAGCAAGACAAAGCACGCTACGTGCCCAAAAAGATAAAATATAGTAAAATGATTTTAAAACCGACGTAAGTTACAACAGTTTAAAAAGCAATATAGATTTTTGTTTTTGGTAAAAACTATTGCAACATTTGGCGAAATCGTAAGTTGTTGCCGCCGCCATGTTGTAATGTTGTACAGAAGTACTATGATCGCTGTTCTTTTCTGTATTGGTTGTATGGGTGACAGCCGCTGGTAAACTGGGGGGCAAAAGGACGTAAACAATTATTAATTCGTATCGATTTTCGTATGGAATCTTACATATAATACATTTGTAGATTTTAGTTTAACTTTAAAATGTGTAGCGAAAGTAGCTGATGCAATAATATCTCGATTTTCTTGTCCACCGTGGCACATTATCATTCAACCACATTGCAAATTTTGTTATGTTTTGTAATTTCGGACGTGGGCAACGAAAACTCTGAGGGAGCAATGTTGCTAAGACCGATATCACACTGGCAACAGTTGTCGCCGAGGAGTAAAATTAAAACTAAAGAGAGACGAAAAGAGTATTTGCCACAGATTTGCACACGTTGAAAAGTGCAGAACACGTTTGCTTCTCGGCAACTGTTTCAGTGGACGTAATAAAAACTAGCAGTGTTGCCAGCTGCTGTATTTTTGAAGTAGTTAATTTATTTCAACATTGCATGCAGTAAAAGTTTATTGCTTTAACAAAGTGTGGCTGATGTGACGCCAAAACAATAACAATATTCTGTTTTCTGCCTGCCATGAAAATTGATGCGATGGTAAACAAATTGGCATATAATTTAACGAAATGGTGCAAATGCGCGCCAATTAATATAATCAATGATTTTTCTTATCAGCCTGAGTGATTTTGTTTTCGACTTTTAGAAAATATGTATGTTTAACGTTTTTTTCGTATGTGTAAGTTATATTATGTCTATTTTATATTAGGGCTATACTTAATACATAAATACACTTTATACAATGAATCTTATAGGTCGCAGTCCACTCCCAAATAATAACAATAATAAAATATTTTCATAAATTACAGTAAACCATCTATCATTCCACTGTTATTAAAGTGAATTTATGGCATTTTTGGGGGAGGGGAAATTTTAAGAAGATTTTTCAAATGCGACTAAGATTTCTGTTCTGGGGATTGTAACTAAGTGCGTAACTAGAGATGTTCGTTAAATAAAACAAACATGTGTTTTTGATCAGCGGGTATTTTTAAGTAGAAAGTACTAAAACGTATTAAATACGATTTTTCGCAAGTCACTTCGATAAGGAATCTAATTAATACTTCAGTATTTCCTGTCTTCACTTTGTAGGAATATACTGAAGTATTAATTAGATTCCTTATCGAAGTGACTTGCGAAAAATCGTATTTAATACGTTTTAGTACTTTCTACTTAAAAATACCCGCTGATTCTATAAATCTTTTCGCTTTCAATATAATGAGTGTGCGAACTATTTAAAACACGAACTTTTCTTTTTCATAGATTAATCTTTAAAATCTTGTTAAATTTTATTTAAATATCCTTCCTGCCTTCCTTTCGAAATACACTGATTGTATATGCAGTCTAATAAGATGAAACTATTATGTGAATTTGTACTAAATTTCTTATTTTCGATTTTCTTTTAGAGCCATCATGGCTTCCTTCGCACCAGACAACGCGTTTTTAGGACAAGTTTCCTCCAAATTACATATAAACATACCATTTATATCATATTCTATATCGGATTACGAATATGAAACCAACATCAACAACAACAAATACAAACAGTTTAACCATGGAGTCTCTCGCATTACCACGGGAACTGTATTGGGACGGCAAGACAGAACCAACATCTCCGCCGTCCAGCGAGCTCTTTACAATATCTGAGCCGTCTGTAAATTGGCTCTATGATGACAACTTTGCAAATGGTAGCTACTACATACTATAATTTTTATGAATTATTTATAAATAATGACATGCATTTTTCGAATATATTCGTCATTTTCAGGAATTACAATAATTACTGATGATGATATGGAATTAAAATCTGGCATTGAATTTGATTTTCCACATGAACTTATCGATGGTGACGATATTGTCATTGAGTTATGTGATTTGAAAAAAGGTAAGAAAAGTTGTAAATCTATTCATAAATCTATGGTAGCAATTTGTTTACAGTATAGGTCCTAATTACTATGTACATAGAAAAGTAGGTCGAAAATGATTATTAAAAATTATAGTTGCAATAGTAGAAGCATACTTTTAGGCATTCATTCTATACGAGTAGAACAAAAAGCAAATCGAAGCTCCTGAACTGAACTGAATATACTAGCCTAGCAATAATCTGCTATAAAGAGTTGGAAATAGATAGTAATGTCAAGCCGAGATCCAACAGCCTTGCCTCACTATGTTTCAAAGTTTCGTGTTCGTGGAGAGCGCTATGTGTTTGTTCATTGAATATCTTAACACCATTATCAAGACTAAAAACGATTATCAGGTTTATTGTACAATCTATAACTATCGTCATTAGAGAGAAACATCCAAAGCATTTCCTTGGTGCTTGCTTATTTTGCTTTCTGCCCATTTAGGCTATTTTAAATTAAATTAAAAATATTTTCGCCTGAACATGAGCAAATAGAAAAGTCTTTCACGTAGTAATATTATAAAATTCAAATTTGCACCAACAACGTCAGTAGATGACGAAACATTTTTTCTTCTCGTACAATCAGTTATTGTTCGAAAATCACAGGAATTTTTATTAATTAACAATGCATTTGATCAGTTATTGATATGCAGTGACAAAAGATAAGACTATAAAATAAAATAAACAAATTTTTGGCCTTTTGGCTCCTCCATATATTCAGCGCACATTTATGTTTCCGATCACTATAAGCATATATAGTCCTAGCTGTTGGGTTTATTTTGCTTCTTTTTTTTTCAACTTTAAAAGCTTAAAGGTTAATTTGTTCGAGCTTGAATTTAGAGTCTTTAGTCATCATAATAGTCCTTGAGAATAAGCTGGAAGTATGGCGCAGAGGCAACAAAAGTACTGAGGAAAACGAAGAAAACAAACTTGTTATAAAAAGCGAAAGCCAAAAAAAAAAACCAACCAGTGCCTTTTTTTTAACTTTGTTCGGTTGCTAAGCCTGTGGTTATGTTGGTGTTAGTTGTTCGGCGGACACATCACATTTTTCTCTGGTGCTCGGCCTGGTAACCACCAGAGCGCATTGCAAAGTTGCTTTTGGCCGAAATGCAGTTTTTGATAATACAATTGATTTGTGCGTAACATCAACACTAATGGATATACAAACAAACTTGAAACAATTTTATCAAGATGGAGAGCGGTATTCACGAAAAAATAATAAAATATAATATCCACTTTTAAACCATGAAACAATGAATCAAACAACAATTAAGAAATCTTAACCACACTAGGTACAAGCATTCTTTATTGTTATGTGCATGTTAAGTTCTAGAGTGGGGTACCTTTTATACAAAAGAAAAATGTCAAAAGGTGATATTCCATGAAATCCAAATCAAATGGAACCAGATACGGTTTGATAGACACCAGAACATGTGTTCTTACTATTTTACATTAATTTTTGTAAAATAGCTCATTGTCACCCTGATTACTCAGAGTGGTCGGTATTCATTTCATCGAGCATATTCTTTCACAACAATTACATGAGTTTCGCCGAGCAAGATATGAATGTAACCACTGCCTTAGGCATATGTACATACTATGTAGTAACCCACAGTTTTACATGGATATTATTGTTGGTAATAGACAGAAAGTAATCAAAGACCTGAAATTTTGTACAAACAGTTTCAAAAGGTTATGGGAAAACTCTATAATCTCTGAACCTTGGGCATGTATAAAGGAATTTTTTGTTTGAATTCCCGAACCACTTTTGAAAATTAGCTGAGTTTTCAGCCGCCCATTCACTACCAGTTTTACATCATAATCATTGTCAGGTTTTAGCTGCGTGCAAAACGAAACTGTGTATAACAATTTGATGCACCATTCCCAGAGCTGGGCATCGTTAATCAAGAAATTATCACCGTTAAAGTGTTTATCAATAAGTTAACGTCGTTAAACATTTCCGAAAAAAGAAATTAGCGGAAGTTAACGTTAATCGTAAACGTTAAGTTTTTGTATGGAAAAAATATAAATTTTTTTTTTCCAAAAATAAATCAAAAAAAATGTTACGACTATGTATAGAGAACACACGCTCAACTACACTGTAGGGATTGGTTGTGTTATATTTGATAAACAACTTCACAAACACTTCCTCGTTCGAAAAGGCAGCATCTGTCACCAATTCCAGAGAGTTTCTCTTGCGCCAGTCATCAAATAATTCGTGGATTCGTGGATATAGATATTTTTTGTATTGGTTAGAGTACTTAAAAAAATTATCAGCAGCCTCGTTATGTTTGTGCATAACGAGATTGGCCATAATTTTCTTTATCTTACCGACTTTGGCAATATTGTATTTCTCTAAGCACATGAGCCGAAACTTAGGGTGGAAGGCAACAGCTAGCAGAAATTCCTAGTTATAGTTAACAGAATAAATTTAATAGAAGCTAAACACGTAAATGGTTTTCGATATTAACGTAAAAGTTAATCGTTAAAAATTGAAGACTGTGAATAACGATTGATGGATGGATTAAAGATTTTCTGATTTCTTCGATTATGTACATATTTTTAATTAAAATTTAATTATAATTTTCTCTTTTAAGTTCTAATCTTTTCATGCCCACACTGTAAAAGGTCGTGGTTATGCTCAGATTTTTCTCGGTGAACACTCACTCTCACAGCGAACATGATATGCTGGGTGAAATGTACACCGAGCACGCTACAAAAATAGAACAAAAATGTATGTAAAATAGGAGGAAAACATGCAAACCTGTACATCATTATTTTCATTTGCGGAAAAGCGAAGTTGCAAATGTTTTTAGTGTTTAAAATGAATATTAAATATATTATTCATAAAACTATTGAAGAAAAATCATATTATGTGCATAATTTTTCAATTATATTATTAATTGCACTCTCCATATTGATAAAATTATTTAAAGTTTTTTGGTATACCATTTAGTGTTGCCGTTGCGAACTAAAGAGTATTTAAAAAAACATGAATTTTGACCAAAAGCAACTCTGTAACGAACTCGAATGTAACCACCACACCGAGCATGACAGAAAAATATGATGTGTTCGCCGAACAGCAAATGTTAACATAACCACAGCCTAATGGAACTCGATTCAAAACTCCTGTGCTAAAATCGGAGTTCCATAGGGCATCCATAATTATTATAAATGAATTTTCACGTGAATAATGAAAAAAAAAAATTTAAAAAAATTAAATATTATGCAAACGGAGACTTAGAAAATTTTTCTAACACGTATTTTATGACGAAGTGAATGTTGCCTATAGGCTACAGTGGGCATGAAAGGGTTTCTTTACTTACTTTTAATGGCACAACAGCCCATGGAGGGCCTAGGCCGAGCTTTTCGCATCCACTCATGTTGGGCGTGATATATTTGTACATGAATGGAAGGGACCTACAGTTTTAAAGCCGAATCTGAACGGCGAAGTGAAAAGATTTTCATAGCAATTTTTACTATTGCAGGTTTGCCATTGCCTGCAAAGAGGTGGTGCCGTGTAGAAAAATAATTTTTTCTTCTTTTTGATTTTGCCTGTGCCGAGATTCGAATCCCGGACACTGTGCGTAGCAGTCCAACGCACTGCCACTACAGTAAAAACATACAAAATGTTTTTTTTATTTGAGACACATTTTCTTCTTTTCTTTCTTTTAATGGCGCAACAGCCCATGGAGGGTCTAGGGCGAGCTTTTCGCATCCACTCATGTCGTACGTGTTATATGTGTACATAAAGGAGCTACTTTATGCCGAATCCGATCGGCGAAGTAGGCAATTTTTACTTTTGGAGGTTGGTCATTACCTGCCAAGAAGTGATGCTATGTAGAAAAATGTTTTTTTTTAATTTTTGATTTTGCCAGTGCCGAGATTTGAACACCGGATACTCTGCGTAACAGTCCAACGCACTGCTACTACGCCACAGCGACAACATTTTATTAATCCTGATTTTGCCCATTTTCTTCAACTATTTTCTGCGATTTTTCGCCTAGAACCATTATTCCTAAATTGTAGGACCTTTTCGCAGTCCTGCTTAGAGGCTAATGTTGGAGAGATCGGAACAAATGGTAATCTTATGGTGTAATGTCAGGGCTATATGGTGGAGCAATCAAACCTTCCCAAGCAAAGTCTTAGTTTTTGCCGGGTGAACAAAGATGTGTGTGCTATAGCGTTGTCATGATGAAAAACAACATCTTTCCTGTTGATAAATTTCGGCCAACCGTATTAATTGTCAATTCCTTGCTTCAACCGTATTAATTGCTGTCAGAAGAGATTCGAATCAATCGTTTGGCCAGGCTAGTAGTAGCTCATAATGGATTATGAACTTGTAATCCCACCAAACACACAGCATCACCTTCCTTGTCGTCAATTCCGGCTTTGACGCCGGACTTTATCGTATATGATCCACTTTTCCTCACCTGTAAAAAATGGCTTGATTTCGTTTCGTTTCAACAGCGAATCGCAGGTGGAAATTCGGTCCATAAAATTTGTTTCACTTAGTCATGAGCCATTTTCCAGTTTCTTAGCGATGTCGTGGCTGCTCACATATCGTTCTTCTTGAACTTTATAATTTCATCTATCTAATCCAATCTAATTTCAATCTTTTCACACGCCTGTTCCGGATTCTTCCCTTTATCGTAGCAAAATTGTATTTTTTTGTTGTTATTTCACTCATCTTTGCTTTGTAATAATTTTTAACATGACGCACCAATCTCAATAAAATTTTAACAAATAATCAGCTGATTTGTCTGCTGGTAAGCAAAAGAGTTGCTAGCTACAGCTAACCGTTTCAAAGCTATGAAACTTTAAAGTCAAACTAACAGAAAAACGCCGAAAACTTTTTCCCCCTTTCTTTTTCTTTTAATGGCACAACAGCCCAGGGCCTAGGCCGAGCATTTCGCATCCACTCATGTTGTGCGTGTTATATTTGTACATGAATAAAGGGAACTTAATGTGATGCAGAATCCGAACGGCGAAATGAAATTTAATGTTTTTCGATTGACAACAAACAATCATCCTGAGAAGTTTAGTGATAGTGTAATATTCCAGAAAAATATAAAACTTAACTTGATCAATAAATGAACTTTGAACGTCTGCAAATCTGGTTTTTAAAATTTTATTTTGTTCTCGTAATGTGCATAAATTAAATTAAAAAACAATACTTTTTTCGATAATTTGGATTCAATGAACTTTTCTGAGTTGAGTATAATCAATAAGCTCCCTCATGAAATTGTTGATATTATTATATCTGTGTATTTTTTGTTTTTAGTACTTTTTGCAAAAGTAAGTATTTAAATAAAATTAAGTTTTGTCGTAAATTTAAAAAAGCTGTGCATGTTCGAAATCATCTGGCAAAGGTTTTAGTGGTTTGGACCCAAATAATTCAATGGTACCAACCGATATCTTAGATTTGTTCGAGTTTTCGAGATAAACGTATTTTGAATGTCTTTCTTTTGGAGGGCCTAGACTTTATAGGAAAATTTGTTCATATTGATCTGAAACCCTGTTAGACTTTTTGCGAGCCATGTGAACAAAACAATATTCTTGCCATTTCAATATTCACTGGTATGTGAAGTTTTTTCCCCGTCAAATTATTGCGATCTTTTTTGACTAACATCATAATAATCGTATTACTCTCAAGCTAGGTAAGATCAGTCATGACAACCTTTGCCAGAAAAAAAAATAAACCGATCGCAGTGTAATGAGGTTTATAAACATAAAACCTATTCATACTTATTTATTTATTTTAGAGGGAATTGTTCCTGAGAGTAATTTGTGGTGGTTTCCTTATAGAGAGCAAAGTATATATCTCCACACTTTCGAGGCGGGTCAATAGCACGAGCCATACATTTTCCTCTGCACCTTTCGTTTTTACTCGACGCACCATAGCGCTCCATCTAGGGCAATCTTCAAAACATTTCAATTTTTAACTTGCATTTTTTTTAAATTTTGTTACTTTTTGTTATTTATTTGATGTTTTCGATTTAAGTGTATCAATTATAATCGATTACACTACTTCTATCGTTTTTTTAAATGATATAAGTTACTACCAGCAATACTTTGTCCTTTTTATTGCTCATCAAACAAGTTCGTCCAATTCCAGCCTCTAAATTTTATGTACGTACAATATGTAGTACATTTATTGGAAGAGCCATTTTTTTTTTCTTCCCTTTATTTAATTTGTACCAATAACTTTCTAATACATAGAAAAACTATTAATTAAAATACATGTATAATTTCAATATACAATTATAAACAACAATTTATTGTATTAATTAATGGGCTTCTAAAAAATACTTAAAATTACAACTAAAAATAAATTTATTAACATAATGAAATTATCATAATTGTAATAATGCCAAGGTAAAAATATTGCGCAGTTTTCTGTTTTGCTCGAGATATGCATTTTGCAGTTTCATGGGAATGACTTAAAAAGTGAGTTTAATCACCGAGGCGTTGTTCGTAGCGCGTTACGCGCTACGCAGAATGTTCGGCACAGGCAAATCAAGAAGTAGGAAAAATGATTTTTGTACACGGCACCATCTCTTGACATGCAAGCTTTAAATTCGTCGTTCGGATTCGGCATAAAACTGTAGTAACACGCACAACATGAGTGAATGCGAAAAGCTCGGCCAAGGTCCGTGCCATTAAAAGAAAGAAAAAAGAAGAAGAACTACAACCGATATTAACTAGTCAAACATAAATAAAAAATAATTCTTTTTCCATACTATGTAGTAAAAAAGAAGCTCAATGTAAGTTTCTTTATCAATTTTCCATTGCATTTCATATCTGCAGGATATGCTTCATTGCTGTTAACTGCAGTTTTGTACTTTTTACTTTTGTGTTGATGCGTTTGATACTCGGATTTCGTTGGCTTTAATGGTGTCTAATAGCAGCAAATGAATTTCCTACTCAGTTACTTTAAAATATACTCGAAGAACTTTTCAAGTGCCAAGTGCAAGTGTACTTGCATCGTTTCTTTTCAACTAAGCTTTATTCAGAACCACTTTGCAATTCTGCAAGCTAACTCAAGTTTTAGTCTTACTTGAAGACCATCATTCATATGTAGAAAAATATGTAATATGAATAATGTTATTTATCAGAATCACATAGCCATGATGCGCTCCGCTCCTGCATTGGTCAACCCTCTTTTTGAAATTTTTTTCAATTATACATTTTTTCAAATGTGAAATTCTTACGTTTCACCTTCAAGTGCAATAACATTTGAGTAGATTCTAAAAGCCTGCAATTCAGTATTCTATTGCCAACGGAGAATACAAAAATATTTTCAGTTTGTAAAAATAATTTACGAAATCAAGAAAGATGAATATAAATAAAAATTTATTTACAAAATTTAATAATTAGCTTTCTTTAATCTTATTAATCTTATTATTAACTTGATTGTACGAGTATTGTCGCTATTGTTTGATAATCGTCGTCACGACGAATCGTTACTACTATATATTAATGCTACCACAAGTGGCCTGTAAATATAGCCCGGCTCATGCGTCAAAAGCGAGTGAATAAATCAACTTATAAGTAATATACTCGAAATACTACTAAATTTTGCTGCTGTTGTTGTTGTTGTTGTTTGAACAATGTGATCAAATTTTACTTAGCGTTGCTATAAGTAAACTAGGCTGATTGGGTGAGCGAATGAGCGCTGAGTGTTTGTTATTGTAAAAGTCGACCAACAAGTTTACTGTTTAATTGTTGTTGATACTCATAAACATAAATTTAGATTGTGTTTTTTTTGTTTTAGGTGCTATTAATACTGCATTTCTTGGTACATACATTACCAAAGAATAATGTTTAAATATATTAGTTTAACTAGTTAAATGTCTGACCGCGTCAAGGACATTTGTATATGAAAAACAATAAACTTAAAATATTCTACATACCACATAAATGATACGAACGTAATATTTTACTTTTACCATACATATTAGCGTTTTGTGTTTATTCGGTATTCTTAACTCAAATTAGATTTTATGTTTGGAGAAAAATGTGTAATAAACATAAAAGATAGAAACAAATAACTAAAATTTTGAAGATCGACCATCTGGCATAAACTCTGCCATATTTCATTTGTGTACCCACATCATGCTTGATTAGTTAAATGTGTGTTAAATGTTGAGTTTTGTCTGTCAGCCGCTGATATGCTAATTGCATTTAATGAAAATGTCTAATAATCGAATCATCAAAATCAAGTTTGTTCATAGAAATTTCAGGAGAATCCCACTTCTCACATAAAGCTTCTATTGTACGTACCATATGCAGGAACCTCACAGGTTTGTTTGTGTTTTTATGTGTTTGCAGTAGCCTTAAATAAATTTTTTAACTAATGTTTTTGCCATTTTTCAGCTGACAATATTTTAAAAACTTGTATGCATGCATAACGCTTGCTTTGCCAACAGGGTGTAATAAAATAAATAAATTATTGCTATCACAAACTCTCTCTCAATTGCCCACACATACATACTCAAATAAATATACAGACTTATAAATGCAAATAAAATTCTCGATTATTCAACCAGACCAGTTTGCATCCAAAGTTAGCCACCATTTATATTCATTTTAACTCACTGTTGACTTTATTTAGCGTATACATTTCACTTGACCCTCTCTTTCACTCTGTTCCTTTTTTCTCTACTCTCTTTTTTTTCACTATCTGGTTTTGATTGTGTTACTACTGATTTCGTGTGCACCCTACAAACTGCCGAATCCAATGGGGGAAGTTTGCATTTAAATCACTCAGCCTTTTAGATCATTGTTCCTGAGTTCCTGAAGGATCAAATAACCTCAAAATCCACAGTTGGCAGGTTTTATAGCTACATTGTTGACTTCTATAGTTATGTAAAGTTTTTGCAACATTCTTGGGATCTGAATGGACTATTGACTACTGTCACTGGCAAATTTTTGAAATTTTAAGGTTGTTATGAAAAGCTTTTGACTTTTAACTGTTTGTAGATCGGCTCCATTGCTGTATGAATTGTGTAAACACAATATTCATAGCTCGAATTAAGTTACAAGTTGTTTGGATCTTTATTTTACATATAAGATTTATTTTACTGTATAGAAAAGATATGTGTCCCATTGATAGGTAACAAACGAAATACATCAAATTCAATACAGCAAAAATCAAATATATAAAACTGATTTCATATACAACGTTTTTTCATTACAAGTAGGTAAATAGAATATTGTTTTGATCTGCAAGTTATTTATCGACCCTAATCACATAACGTAATTTAACTCTTTTTTTCTCCCCTTTTGTGTTCGGTACGTTTACAAACGCCTAACGAATGAAAAAATCTTCGTTTCGGATGATCGGACTGAGTTCGCACTTTTTTTTGACGAATCCAGTGTTGATTTTGTTGTGTAATTGTGAAAATTAAGTAGGCACTTCAATACTACTGACAACGTATGCTTAGTTTCTGTGCATTTTACTAAAAAATATAAAGTGCTGTTTAGGAACATCATAATTTGCCATTTACGATGGCCAATCTACAATCTACGATGGCAAGATGACTTCTGATGTTTGGTCGCAGCTTATGTTCGGCCGGTGTAAATGATTGCGCGAATGGAAATTATTAGAAAAAAATTCTATGCGAAAGAATCTTCATTGGTTTGTAGCTTTACTGTAGGGTATTTAAATTTCGGCTTAGTTATTGAGAACAAAATTATTGTATTTTTAATTGTGGCTTTTGATAGTGGGCTATCAATAAACTGGCCTGTCTCGTATGTGTTGCTACAAAACACACTTTCATATCAATACGTATACTTACGACGAGTATATGTATATCGCTGCTGTTGCCTATCGATTCAAACTGAACTGAACTCACGCTCTGATTTCCGAATTCGCTTGTCGATACTTTATTCAAAATCAAAGCGATCCGATCGCGCAGTTCAAATTTTACGATCATTCGTGTTGGTTTTAAAGTCGCGCTTTTTTGATTAAAGCAGAAAAGGCACACATAATCGTCGGTAGTTTTCCATAAAAGATTTTTAAATAATATACATACTCTGTTTGCTGTATCTTATTAACATTCGCAGTGAAGTTTGTGTTAAATTACAAAATAATTGAAATTCTTTAAATTCAAATCGATTGAAGCGAAATAAAAAAACACAAAACTGAATTGATATCTTAAAGATTTTCCTTGAATTCGTAATTGTAAGCGAGCGGAGCACAAAGAGAACAACAAACCAAATAGAAAAAACATAAAAATATATATACAAAAAAGGGTTTAATAAAACGGAAACTCAAAGTTAAAGTTTCGCTTCTGCTCTTGGTTTTCGGATCAATCGTTTATGCATTTTATGCATTCGCGTTATTATCTGTTCGATACTTTTTTCTTACTGGGAAGCAAGCGCTTTCCCTCGATGATAAAATAAGCCAACAATAAAGTTAATGTAATCGCGCACGCGAACTCCATTTTATCTTCAGAGTGTTGTGAGGACGACGACGTACTCCTCCTTTCGTCAACATTCGTATTACTACAAACATCACGACGTATACATTAATTTATTTGCTACAAGCTCAACCGTGAGCATGATACCTCATTGTGGATATCGTTATACCTGGAACCGAGAAATTGTGTTCAATTCACAAAAGCTGGTGAAGCGGCGTTAGATTTTCCAACAGCAGCAGCATCAACATTACCACGGCTTCGGTTACGGTTACGGAAAACGTGTTACTATAGCATTGTCTTTCAAATCTAAAAACCATCGGCGGGGTTTCCTGTTCTTGCTAATTACCTCCATATAAAATCACAATTATATTAAAGCAAAAAAGAAGAGACTCATTATTATCCTCTAACTCAAAGTTTTTATCAATTGTATTTACGATTTTCATAGACAATATTAAAAATATTTAATAATACTCTACTCATATAATAATAAATAAAAGAAAAAAGAGAAAAAACACATTAAAAATATTCAAATATTCAAAAATTTTCTGTGATTTTAATTTTATTTTGCGCGAAATTAGCTTTTTGTTTGTTAATTTTATTTTTATTATTATTATTATAATTGATTAAATTTTGCACATAATTTTATGCAAAAATAAAAAATTATTCAATATTTTTATTGTATCTTGTACAATTAGCATTTTAAATTTACTTTAGAAAAATTTATTGTTTTTTGTTCAATTTAACGTTTTTCTTTTTGTTTTTTCATTCGAAAAAAACAATTTGAATTTTAATTCCATTTAAATTTACATTTATTTTTGTTATTTGATTTTTCTCATTCGTTTTAACTCCCCGTTTATTAATCGTATTCTTTCGTTCGTTTTCGTTCGATATATTTGTACTTCGTCTTTCATTTCTCAACTGCTGTTGGAATTATGAGCGGCGATTATATGATGCTCCACACTTATGGTTAGTACAAGCGCGTATTAGTTTAGTACATAATATGTATGTACTAACTGCATACGACTACATGTGTATGTATGTTTGTATGTATGTATGTACTTATGTGTATGTATGACCATAAGCTTATTCTCTTTCGGATGATTCCTTTGTTTTAATGCTCCGGCAGCAGCGGCGGCAACCGTCGGTTATCTCCTTGTTGTCAGGCTGTTAGCCTCTTTTTAATATTTTTACAGCTGGGCGAGCGGGTGATAAGTTTAGCAAAACAGTGTTTTTGTTTTGTGTTGCTATTTTTGCCTTGTGACAAAAGGGCATCTCATCTGATCATCGGCATCATTTACATAATATGTACATTATTACTACTGTTGTGGTGCAACAGTTGCATATGGCATGGATGCTGTGCTGTGCTAATCAGATTTAATTTTTGTAACGTTGATACAACAAGCAACAACAATAACGACAACATCGAAACATTAAAATATTCTTATCATCATTTGCATAAAATAATTTTAAAGTCATTTAAAATCGTTGCTTACAGTCTATATTTGGAATTTATTAAGCATTTAAATATAGATTGCAAACGATCCTCTTTCAAAGGCTTGGCATAAGGATTTAGTTATTGAATATATTTATGAATGTATGTACATATGTAGTATGTGTATTCAAAAACATACGTATGTTGCCTTTAGAAAGTAAATTGGAAGTTATATATCGTTACCTTAATGTAGAAAGGACCTAATTAACTGTTTTTTCACTATTGGATTTTCGGCAGATTCTAATGAAATTGACAACAGTCCATTGGAATTTGCAAGCAATTTAATTATGAAAAAATATGTTTTTTAAGGCCTTGCTACACTAAGGTAATGATATAAAAGTCAATATACTTACTACATATAAGAAATTTACGTTTTTATATTATATTTTTGCATGCTTACAAGTTTTAAACTAGGATCTCTCGAACGAAACCTCAGCGCGGTACAAGAGATTATTATTCGCAAAAGTTTACACTATCAAATTTATGATATGGTAAAATTCCATTACGCCAATATTTTTAATATTTTTCTTTTTAAATTGCATTGTTTGTGATTATCAATTAAAGTTTATTGGCCCCATTTGGCTACAGCTGTATACTTAATTTACATTTACAGTAAAACCCGGTTAAGTAGCTCCGCTGAAGATGTCAAGCTTTTGAGGTACTTAAGCGGGGAAAGCATTTACAATGGGAAACTTCTATTTATAAATACATATGTATTTGCATGAAAAAGTAGTAGAACTTACAGCCACTTAAGCAGGAATGGCACTTAAGAGAGAGGTACTTAACCGGTGTTTACTGTAGCTAGTAAATGAAGCAAACATTCCATTGTATTCTCCGATATCTTCTTTTTCTTCTTATTTAAATGGCACAACCGCCCATGGAAGGGCTTTGGCCGAACTTTTCGAATCCATTCATGTTGTGCGTGTTATATTTATTAGACGAGTGGCGAATTGAAAAGCTTTCCTTAGACAATTTTTACTATCGGAGATTTGCCATTACCAAGAGTTGATGCCGTGTAGAAACTTTTTTAATTTATATTTTTTGATTTTTGCGTGTGCCAGGATTTGAACCCGGGCATTGTGCGTAGCAGTCCAGCACACCCCTAATTACGGCACGGCGACTAGTTTGACATCACCATATACAGGGTGGACCATTTATAATTTGGAATTTGATTTTGGTGTAAATAAAAGCGAATAACATTTTTTCAATGTGGTTTTTATTCTAAAGTACAATTCTTCATTCTTTATTTTAATGGCAGAACAGCCCATGGAAGGCCTAGGCCAAGCCTTTCGCATCCACTCATGTTGCGCGTGTTACATTTGTACATGAAAGGAAAGGAACTACAGTTTTATGCCGAAACCGAACAGCGAAATGAATAGCTTTTCTTAGGCAAATTTTACTCTTGTATGTTTGCCATTGCCTGCCAAGAGGTGGTGGCGTGTAGAAAAATTTGAACCCGGGATACTCTGCGAAGCAGGCCAACTGCCCTACCAACTGCACCACGGTGATCACTTCCATTGTGGGACACTATTCAAATGACTTCCTCTACTGGCCTTTCAGTAGCCTCTACGATCAACCCAATTTTTCAGTACCTTTTCGACTGTATGGACTGTACTTGACCGATGGATGCACCAATTTCGTCCTTAAGAGCCTCAATCGTTACTAGATGGTTAGCGTAACACTTTACCAGCTCCCCACACATCACCAAGGCGACTAATAACACGATTTTCAAACTTCCAACACAAAAAGTTCGATTGTTGCACGGCTTGGCTTGTGGGATACAGCTATATTTTCTAAAATAGGCCAAAAATATGCAGTTATCCTTGTGTGGTAGCGCACGGCATTCACTGTAACTCATCTTCCTCTGTGCCACAGCAGCTCGGTTGTGCGCACTGCAGAAGTACGAGAACGTATTTTATTCAATAAATATCCAGTTTCACGGACACGTTTCACAAATTGAATCACAAATTGCATGGAAACCAAAATTTTCTTGCACTTTCGGTAGAACGTTCACCATTTTGCAAGTACATTTTTGGCATTTCCCAACGTAGTTCTATCGTATATCGACCTATTTCGTTAATCGTAACTATGAAACAAAATTTCCGTCATAATACAAATGGCATTAAAGTTGTCATACTTAAAAATAACCAGTAGTTTAAAAACCCAATGTCAGATGGACACCTTTTATTAATTTTGGAAAAAGAATGACGCTTTTCTTATCATTTGTCCAATTTTAAAGTTACAAACCAAAAATCGATAAAAAAAAACAAACAAATGTAATTTATTTGAATTCCTAAAGTGATAATATCCTTGATCAAATGGGATTGCGATTCTAGTGTTAGATTCAGAGACGATAATTGGGCTAAGCCATCAGCCTTTCGGTAGTAATTTCAGCTATCTACATACTTTATTAAAATGGGCAGAGGTGTACGAGTATGTTCAATGAACATTTTAATTTTGAGGCTTGGATAAATAGATAAATATGTTTAACTGTAGCCGGAAAATCATTGCGGACAGTATGACCTCAGCTCTTTGCAAAGAGTTTTCTTTAGGACCAACAAAATATTGTAAAGGAAATTAGAAACGTAGACATTTTTCCTCCTTTTCGAGCACTAGCTCGTCATTCAGATGGAAGTAATACATTCTTGCAAATATCGTATATGTGCCAGTTTTGACATAAAAGCAATGGCTCAAAATCTGTTGTCGACCATACTTCTTACTTTTACTTTTAATGGCACAACAGCCCATGGAGGGCCTAGGCCGAGCTTTTCGCATCCACTCATGTTGTGCGTGTTATATTTGTACATGAATGGAAGGGACCCTACAGTTTAAAGCCGAATCCGAACGGCGAAGTGAAAAGCTTTTCATAGCAATTTTTACTCTTGTAGGTTTGCCATTGCCTGACAAGAGGTGGTGCCGTGTAGAAAAATAATTTTTTTTTACTTTTTGTTTTTGCCTGTGCCGAGATTCGAACCCCGGGCACTCTGCGTAGCAGTCCAACGCACTACCACTACGCTACAGCGATCATACTTCATCGATATCAAAACTATCTTATTCTCTAACCCAATAACAAGCAATTGTTGATGTTCTTTCTATTTCCATTCCCATTCCTCTTACTTTGATTGAGCAATTAAATTGTGAGAAAAATAAAATATGAAAACGAGAATTTTATGAAAATTGTTTTCTTATTTAAGAATTGCTAGAATATTGCTGTTGTTGTTAATATTATTATTATTATTCTGTTTTTTTTTGTTGTTGTTGTTAGTTTGCTTTATAAATGTGATTTGTATGTAAATGGAATGGATACACGTTGATGCTTGTTTACTTGTTTTCAGCTGGGGAACAAGTTTAAATCTATCTGTTGTATTATCTATCTCAAATAAGAGAGTTGTACCCGAGCAGTAAGGCATATGTCGTTACATACATACATACTATATTGTAAGGTAAAAACATGTGAAGCTGGGCGACAAGCGCCCCAGATGGTATATAAGTAGTTGTAAAGTACACTCGTTTTAATGCTAAATGCAGCTAGTGAAAAACTAGTATGTTAATTTTGAGAATTTTAAGTAGTCTATGCACTCCGCCCCAAACGAAAAACTCACTGAAATTAAATGAAACTATCTAACCAGAGCACTTGCGCTTGCCTGCCAGTTGTTTGTTTGCTATTTGTAAAGCGATGTAAACGAGCTGAGCAGGTGTCGGACCGGACGAAGGTCACGTTATTGCAAACAACATTGAATGTGTTGTTTGTTCCAGAATTTTTGATCCACCTTATACCATACTTACTTACATACTTAGATGGAATTGTTTCATGCGCATTTAAAGGAGAAAGTATGTGTGTGAAGGATGAATACTCAAATTATGATTGTATACCATACTTATATGTATAGTATGCCATTGTGACTGGTGATGGATGGATGTGATGTGACGCTGTTGCTGTTGCTGTTGCTACTTGTCGCTGCATTTCATTTCAGATTTCTAATCTGCTTTCAATTGCCCACAACAGCAACAATGCAATGAAAACTTCGTGTACGTTTGTAGTTATGTGGGTATAATTGGGACATTGGCGATAACCTTTTTGTGCCCATGCACACACATGAAGTTTGTGTGTGTGTGTGTGTGTGTGTGTGTGTGCATTGAATGTGGAACCGGGCCGCCATTATTTTTATGAGTATTGGTGGAATCATATGTGCTAAAATATTGATAGAGTATAATTTATTTCAATTTGTTCATATGAATGCTACGAAAACATTCATTTAATATTTTATTAAATTAGCGCCGCGAAATTTCTGTTCTGCGATGGTGACGGCCCCCGTTGATAGTTGATCGCATTTGTCGTTTTGCTTAAAACTCGCTGACAATGAAGCTGTAACGTGAATATTTATAAACAAATAATACGAGTATATGGTATACGAAATGATTAAATTAAAAACGGAATAATGTTTCGTATTGTGTCCTTCGTGTATGTTTTGTTGTTCTATGAATGGCATTTAAAAGTTCTATTTTGCACTCTTGAGGGCAAAGTTATGTTGTTGTTATTTTTCTACTTTTTCTAATTAATTTCAATTTTATAATCATTTGGGAAATTTATGTGAATTATGTAATCATAAATAGTTTGAATAATCATTAAAACATTTTGCATTGACGCTTTCCAAATCATGGCAGAAATAAGTTCAATACACTGAATTAACAATGCCGAATAAACTAGATTGACTAAGGTTGTTTCCGAATTGCGGAACTCTTAGGAAACTAGGATACTCTTTTTAAATCTTTATTATCGACCATATCCAAAGTATTTAGTAGCAGCAGCTATCTATTATCAGTAGTAACTACTCACTTCAGTTACTCAATACAACTTTGTTATTGTCCTATTATCCTGTAAGGTTTTTTCATACCAGTTTCAGATTATTTTTTTCCCGTTCTACAAAACGTCAAGAACTTTTAATTAAATATTATTGAGAGATATAAAATCTTATATATGATGTCTTTATGCTTGTCTTTCTATCAGTTCTCATAGATTTACTAGTTTATGCTGGTACCATAGTTAACAGAAAAATACCAACTGTCTTTCTTCTTTGCAGAAATCTAAACCTTCAGCAATTTAACTGTCTTGTATCTAATTTGAAGCACCATGTACTCTTGGTGTATCTTATTATTCTCCGTTCCGTTTTATCTTCAGTAATTAGGGGTTGCAACTTGAACCACACAAGGTCATTGAATCAACGGGTACTCCAGTTAGAAGCTCTGTGTTTTTTCATTATCAATAAATAATTGACCATAAATTTCAGACTATGACACAGTTGTTCCCAGATCTATTGATTGTTTCCTTTCATAATATCTACATAATAAAATTATTATTTTACACTTTTCACTAGCTTAAAACATTGCTCTAAATAATCAATCCAACACATCAATCAACCTCGATCAGCAACCAATAATTTCTATATGAGATAACGATTCTTCAATCTATAGAAATTAAACTTTTATTTACTGTCTAGAGTCTTAAGCCAAAATGTATGTTTGTGTGTGTGTCTTTGTTTACCACACTGAGTACTTATTTAGTTTATTTACAAAGTAAAAGTAGGTTATCTTCTCTACGAAAATGATTGAATTGGGCATTTATTTTGCATCATCTAAACTTCTAACTTTTCATACATATTAAATTGCCCTATACATCGGTTAACTTAACTTATATTGTATATTGAAATTGCATTTATTTTTTACAGAGTGGAGTGACAGTAAATTACTCTCACCGACGCTACCATTGGAATATCAAATTGGTGCTATAATCCCACAACCTAATGCGATAACGAAAGTTAATCACAATACTTTCAATATTGGCATTTCGGATTCCACTATATTGACAACGCTGACACCACCACAATCGCCACCACGAAACGGCGCTTCACCAATAGCAACCACTCTTCAAGCTATCATCTCAACTGAAAGTCAACACAATGTAAGCAGGAAATGATAAAATTTTTATTTTTTTTTTAATTTTAATTACTTTTTTCCACTTTCCACTTTTATTATTTGAAGTTGCACCACAACAACAACAACAACAATGTGCAGCAGCAATCCTCGCCAACAGTTACACCAGCCAACTCCAGCGCAATCACATTATCAAGTCCATCATCGCCATCAGCAGCTTCAGTTCAAAATGTAAACTTTTATGGCAATCAATCCGCCGTTAGTGCTCATATTCCCGAAATCAGCGATGATATTGCACGTGAAACGCAAATTGTCGATGAAATTTTGAAGATACGCGCAAAAGAATTGCTGGACTGGAATGCTGATGAATGTGAATCGCAGTCATCATTTTCAGCACCGTCGCTAATTGGATCAATCGAAGATGACTGGTTACCCGATTCTTATTCCTATTCATCGGCCAGCTCATCGCCTGCACATCTCAGCGGTGAGGATCACTTGCGAAGCGATCTGCCAACAACAGCATCGTTTTCATCATCATCATCGACAGCATCGTCAGCATCATCATCAGGACCTGTTAAGAAGCGTACACGCCCCTATGGTCGTGGCGTTGAAGATCGCAAAATTCGGAAAAAAGAACAAAACAAAAATGCTGCTACACGTTATCGTCAAAAGAAGAAACTCGAAATGGAATGTGTGCTTTCCGAAGAATCGGAGCTTCTGCAACGCAACGAAGAACTCAAGCTCACACTAGCCGATCGTAGGAGAGAGGCAAAATACTTAAAGGAACTCTTACGCGAGATGTACAAAAAGAAATGAGACAAATAACGGTGTTCGCATGGGCATTTACTATAAATTTACCCTATTTAATTAACTTCACTTGTTTCTGTTTCTATTTCCAATTGCTTCTTTTTTCTAATTACGTAATTAAGTTAATAATGATAGTTCTGTTTTGCAAACTTGTCATCATGTTGTCGACAAGAACAGCTTCCCATTTATTTTTTAAAATAATAATTTTTATATCTATTTTCATTTGTAATTTGTATAGCTGCGCAATGCAAATATGCCACAAAAACAAGAGTCAACCGATTATTTGAGCATTATTCACTTAGATGGATTAGCGTGTATGACAAGATTCACTTTGTAAAATCTTCGAATTTTATTTGCTATCTAACTTTGGGAACTCCATAAGAAAAGCACAGCCAACCATCAACATTTTAACAAACACCCTTTTTATTTACTGCAAATCATGTGCTAGAGAAAATGCTTGAAATTCGGCTTGACTCATGACAATTTTTAATTTACACATAAATGTATATGAATAAAAAGGGTTATATGAAAGAGATGTGTTTTAATTTGGAAAAGGAAATATGGTATTTTGTGATTCAATCGTTGCGTATTGATGTCCCATTTTACCTTTACCTTTTTATGTGGTATTTTATGGACAGATAAGTGCTTGGAGTCACAAAACAACTTCACTAGTTTCGCAGAGAAGTTGTACAACGAGAGTGACTTGAGAGCCGCCTGACTGTAAAATTAAATACTCGTAGTATCTTTTCTTAATTACGTTTACTCTTTTGGTTTTTTTTCACATGCATAAATAAGTTTCATTAAATTGTTTTCATTTTATTTATTGCGTGCTTCTTTACGATCTCCTCTCAAGACTTTCTCCGTTCGTCCTTTGGCATAAGTGATGATAAATATATGTGGATACGGCGTAAAAAATTCATTTACATCAAATTTCCAGTTCTCATGAATTTCAATTTCTAGCATTTCAAGGATATTTGCATTCACTGCATTCAAAGATTCTCCATTCAAACTATAATTTCCTATAATTATTAATTTCTTAAGTTTTTCGCATTGCTCTAAAAGTGGTTTAAGCAATTCATCGGTGAGTTCGCAAAAACTAAGATCCAGATATTGCAGCTGTGATGCCACTTGACTGATACTTATCAAATAGTTTGTATTGAATTCGATATAGTTTATTGTCAGTTGAAGTAACGATGCTTCAGCTCCACTTATGCACAATGGATGCAATAGATCGATAACTTTATCATCATTTATGGAATATCCAACGCTGAGGTTAATGCTCTTTAAATTTTTTCCAATCACTTTAAGTTGTTCTGTACTAAAGTTGGGATATTCTCGGAAACTGATATTGAAATGTTTTAAATATGCAATTCTCTGGTATGCAATCTCATCAATTCTGCTGTTTATAGCACCAATTAATTGAAAGGTTTCGCTGATAGTTAGGTATTTGCATATTTCTAACAGGCAATCGTCATCCAATTCAAGAAGATTTTTAATCATTGTATTAATTGTAGGTATATGGTATATCTGAAAATAAGTAATACCACCGAATTACATATGTAAAACACAAATTGCCGTGACTCTTTGCGTTGCCTATGTTTTGTTTGTGTATTCGTCACTTTATAAAAACAAAACACAAGCAAGCAACCCAGGGAGCCACAATGATTTGAGTTTTATATAATTCGTGGGTAATATTAAGTGTTAATATTTAACAATGCATCAAATACATAAGATAACGACGACGGACACAAAGAAAAAATTTAGTTTTATTCGAATGTGTGATACCATTGTACTGACTTTTAAACAAATTCGCGACCTTATCCCCTAGCATCTCACATAGCATCCGTCAAGTATGCCTAAGCACCGGGGTCATAGAGCATCAATTAGGAGGGGGTCAATAAGTCCTTGAAAATTAAACCAGGTGGCAACGCCACTTCAAATCCATCAGACAGATCTGTCAAATAGTTTTGTTCATTAAACACTATCTTTTCCGCGAAAAACCCATCATGCAAACCAAACAAAAGCTTGTAAAGTATTATGGAAACTCTTCACCATCGATTAGAATAATCCACCACTGGTTTACTCAATTTAAGTGAGGTTGTACCCGCACAAGTGACGCCGAACTTTCTGGTCGTACAATTGACGACCCACAATTTCACCACACTGGAAATGGTCGTTAAATCCACGGTATGATATTGGACGATCGGCGAGTGAAGATGCGCTGACTTGAACTGCCACAGGCTTATCACGTGGATGAGTGGTTTCCGATATGCATAAATATTTGGATATGAAAAAACTATCCGCGTCATGGGTGCCGCATTTGCTAGCAATTGAAAACAAACAATCATTTGACAACTTCGAATGAGGTGTATTTTTTTAACCGCACGAGTTTTTGCATACTATGCAGAGCTATTGAATCGATTTAAAGCCGATTTGAAACGCAAACGACAGCATTTAGCGAAGAAAAAATTTCTCTTTCACCATGATAAGGCACCAGCACACAAGTCCGCAGACGCAATGGCAAAAATGCACGAATTAGTTTACGAATTCCTTCCTTATCAAACATATTCTCCAGATTTAGTCTCCTGCGACTATTTCCTGTTTTCAAACATCAAGAAATGGCTAAGCGGTAACAGACTTGGGTCGAATGAAGAGGATATCGATAAAGCCAACACCTATTTTGAGGGCTTCGAGAAACCGATTTATTTGGAGGGCATCAAAAATTGGACATACGTTGGACAAAGTGTATCGACCTAAAAGAGGACCATGTTCAAAAGTAGAGTGTTCGTTATTTAAATTTTCAGGGCCTTATTGACTCTCCCTCGTACACGTGAGCAACATTACACAAAACTGATCATAAGTCGAACAACGGCTTAAAAATATATAAGTACACAATAATTCAGCATCAGTCTCTTCATACAACAGAATTTATTCTTTTTCTTTTCTTTGTAACACTTATTTAGCAGATGACGGAAATCACCAGATGTTTATTATTTACTGTATTGCCCACAATTGCTTATGAACAATAGAAAAAATCTATACATTTGATTTGACGTCTCAGCTGATAAGAAGGCTAGCGTTGCTAGAAAGATATAGCCGACTGTATCATAATCCCAGAATTACCCTAATCAGGAAATTCACATCTTTTCATAGCTATGTGCACATTTCCAACGCAAAATCACTTGAAGTACTTAATAATAATTACAATTGATCCTTTTTTACGTAGATACGTTCATAAAAAAAACGTGCAAAAGTAACCGTGTTTTTTTTTCAGTAAAAACTAGTGATGTCAAGAATGGAGTACTTTTGAGTATCGAATTCTTCGGTAGCGATACTTTTAATCAGGCGTTTTAAAGCCATTGGTGAGCTAGCGAGCCAAAAGATTGGCAAATACACTGGAATTTTGCCAAATACACAAAATTTATTTTCCTCTTTTATACTAACTTATTGCAAAATATCAACAAGCAAGCCAGATAGATACCCAAAGAAACCACCTATAGCCAAAAACTTCAATAGCTACAATTTTTATAGATTCTTTCGTTTTTTATCTATGTTTGTATATTAGCCATAAATTAGCTGAAATGCTGAGAAACTTTTTTTGTTTTGTTTTAAAGAATTAAATTCGAGATAGTAACTTTACTTTAAGTAAAAATAAAATATCGTATACATCTACGAACACGATATTAAACTGTCTGTTTATGGGTTGAAAAAAAAAATAAGTAAAAGTATCAATTCGATACTGAGTACAAGAATCGGTTCGATCCTACTGTGAACTAACTGTCAATAACGAAAGAAGAAGAACAGCCGAAGTGCGAGGACTGGTTCACCCATATAAAAGGTGTTTTTTTTTCAGAAGTGTGGTTTTCAATCTGGCAATAATTTTTTCGGAGTTGGTCTTTTTGACAGCTGTCACTTGATTTATGCTCAGTTTGGTTTGCCATTTCATAATGAATAGACTTACTGCTCGATGAATGGGCCCAAAACGAAATGGCCACCGATCCCGATTTTCACAAGAAAATTTTGTTCAGCGATGAAGCTCACTTTTGGTTGAATCCACAAGCCATTGTTGAAACGCCGTTACATCCTCAAAAAGTCCCTGTTTGGTGTGCTCTATGGGCAGAGGGAATCATTGCTCCATATTTCATTAAAGATGAAGCCGGTCATAATGTTACAGTCAATGGGGAACGCTATAGAGCCATGATTAATAACTTTTTCGTACCTGAATTGGGAGATGTTGATGTGAACGACCTTTGGTTCCAACAAGACGGCGCTACATGCCATACAACAATCAATTTATTGAAGGAAACTTTTGGTGAGTGCATTATCTCGCGTCGTGGGCCTGTGACGTGGCCTCCTAGATCGTGCGATTTAACGCCGCTGGACTATTTTTTGTGGGGTTATGTGAATTCGCAGATCTACGCAGATAAGCCCGAGACGATTGACGCCTTGGAAGAGAATATTCGGCGCGTTATTACTGACATACGGCCCCAATTGCTGCGAAAAGTGGTCGAAAATTGGGCCTCTCGGCTGGAATTTATTCGAACTAGCCACGGCGGCCACTTGCCCGAAATCGTTTTTAAAACATAATGGCAAATCCTTATCTTTATAATAATGTTAAATTCTTGGACATAACATTAAATTATATGCGTTTTATTTCTTCTTGAAAACCACACTTCTACAAAAAACACCCTGTAGGAAAGAAGAGAAGTGCCTATGCTCATGTGCTGGAAAATTATCTCCAACTGCCAGTGCTACTGAGTAGATTTATTGTGAATGCCAACACAATGAATCCACTCATGTTGTATGTGTTATATTTGTACATGAATGGAAGGGACCTATAATTTTATGCCGAATCCGATCGGCGAAATGAAAAGCTTTTTCTTAGGCAAATATCCTATCCTATTATTATTATTTTTATTTTTATATGTCGTTAGTAGAATAATACATATTAAATACCATCGCTGGGTTCGTTAATCAAGAAATTAATGCCGTTGACCCGAAAAGAGTTAATCTAAAAGTAGACCTCAAGAAAGTGTACAGGTACACCACTTGGTAGGTAATGGTAAAACCAACAAGTGATAATAAATTGCCACCTGCCGTTCGGAACTGGCGTTAAATTATAGGACCATAATGTGGTATCACAATGCGCTATTCTGGCCACCCAACCAAGCAATCGTGCATAGATAACAGATGTTCAGCTGCCCATGGCGATGGGACGTGTAACGGATAAACGATTTTCTGCCTAGCTCTGTTAAATTCATATGTACCTAAATATACAAGGTGTCGGTATGTAAACATTTAATAATTTTAACATTTACCAACCGATTGCCTTCAGTAAACATGTTTTTGAAACGTTAAGTTAGTATAACTATCATAAATTCAAACCGAAACAACGCGCCAAAATAGTGACGCTGTACATTGAAAATAGTCGTTCAGTTGTGTTAACGAAACGTGCATATCGTTGAAAATATCGCGGCCAACACGCATCGTCTGACAACACTATTCGTCGTTTAGTGTCGAATTTTGTTGAGCACGGGACAAAGGGAGATTGTCGAAAAGCCGTTCATCAACGCCCAAGACGTTCCAATGAACTGGTTGAAGCGGTAAGAGAGAGTGTTGCGGAGAACCCATATGTGTCGTATCGTCACCGCGCTCAGTATTTTGGCGTCAGTGGAACCACCTGAAAATGCAAGTGACTCAAATAATATTGCCGACAGACCGTCCACGTCGCTTTGAATACTACCAAACATTTGCTCGAATGGTTGACACTGTACCTGATTTTTGTAAGGAAATTTTGATAACCGAAGAGGCGCCGTTAATAAGTAAAATTGCCGCATTTGGGGAACGGGGAATCCACACGAGATCCATGAAACACCAGTATTGGGCCATTTTTCTTTAAAGAATGCGAAACAGTCGATGGCAAAATCGATATCTGTGAATGTTGGCTCATTATGTCTGCCCACAAATGTGTGAAAAAGATATGGAAGGTTACTGGTTTCAACAAGATGGTGCGCTGCAAATCAAGCAATGCAGCTTCTGCAACGAAAATTTTTATTTGAAAAGCAAAGTTTACGCCAGCAAGCCTCAGACCATTGGCGAACTCAAGGCAAACATTCGTGCCGAAATCATCGCTATAATGCCCGAGATGCTCGAAAAAATGATGGAATACGCACCATAAAGGGACTATTTTGCTTTGGTCAATAAAGGCGACCACTTGATTGATGTTGTATTCAAAAACTAGTCCAAAAAAATGTTAAAAGCCAAATTAAATAGAAATAACTCATATATGGAAATCGGTTGTTTTTTAAGTTATTTAATATTCACAAACCGACCTAAAAACGCACCCTGTACATATGTACCTACATATATTTATAAAAACAAAACTTTTACTGTTGACGGATTTTTTATTCAGCTTCAAACCTCTATGTAAATATCAGTTTTAATACGCCCACAGTACCACATATGAGATATTCGTTAGGTTTTGTTTTATTTTTAAAAAGAAAACCTATTGTGTGAATACAAATAATTATACATATAATATTTATATTTATATACCCAGCAGCAGAAATAAGAAATATTCATCTGAAGTGGTTCAGATGTACACATTTGCATTAATCTGAGTGTCTGTTTATCTTTTTAATGGCACAACAGCCCATGAAGAACCTAGACCGAGCTTTTCGCATCCATTCATGTTGTGCGTGTTATATTTATGCATGAATTGACCAGTTTTACAGTTTTACGCTGAATGCGAAAAGCGAAGTGAAAAGCTTTTCATATGCAATTTTTACTCTTGTAGGTTTGCCATTGCCTGCCAAGAGGTGGTGCCGTGTAGAAAAATTGTTACCGGATACTCTGCGTAGCAGGCCACAGCGACCACAATAGAAATATTCTAAGTGCTTTCGACAAATGAAGAAGACCTAAAAAGAGCATCATTAGACAACCTCATTACCACTACCAATAAAAAATAACTTTTTATTATCCGTCTGATCTCTGCATGAAATTTGCGGGAAGTCGTGTTTTTAAAAAAGCCGTTCAGTTTTCATATATATAATAATATATATATATAAGCAGGCTTTCTTTCTTTTTATTGATACATTCAACATTCAGGGTGTACCCCTATGAATGCAGAGCATTGTGTTGAATGAAAGGAAGATTGATAGGTGGGATTGATAGCAACAATTTGCTCTAAAATGCGAATAACCGATTCGTTGATTGTCCTTGGTGACTTTAATATGACGAGTGTTACTTGGAACTTACTTACTTGTTAAGAAGTTCAGCAACTTTATCCTTCCACTGCTATAGAACACAATAATAAATTTCTGGATACACTTGCTGAACTTAGTTTGTATCAGATTAATATTATTGTTATTAAGAACAGAAAATATTTGAATCTTACCAATGTAGATGAAGACTCAAAAATTTTTATTTCTTGTTCTGAACCCTTGGCTTCTCCTGAGGATGGTCATCATCCTTTGAATTACCTTATAGACTAAACTAATTGATATAAAAACTGTTAAATTAAAACACTGATTCAAGGAACTAATTATAATAAACCTGTTGATATTCTTTTTTTGTACCTCTTGGCCGTTAGATGTGTATCACTATTTAATAATATTTTATATAAAGCATTTGAACAATCTGTACTTAAAGTTAAAACTTCTTTTACGAAGACTGGGCACATCTGGTTCACAAAGAAATTAAATAACTATTCAGTCACGAGCTTTCAAAACTCATAAAAGAACTGGCAGAAATACTTATGTATATTGATTATTGTAACTATTCCCGTCTACGTCATGAATTACTAAAGCTAAATGATGAATGTTTTAGAAACTATTTAATTTGTATAGGAATGAAAATTCACCACGATATTAAATCTTTTTATTACTTTGTATATTCAAAACGTAAGACCAGCGATTACCCTTCGTCTACATGTTTTGGTGATGCTGTGTCTAGTGCTGATATTGGAATTGCCAACTTGTTTGCTGGTTTTTTTCAATCTGCATATACCAACTATAGCTCCAATGACAATGACAAAGACTTTTACCTCTTCGCCATTGATTCATTTATGTAATACATTCTATTTTTTGTCCAACCATAGATCCTCTAGATGTTCTTCACCATCTTAAGTCTATTGAGCTGTCATTTACATCTGGGACAGATAATATTCCAAGTTGTATATTAAAAAATTGTGCTGAACTTTTATATAAACCGCTTGCAAAAATCTTTAACAAATGTTTAAAATCGGGTTATTTAAATGCATCAATATTTCCCGCTGGGTAAAAACCATAAAAGTAGTACAAATTTAGCCCACCCCATACGTAAAAATAGATTTGTATGTATTTCATAATAGGATTATTGCATTACTCAAGGAAGGAATTAATGTGAGCATTCATGGGCGTACGCAGCGGTGAGTAATTCCAGATCCCTGCTAAAGGAAAGTTAATATCTTATGTACATAGTAAAAATAAAGAAATATTAACAAAGGACAGAACTTGCCTCTAGGCAAAATATAGCATACGCCAGTGTGTGCATTGATTGTTCTATTACCATTTTTAATATACTACTTTTAACTAGTACGATAACGAGGATGGAATTATTGATGGAATATCGTTAATTACGGATATAAGTTAAAAACCATTGTTTTCAAAAATGGGGGAAAAAAAGTTTATGGACATACTTATTAAGTAGTAAATGGGTTTAAGTATTAAGCATTTTGTTATTCAACTTTTTCTAATTGAATTCCTTATTCTACATATTTCTTCATGTTTCTTTTAATGACACAACAGCTCAAGACCTAGGCCGAACTTTTCGCATTCACTCATGTTGTTTGTGTTATATTTATTTGCACATGAATTGGAGGGACCTACAGTTTTATGCCGGCTCCAGGAGAAGGTGTCGTGTAAAAAATAGTTTTTTTACTTTCTAATTTTGCCTGTGCCGAGATTTGAGCATTGAACACTCTTCGTAGCTGACATATTACATATTCACAAGAACTAAACTAAGTTTTTTTTTATGTTAACTGCAACAATGATTGCGACTGTGATTTTTCATTAGAGCTTTGCATGTTTTATTTGACTGATATTTAAGTTACGTGCGTATTTCGAATTCAAAGCGGTACGACATTGCACGACAACGCAACATCAACATCAGCAACAACAACAACAAACATAGTCTCAGTCTCTTTGCCAATCCAAAAAACGAGGCGTTCGTTTTGTCATTTTCACTACTAAACTAAATTTTCCACATCGTTAATTTATATTAATATGATTTTTGTGTCACATCAACCACCAACATCATCAGCAGTAGCAGCAGCAGCAACAGCAACGGCAACAACAAGAACAGCATAAACAGCAGAATGAGCAACAGGCAGAGCATCGACTTTAACGTCATTGCACGCATACCACCACCACCAACCACCTATTCCCGTATCGTCTAGTCCCTTCTCCTCTGACCTGACCCGGTCTCAGTTGTGCCTCACAGACGCATTGGGTGAGCAATATCAACATCAGCAGCAGCAGGAGCAGCAGGAGCAGCATCCACAGCAGCAGGAGCAGCAATGGCGCGACCTATGGCGACGCAATGTTTATCTAAATTGTTATTTTTCACACTCACGCAGTTCAATGAATTCGGGAAATTACGTTTGGGACTTAGTGTGTCGGTGTCGCACTTTAACTCTGGAGACCATATTATATTCTTCTATGTATTGTATACTTTCATGCACACATACACACATACATGCATGTGCTCATATGTACGAGTATTTATAGTACATACATACTTGTATTATATATGTATGTATGTATTTTCTGAGCTGCAACAACAATAGTAAAACGCAAAATTTAAGATTGAAATAAAATTCAATTTCATTCTATTGTGTTAAACCAGCTAACTACTTAGTCTACTTATATAAGCCTGCTAAATATACTTTCATACTCGTACACCACCACCTACTTAAATACGAGTATGTATGCTATATTCTGTTCGAAATCAGAAATTTACTTACGAGTACATATACTCGTATTCCATGCGATAAAGAATTTCACTTTTTTTTGGGTTTTGTTTTTTGTTTTTAAATCGACTCTTACAAAGCCCATCGTGGCCTAGTTGGTAGTGCGTTGGCCTGCTACGCAAAGTGTCCTGGGTACAAATCTCGGCACAGGTAAAATCAAAAGATAAAAAAAATATTTTTCTACACGGCACCACCTCTTGGCAGGCAATGGCGAACCTATAAGAGTAAAAAAAAAATTGCCATGTGCTGTTTTGTGCCATTAAAAGATGAAAAAGTAACAAAGGCACATATTATTTATTTATGGAAACGATTAGTTAAGATTTTATTCTCTATACTCAAATTTCCTACTGAATTTATTGAACATCTTTTGTTTTATGGTCCAGCTCAGCTTCTCAGGCTGGCATGTCGTGAATGGTTTGGATTCGTCAGGAATTTTAGTGAATCTATGTTTACTTTTTCAATAATCAATCCAACATTATTACTTACTTTACTTTTAATGGCACAACAGCCCATGGAGGGCCTAGGCCGAGCTTTTCGCATCCACTCATGTTGTGCGTGTTATATTTGTACATGAATGGAAGGGACCTACAGTTTAATGCCGAATCCGAACGGCGAAGTGAAAAGCTTTTCATAGCAATTTTTACTCTTGTAGGTTTGCCATTGCCTGCCAAGAGGTGAGGCCGTGTAGAAAAATTATTTTTTCTATTTTTTGATTTTGTCTGTGCCGAGATTCGAACCCCGACACTCTGCGTAGCAGTCCAACGCACTACCACTACACCACAGCGACCACCTTTTTTTGGGCAACATGGCAACATTATTGTAATTGAAAAATTGTATTTTTGAGTTTTTCTCAGATCTAAGATTTAAACTGGACGCCGACAAGTCAGAGAGGAATTGGATTGTACTTAAATTAATAAATAGTCTAACACCGTCCAAATGTGAAGTAAGAGAGAATTCTTTTATGTAAGAACTACCTACTCGTCGTTACTTAATTCATTTGATTACATTTGCTGTGAGTGCATTAAGATCCATTAGTGTGAAATGCGATTATCCCTGTTGGAAACTCAAAGGAAGATGTTTTACTCTCGCTGCTGGTAACTATCTCGAATGTACTGGCAAATTTCATTATCATTGCAATTTGCAGCTAATTATATATGTTTAATATTTTATTATTTATATTACATATGAACATATATGTACTGAAGATTATGTACATAGTTTCATTGTTTTTAAAATGTACAGAAAACTACTGTCTGAATCTCTACCAAAAAGGTTTTCTGATAATTCCAAAATACGTACATACAATTTTGATAAATATTCTTTGCTAAAAAAGAGTAAATAAAAATGTAATCTACATAAATGAATTTTTGCTCAAGTTCAAATACCTTTGCTTTCCGCTTTAACTTTGATAAGAATAATTAGTATTTTAATAAAATTAAAACGTCCCACACTCTTTCAAGTACGAACGTGATTTCAATGTGTTTTTACATCCTGAGTGGAATAATTATGAAAAGCTTTTCAAAATTTGCCATTTGGATTCGAAGTTAAATGAGACATTCTTATTCTGCCAAATGGTTTGCTTAAGGCATCCAGCTATCCGACCAGCCCTATTAGCCTGGGTGGTCACTTCAGTGGTTAGTTCATGTTTAACACGCCTGATGCTTTTTCGAATTCGAATAGGAATCGTTGAAAGTCGTTTTCATTGTCTGCAATAAGTACTGCGTCATCGCATATGCTACTATTTTTATCTCCTTTCCACCCACTCTGTATCCAGGCGATGCATCCTTCACTGCTTTTGGTATTTCATCCATCACCACATCTAACAAAATGGGACTAAGACTGTCGTACTGTCGTATACCTGTTACTGTTTGGATTTTGTCTGATGTGCAGTTGCCGACTGTGACTTCCGTCGTGTTGTTGGAATTTATGTTGGTAATGGTGTCTTGGGCATTTGTGTGTACTTTTCTGTTATGCCGTCGTTTCTGATTGTATCAGGAAGCCTGACTCTGTCGAAGGCCTTGGTGAGATCAACAAAACAGAGATATGCGAACTTATGGAAGTCTGTAGCTTTCTCAGCAATCTGACGTACTATGAAAATGGCATCTGTTGTCGATCTGTTTGGTCAAAATCCTTGCTGTTCTTCGGAGAAACCAGCCGAGGTGATATGTGCTGCAATTATTTTTGTGAACAGTTTGAGCAGAGTAATTCTCTGTAGTTATCAGGTGATTTTCTGTATCCCTCTTTAAATATATGGATTGTCGAGCTATCCTTCCAGGCAATTAGTGTTGCTCGCTGTAGTAGTATTTTCTTATACTATACTGTGACTTTCTATTTTTCATTTTTACTGCATTTTTCTTCACATCTTCAACAATTGCAATATGATCTTCCTCGATATTCTCTGTGATGGTCGCATTATTGCAGATATGTCTACTGTGCTGTTATTGTACAGGGTTCGAAAGTAATCTTCCCAATCCTTAATGGGCATTCTTATTATTATCTTCTGTTCCGCCAGGGATTTTACTTTGTCGCAGAACCAAAGCTTGAAGTTTCTGAGTTTGTATTGAGTTCTTATTGATCTTCTTCCCAGGGTTTCTTTCCACGATTCTATGACATTTCACCTAAGTTTTTCCCATTTTGTGTCCTCTGTGTCATTTAGAGCTATAGGATTTTCTGCTATCTTGTCGGAAAGCCTTGCTGTATATAGTTGTTGGGTGGATTCACTGTTGAACGATTCAATGTTGTAGAGCCTTTGTTGCTATTGTTTATTAAACTTTGCCCCTAGCGCAGTTTCATCAGAACAAGACCATGAACCACGCCAATGTTGGCTGAACTTAAGTAGAACTCTGGTATCTATTATTCTGGAGAAATTTTTAATTTCATTAGTCAATCGTTGAACTATGCCCTCTGCTGTGTTAGTGATTCGTAGGGTGTCGTGCAGACAAAAATTGTCATTCGACATGCTTTCATTGAACCTTCCTCTTATTCCGAGATCGTTTGATATCCGATGCGCGAATTTGGAACTCCAAGAATCATGACTTTGTCGTTTTGTGATATTGAGTCAGGTGTTTCCTGTTATTTTGAAAAGAAGTGTTGGGGCAATAAACGCTGATGAAATGAATTTTTATTCCATTTTTATTTTAATAGCTACTCGTTGGAGTCGATTGTAATTGAAATTATTTCGTCAATGTTATTTTCGAGCTTATCAGCGGTGAGTCGACCTACCCCTGAGGAGGCACTCTGTGCTCTGTCTTTTCCTGAATAGTAAAGGCTTTAGTTGCCATATTTGCTGTTGTTACCTTTGGATTTTTTCTTAGTTTCAAAGAAAGCGCAGATGTCTATTCTATGTTCATATCTTTCGATTAGCTGTTCTTGATCTTTGTTATTGAACGATGTTATGTTCCAGCAGGCTATGCAAAGGGTATTCTGTTACAGTTTCTGTTCCCAAAATCGTTTCGGTTTTTTTTTGCCGGGTTGCTATCTGAGTTAAGATAATTATTATTCCAGGCTATTATAGTTCTGCTTACAATTTATTTAACTTCAAGTAAATTGGTAGTCTCGATCAACAAAATTTCTTTTGACTTTACTGGTTACATGGTCAAGCTTGTTTGGTCTACGGGAGATATTTTATTTTTCTCCTACGTGGTATTGCAGGAGGCGTGCTAGGGTTCCAAGCTCCCCCGAAGGCTTGAATAGGATTTTATTGCAATTTTAGTATATAAGGAACATCATTTTTTTTCAAATACATACATACATAAATAAAATTAAATTTTTCATAAAAAATATTCAAATCGAGTAGTTTTACTATACAATTTACAATATGAATGAAAGGGACCTACAAGCGAAATTTTTACTCTAGGAGGTTTACCATCATGCTAACAATTTATGAATTGAGTTTAGAGAATTTGAAGTTGTAGCAGGAGGACACAGATTGCACACACAACAACAGCAACAATTGTTATTCCAATTGGGTGAATACTTTTACTCCAGCTTGTATATATTACATATATGTATATGTATATATTGGTATTTAATGATATTGGAAATTGACTTAAGTTTGTGGTAAAAAGGTTTCGATTTCTGTAAAATGGTTTTTATTGTTGAAAAAAACACCTACATATTCATCGATTTCAATAGCGAATTTCATTTGCGCTAACCTTATCTAATCCGAAATGTTTTATCTACTTAACACAAATACAATCACATACGAGTACTCGTATTAGCTCTTACGCACACATGTACGCATACAGACGACTATCAATGTGTGCATGCATGTACAATCACCCACAAATTGACTTTGTATACCTTTCCTTACTTCAAATAAAGTTAAATTATGTAAACACAATTGGCGAGAAAAATATAAATGCGGGATATTTGAGCCAATTTCAATTAAATCGAAAGTTTACCCAGGGTTCGGGTTCCGCTCTAGGTAATGAACACTCAATTTCAAATACACACGAATACATTTGTACAATTTGTTTATTTTTTTTTTATGTTTTGCTTACATTTTTATGGTAAATTTTGCGTTATATCTTTTTATATCTATATACCTTCTTACAATTCGATGGTATGTACTCGTATGCACATTTTAGTAAAATTAATAAAAAGGTAACGTAATTTACATTTAGTAAGAAAGGGATTAATAAAAGTCGTAATAAAAAAGCAACTGAAATATTTCAGAGCATAACGCTGGAAAATACCATTAAATTTGATAACAGCAAACGTGATAAGGCATCAGACTGTTGCCATTATTTTCATATCATTAATCATACGTACTCGCATATTGACGTTGACTAATTTTACAAAAAAATCCATAGTAAATTGTATAAAAATGTTCAGAGAATTGAAAGCAAAAGTTAATTTTGCATGAAATGAGTATAAATAGTATGCAGTTTATTTAATAAGCTGTTGCCCAAGACTGCTTATCTTCGAATTGGGGTTCTCGCTTTAAAAGTCGGGTCAAAAGTACGTTGATTATAAAATATATATAATCTATGGATTTCCCGTATAAAAATAATATCGTTAATGATTGCGCTTTGTGACGATATGGTCCAAGGATTCGTCAACCCGATGAATTAATTATAAAATATTGAGGACTTTGAAAGAAGTCGTACGTAGGTGTAGTTAAAACGACCGAAGAGAGAAATTAAAAACTGAAGATTCATTTTAAAATCGTAACTCTTCATAAATCAATCAAATTTATATGTTATATATAATACATATATATATATATATATATATATATGTACGTGGTGCTATTTCAATTTCACATATCCCCCCAAATGTTGTTTGAATTTTCTTCAGAGCCTCTTTAAAGGATTTGAAGCAGTAATCATAACGAAATGAATCTAAATTGAAATCCCTCAATTAGCGATTTCATGCAAAGTCTTCATCAATTCTACAAAGTGCCCTTTGCGGAGTTTAACATATATGTGCACATACATATGTACATATATATGCATGTAAGTACTTATTTTGCGAATGGAACGTGACATTTCGTAAATAATTCTCCTCTCAAAATCTTCATACGCAATTGTTTTCATTGCTGTTGCTGGTATCTACCATATTATTGCCTAACAAACAATGCATGCAGAGGTACCATCAAAAAGTGCAACGAAATTTCACGTACTTAAGTGCGTTTCTGTTCAAATGATATTCAAATCATTTAATACTGTGCACATGCACTTTCCATCAGCATTTGCGGAAACTGATGAACCAGCACCAGGATGTTCTGACGTTTCTGCGTGGTGAAAGCACGCAACTCTTAATGGAACATTCAGAATTCACATGTTTCGCTCAATGCAAATTTATAATATTATAAATTGTTGAATACTGCCCATGGAACATTCATTGTTCCTTTGAGTAATTATTGAGTACTTAAAAGAACAAAATATTGTCATGTAGAGCTACTAGCAGCTCTACACAATAGAAATATTTTAAAATATTATTATAAGTTTTATAATGTGTGATTTTAAAACAGAAATCAAAAGGGGAACATAAAGAAAAGTTGAAAAAATGAGGAAAATGCTTTCTTTATGTTCGCCGTTGGACGTTATCAGAACTTACTTACTTACTTTTAATGGCACAACAACCCATGGAGGGCCTAGGCCGAGCTCTTCGCATCCACTCATGTTGTGCGTGTTATATTTGTACATGAATGGAAGGGACCTACAGTTTAATGCCGAATCCGAACGGCGAAGTGAAAAGCTTTTCATAGCAATTTTTACTCTTGTAGGTTTGCCATTGCCTGCCAAGAGGTGGTGCCGTGTAGAAAAATTTTTTTTTCTTTTGATTTTGTCTGTGCCGAGATTCGAACCCCGGACACTCTGCGCAGCAGTCCAACGCACTACCACTACGCCACAGCGACCACCACGTTATCAGAACAGTAGGATAAATAAAAATAAATACATAAATTATCTTTATAAAATTCGAATTTTCCATTATGAACATACTTAGCTGCACACACCTTCACCGATTTCTTAATTACCAATTTATGGTCATCAAACGCTGAAACGAAGTTACAAGCAATTTTGTATTTTAAATCGATATGAAACTTTCATCTTCATAATTTTAGTTTAGAATTCACTTTTGCTTAGAAAAGATTCTTTAAGAAGTGGTGATTGTTTCAAAAATGGATTGACGACTAGGCACTGGGATCTTCTCAAGTACTTTACGATGATAATTCCTTGGAAACTCAGTGGCAGCTTTGAAACTTCAATCTAAACTAGAAAATTTTCATGCACAATGATTTTATGTTTAATTTTTAAAGCCTTACATAGTACCTATACATACGAATTTTATATTTCAGACAGCATTCCAGGGTCCCGGCATAAGAAAACTACTTTGAAGTCATATTCCTTCATTCTTTTTGTTTTGGCGTCATAAACGTAAATTCTTAAGCATTCTGTGTAACGTAACGAAAAATAAAAAAATATTTTGTAATTTATAATAAAAAACATTTTCAAGGAGGGTATTTCAATACACGTCACAAAACACGTGACAGGACAGCTGGGAACGCTAGGTTTGACATACATGCGCAGCAGATTTAATTTTTGACGACATGACAATTCTCAAAATCATTTACGCTGATCGCAACATATCGAATTTCAAAGGATGGAAAAAGTTGTGTAGCTCAAAACTGATTTTTATCAGGTTTCTGATATAACTTTAAAAATAACTGATATAACTTTCTGATATAACTTTTTTGTTCAAAGATTTCATCATCTCTAGTAAGAAATTTTTGTTTGCTTATTTCGAATTCAGTTTTGCTCCGTCACATCTGTTTTTAAGATATTCAAAAACAAAAAATAAAAAAAAAAAATTTTTTTATTTTTCGTTATAAAATAAAATAAAAATTAAACGACATAGTATAACTTTATGGTCAGTAAAAACGAAACGTATCACCGAAACATTACAATCCAAAGTAACTATCGGTTTGGTTGCTACAGCATAAATTTCCGCGAAAACTCGAATTTTTCTAAATTTTTCCATAAAGAAAAATTATTCGCTTATCTTGTAGATGAATCAATTATCTAAATTTTTAAGGTATAAACTGTTTTGATCAGACTTATTTTACTAGAGTAATTGGAAATTTTCTGAAACAGGTCAATGTGTTATTTATAGTGATTTTATACAAATTTTTGTGTTACAAGCTAATTCGAAATGTATTGAATACTATTGTGTAAAAATATAAAATAAAATTCGTTTGAAAAAACAATAAAATTCAGTTTGAAAAAACAAACACAAAAAAATTTACGATTTCTGGAGTACAATAAATCTGATTACAACACTAGATACTTCCAAATATAGGGAATAAATTTTTCTATAAGATATGTAAGTAAGTTTCATGTTTCTATGAAAATATTTCTCTATAGGTCTTACTGAAGTTGAAAGAAATTAGGATACTTTACTTTACTTTTAATGGCACAACAGCCCATGGAGGGCCTAGGCCGAGCTTTTCGCATCCACTCATGTTGTGCGTGCTGTTTTTCTACATGGATAGAAGGGACCTACATTTTAATGCCGAATCCGAACGGCGAAGTGAAAAGCTTTTCATAGCAATTTATACTCTTGTAGGTTTGACATTGCCTGCCAAGAGGTGGTGCCGTGTAAAAAAAATATTTTTTCTACTTTTTGATTTTGCCTGTGCCCAGATTCGAACCCCGGACACTCTGCGTAGTAGTCCAGCGCACTACCACTACGCCACAGCGACCACCACAGCGAAATATTTCTCTATAGGTCTTACTGAAATTGAAAGAAATTAGGATAAGTGTAAGAAAATCAGATTTTTTTCAATAAAAATTTTACTGTAATTGATTTCAAAACTAGACGTGCATAAATAAGAGAAAAGCCAAAAAGCTTATACAGCACGACATTTTACATTAAAAAAATATCTCGTACCATTTTACCATATTTTGTGTTAACTAGTGTTTTTTGGTACATTTTTCTGAATTATTGAAAAGAAATTTAATGATGAGGTAAAAATATTAAACGTATTCTAAAACTACTTTGTACAATGCACATTGTTTCTTTTCACGAGCAATATAGAATAAATACAGTTGCGCACAAAATAATGGTAGTCATATTATGCAATAGGTATGAATGGTAAAATTTTTTTTATTTGTCTTTTTTTGGTCTTTCACAGAAAGATATCATTATATAAAGGTAGTAAAAAAAATATTCTTTTATGTCTTATAAGTATTCTGTTGTTGTTGTAATTTGATATTTTTGAAGTGCATTTCAAGTACCAAATATTTGGTCGTTCAAAAAAATAGTACTTAGTGCCCGAAGAGTTCAAATAAAGCTAACGAAATTATTTGCAATAAAAGTTTACAAACGGCGCATATTGTATTTTTTGTATTAATTTTTTATAGCTTTAATAACTTTTAATCAATTGGACGAGGTAAGCACTGTTCGCTTGATCAGCGTGTCCTTATTCAAAAAACTTATTTCGGAAGGAAAAACTTACGTTGAAGTCAAAAATCGTATTTGTTGCCCTTAAGTATGAACCGCATCCTGAAAAACGCGGACGATATCCTGTAATGTCGGATAAATGAATAAAGCGCGTAGTGTGATACTCCAAAAAGAACCAATTTGCTCCTGCCACTGAAATACAAGATGAAGTAAATGTGGAGGCTAGCATTAAAACTGCAAGATCACGATCTGGCAGCTTGCAGTCTAAGAAAAAAAGCATGTGTCAAAAAGATTGAAATTCGCGAAAGAGTATTTAAATTAGCCTGCAGAGAAATGGAGAAATATTTTGTGGTCCGATGAATCGCAAATATGTCAGACGACCACAAAACTCTTAATATAACCCGAAATTCACTACTAAAACCATTAAACATGGAGGATCCAGTATTATGATTTTTTTCTTTTTTTAGACTGACTAGACAGTCCATATTTAACAATATTTAACAATTTGAAATTAAGCCGTGTTAAAATGAATTGAAATGACTTAACTTGTTTTAAAAATATAAAATAAAAGCCTACGAAAACAAATACATATATTTTTTTATTTCTACGCAGAGTTCCCGAGGTTCGAATCTCGGCACAATCAAAATCAAAAAAGCAAAAATATATAATAATTTTTTTACACGGCAATGGCAAACCTACAGAGTAAAAATAGCTATGAAAAGCTTTTCACTTGGCCGTTCGGATTCGGCATTAAACTGTAGGGACCTTCGATTCATGTACAAATATAACACGCACAACATGAGTGGATGCGAAAAGCTCGGCTTAGGCCCTCCATGGGCTGTTGTGTCATTAAAAGTAAAATGACATGAATATCATTCGTTCTACTCTGCGATAACCGAGAACAGCTTAAGGGAAAGCTCTTGCTGAACTTCCATTCTCTTGAATATTCAATGTTTTAATTTTCACATTTCTGTTGAATTAAAAACATTGATATACACATAAATAAATCGTCACACACGGTCTTTAACTATAACTGCATTGTTAAAGTGGTTTTCAAATAAAATAATGTTTCGGAGCACATGAGTATATCATTAATTCCTCTCCATTGATTTTTCGTTATCTATTTTCTGGTGTGTATGTATGCATAAAAATAATTCAATTCTACGCACATACCATATTTATTATCAACTACATACTATATATAAATATGAAATGGTGCCCATGTTTAGCGATATTTCCTCATTAACATATTTAATTTCATAATGTTGTGTAGGATTCGTGCTCAACCCAAAGATGCGCCGGCAAAGGGTTAAGTTTAACACTAAAGCGATTATTTGTTAAATGTTATGTAAAAGTTCTTGCTATGCTTTTATTTTTTCATATTTTTAATTCTGGATTTCACTGTCGCCCAAGCGGCGTCATTTGATTTCTTTGCAAATTAAGTCCTCTGGGGGTTTTTGCATTTGTGTGGCACTTCGCTCATAAAGATTGCGATTGTATGTGTGTTTGGTTCATGGCATTTGCTATAGGATGTATTGTTTGTATTATATGTAGTATGTATGTATGTATGTATGTAGATAGTAAGTGTTGTTTGTCGTGATTTATTTGGAAGTATAGAATTACAATTATGACTATTCATATCCTTTACAAAGTCATTTTTATACATAGTGGTTGGATTAGTAAAAATGAGAATAGAAAATTAAACGGTGGTTTTGAAAAATGCACTACAAAAATACAGCTTGTCCCAGACCGTCCATGGGCTGTTGTGCCATCAAAAGAAAGAAGAATGGTTTTGCTCGTAATATATGACGCCGAGACGTGGACATTGACCATCAATAATGAGACGCTGTTAGGAGCGTTCGAGAGGAAGATACTCCGTAAGATCTACGGTCCAATAAGCGTGACCAACGTGTATCGAATAAGATGGAACGATGAGCTGTATGAGCTGTACGCCGACACTGACATAGTCAAGCGAATAAAAATCCAGAGGCTTCGCTGGGTGGGTCATGTTGACCGAATGGAAGAAAGCCTGAGAAGAGTGTTTTATTCGAGCCACGGTTGAAAAACACGTAGAAGAGGAAGTCTTAATATCCATTGAAAAGACCAGGTACAGGGCGACCTGACTGCACTTGCGTCACCACGCGTATAGCAGAGGCGACTGGCGAAGCTTACAGTAGTTTCAACAAGAAAGCAATCGGCTTAAGTCACTGAAAAAATTAAATTATCTTAAAAAAAGTCCACAGCATCTTGAAATGAATAATTATTCATTGCGCAAATATATTAATATGGCGTCCAGTCACCACCATTCTTTGTAATTTCATTACAACGGAAATGGATGCTATCGACTAATTTTTCAGCATATTACCGTGTTAAACTTCGCCATATTACCCTAAGAAGCCGTTTCAAATGATTTATTGAACGTATCTTTTTTCACGTAGTTTTAACTTCATAAAAGCCCAAACATTTTCGATCGGATTCGCATCTGGCGACTGTGAGGCCCAATCCAATGAAGCTATGCTGTTTTCCTCTTTCCAACTGCTACACAAGTGACTGCGATGTTTTGGGTCGTTGTCCTCTTGAAGAACGCAATCTCGGCTTCCTGCCCCAAACCACATATCCATTGATGGCAGAAGTCAACGACGGTATATCGTGGTCATTAAGTTGGCATCAAAATTCCTCGTGAACATGATTAATTTGCCAAATCCTTGGTTTGTAAAGCATCCCCAAACATGAACCTTTTCTGGATGTTTCACTGATCGCTGGAGCATCTTACCGTCTATAGTGCACCAAGCACGCTTAATAGTGTTTGTCATCCAAAAGGAGAATTCGTCTGTGAACACCACTTGGCTCCAATCGTCAGCCACATGTTCAGTTGCCCACTCTTGGCGTTTCTTTATTTGCTTTGCAGTTAGTAAGGGTTTTACCGTCGTTGCTCGAAATTGGATCTGAAACTCCCTCAAACGGTTTCTTATTGTATTTAGAGAGACATTTATGCCCTTTCGAGCCAATTTTTGTTTAGCTGCTTTCAAGGATATGGCTGGATTAGCTTCGAAAATCCTCTTTATAACCAAGTCCTCCTGTTTCGAGGTATGAGGTAGCTCTGCAAATGCCGCGATTTGGCAAGTCGCCCACATTTTTGTGCACAAAAAAGTGTTGGTTCCAATGCTGGACAAACGCCTTCGACTTTTTTAAGTAATTCGAAGCACTCAAGTGGGACATGTTGGGACCTTTTGGATGGGAACAAAGAAAGATTCCTTCAAAACGTTTCGCGTACTCATTTCTTAAATATGCTCTTGAGACGAAAGCGTATAATGGACTGTTTCTACAATTACATTGCGAAATTTACAATGAAATCAAGTTTTTTGAAAATCAAGGCCTACTTGATATTCAAATTATTTCATGAGAAAAAGCCGATTGCTTTCTTCTTGAAAGTACTGTATAGAGACGGAAAATACCGATCATCGGTTGTAGTGCCAGCTAAGTAGTAAGTATGTAGTAAGTAGAATGATTAAACTGAGTTTTCGTTCAAATTGCCTTTTTCGAAAGAATAATACATGAAGTCCAAGCATATCTATACAAACACTTTCATGTCATTAAACTTCTGTGCGTTTTACTCATTTTACTCATGAAAATGATTACGTCTTATCTGGGAGATAATGTACATATGTATGCATGATGTCATATGACTTATATCGTCGCTTCTACATTATTTTGGGAAAAAACTAAGCCCGCTAGGGGATTTTTATATTAAATGAAAATTATAGATAATTACGGTTAAAATTGTATGTAAATATATTTCCTATTGCAACGTTAAAAATTTTGGAAACATAGCAGTTTTTATGATTGGGGAATTGCTGAATTGTAATATAGTAAATGTAAATTCTTAAAAACATATAAAATTTCTTCACAGCTTTCCGCTTCGCCATTCGGATTCGACTCTAAACTGTAGGCCGGTTCCATTCATGTACAACTAAAATTCTCATAACATGAATGAATACAAAAGCTCGGCCTAAACCTTTAATGGGCTGATGTGTCATAAAAGTATTTCTCAGCCCTCTAACTGCATAGGTCTACAGAAAACGACCGTAGCTAGAACTAAACTTTTTGAAGGACCCGATTTTTTTATGGAAAAAATTTTGCTTTTGTGTTAGTAAAGAAGTTTTTAAATAGGAATTTAACAATTTTTTATTTAAATAAAACACAGAATATTTGAGATATTCCAGGTGTACATGCTACATTTAAGGATATAAATCGATATCGACCACCGCGACCACCGCGAGGACGTTCGCATCTATCGATTCTTTGTAGCCAATTTCCCATCACTCTTCCACAGATATCCTGAACTCATCTAACTTTGTTGAAATAACGAGCTAACGTATCCTCATAAAAATTATTTCAATGGCATTAAATTGCATGAGCAACGTGACCATTCGACCGGGCTATTTCTGGATATTAAAAGATTACCGAATTTCCCCTTTCAATAGATCAATTGTTTGATCATTGTTTGTTGTATGTGGCGCAATCTTGTTGGATCCACATAATATTGATGTCAAGTCCATCCAACTTTGGGCAAAAATAGTCTTCGATAGCGAACTCCATTGAAAGTAACATGGCGTTCATTTTCTTGGACGTAAAAATACGGTCCAATCACTTTTCCGGCATGATATTCACACCACACGGTTTCTTTTTGAGGATGCATGTGCTATACTTTTTTTGGAATTTATGTGTTGCTTGCTGACAAAGCCATAAAGTCAAAAACAAATTTAATCACTGAAGATTTTCTTCAAACTTAAAGTTGCGACCACCGACTCAGAGTTTCGGTAGTAATTTTTTACTAATTTCCAAACGTTTCTTGCTAGTGAATTTACTCATGATAATTAACCTTGAATAGTGGTCGCTGTGGCGTAATGGTAGTGCATTGGATTATTACGCTGATTGTCCGGTGTTCGAATCTCGGCACAGGCCAAAATCAAAAAGTAGAAAAAAAGCACCACCTTTTGGCAGGCAATGGCAAGGCTACAACAGTAAAAATTGCCTATGAAAACCTTTTCACTTCGCCGTTCGGATTCGGCATAAAACTGTAGGTCCTATCCATTCATGTACAAATATAACACGTACGACATGAGTGGATGCGAAAAGCTCCGCCTAGGTCCTCCATGGTCTGTTGTACCATTACAGAAAGAAGAAGAATTAACCTTGAATGACGTTTTGACATTAACATTTCGAAAAACAAATTTAAACTGCGTTTATATTTAAATAAAAAATTGATATGTACCTATTGAAAATCCTTTTATAAATACTCATATAAACTGGTAAATGTCTCATAAGTGTGTAAACTTATCAAAATTCCTATGAAATTTGACCGTTTCTTTACGTGTTTTTACAATTTACAAGGATAAGAGCCATTTCCGAGTTTACATGAATCAAACCAGTAGAAATTTATAAAATGCGAAAAAAAATATTTTTGGGGAAGCTAAACTCCTTTTACAAATGACGACCTTCAAGTGCTCACCAATACAAAGCCAATCTATGTTGAGATCAAGCAGAGGGATTGCCACTGGATTGGAACTTGCAAAGAAATCGAAGCCGGCTGCCCCCGATTTTGACCGGTCGGTTCGTGGAGTAAAATAAGTAGGCTCGCTTATGATAGAAGTCGTTGGAAAGAACTAGTTTTCGCGCTATGCTCTAACTACTTACTTAATAGCGGCGCGTGTGAAAGAATACAAATAATTATTTTGTAATTTGTTACAAATTAATAAACAAAATATATGTGGAAAGGAATTAATAAAATAAACTCCCCCTAGCGTAGATCTGGTTACGGCCATGCTACAGATTTGAAATTTTATTTTCACTTCAGTGATAGATAAGTTCTCTTTGTAAATTATGAACCGTATAGAAATCCTCAGATTCGCTGAGCCCCTTAAATAGAAAGCTTAAAATGTTCCCCATTATAAGTAAACATCACAAATTTACATATAAACATTATAAAATCATGCCACTGTGCTAAAGTGTACAAAGTCAATCGCATTTTAAAGTGTTAACAAGAAGTGTCTCATTATAGGGCACAGTCCATTTGGGTCATAATTTAGTGTATGGTTATTTGATGCCTAATTAAATTTAACAACACTATTGGGTTTTGTGTAGTAGAATATAAATATAGTATATAATTCATATGTATGTATGAATTCTGTGCTTGCAATGAGAATTAATTGAAAAAAATGCGTAGCTACATATCGTTACCTTAATGCAGAAAGGCCCTAACTAACATATTTTTTTTAGTATCGAGTTTTGGGTAGATTCTGGTGAGATCCATTTAAATTATCAAACAATATGATTTTGAATGAAATGTTAGTTAGGGCTTTTCTGCACATTACCTTGCAGTATCGGTATATTAAAAGTAATAAAATTTATTCTTTCAATTTAAAGCTGTCGATTAAATATAGTATTTCTCAATTTATTTTCTACTTTGCATTTTGCATTTATTGCAGCCAATTTCAATATTCGTGTGAGTATTTTTTTTTCGTTGTAACACATTTTTCCAAATGCAGATGTGTCTCCTCTGACCTCATCTGTCACATAATGGAAAACTGATTATCAATGAATTTCAGGAACAGAAGACAAAGAAAAAAATTACCACCAAATTGAGTTTATATTCTACGCTCTCTATTGCGTGAATTTATATAAATTGCATAAGAGTTATTCGTACTTTAAAAAAGCATCAAGTTTAAATAATTCATAAAAGTCCTCAACAATTTAATTTTAAAGCAATTACTTATGTAAGTAATATAGCGTTTGCATTGTAATAATGAAGAAGGGAGTACCAAAAACTTCAAAATTCTATCACAAAATAGGTATGATGTGAAAGAACGTAGGTGGAAAGTTGTTTTCTTGAATAACAGATCAATAAGGTCAATAAGGATTTGAATTTTTATTTATTTATTCACAAAGTTAATTCTATATACTTGAAACTAAGTAGGCCCAAACTGCGGTGGTCTTCTGTCCTGCTCAAAACATAAATTTTGAAGGGTTAATCCGTTTGGATAAGGTAACTCAGTTATTTTTGGAGTTTGATAAAGTTCAGACAAACTGCTTTAACTAAGTTAATCGTAACTTTTTATACACCCTGATTGACATATGAGCAAATGAAATTGACGTACTTATGTACTACTTAGTATGTATGAATAAGTACATACATACATATGTATGTATTCATACTACTTTCATGTTTGCAATATAAAAATCTCGCATATTTTCAAAGGCTTCAATATTGTCTTTGTTGAAACCATAGGAATTCAACACAATTAACAATTATTTATATAAAAGTAAAAACAAAAGGAAATCGTACAACGAAAAGATGAGATAATTCACAAGAAAATAAAAATTGCATTTCAAAGGCGAAATTGTATTGAATCATTAAAAAACAAAAACAATTCAACAAACTTACTCTTAGCTCATTGCCTTCCTGGCATTTTCCTTAATTTTTCACATTTCTGCCCTTAATTTTACCTCTTACACCATAAATATTTTTTATGTAAATAATTTTGTATGACGTTGATTCAAGACTGTTGTTGTAGGTGGGATCTACCATATCTATCTATATGCATATCGTACATAATAACTATGTACATAACTATGTACATATGTATGTATGTTTGTGTGTTTTCACATAAAAGATAACTAAATTTGTACATTTGGTGTAAATAAATAGAATCTGATTAAAGGGTGACTTGTCACTTTGGCGCCAGAAATTTCCATAAAGCAAAGGCTAAGGCTACTTCTACTTCCTCCACTATTATTATTGATTTAATTTAGCAGATTCTTAGCTTTTTATTTGAAACAACTTTCAGAGAAATGGATATATTATAGAGATTTAAGGTATATTTTACTGTTTTATTTTTTGTTTGACACGCTCTTGTACCTAATGATGTCTCTGAGCAATATTGCCATAAAAATCCCATCATAATGGGTATAGGCCCGAACAGGTCATGTTCCAAAACGAAGGTCATCGGCCGTAAAATCTTTACAATAAGTTTGAAATCAGAATTTCAAACTAATGAGTCATGAGACCTGTCTTTGGGAGATAGTAAGCAGAAACAAAGTTAGAAGAAATTTCTCCCAGGAATGGGGGGCCTGGGGCGTAGGACAGAAGGTAAAGTTCGTGACATCGCAGGTGCGTTCATGGTCGATCCTTGCGCTTTTACGTTTCAAGTCGACACACAGCCTCCTCGTGGCGTCCCCTGGATAGCGATCTGACAATCGTCAGTGAGTTAACTAATGTGTGCGGCGGGCTTTTCCATGGTCTTGAATGAATGGTTGTGCGTCGGGCTTGGAACCCACCACTTTAAAAAACCCACCAATGAATCGTCAAAATAAGCCTCGGATAAAGAAATCCAGCATAAACACCAACAATAATGTCAGCCTTGAGATCAAGCGGAGACTAACTCTTGCCAACAGGTGTTACTACGGGCTCAGTAGGCAATTGAGAAGTTGAGCCCTCTCTCGACCGACGAAAATAACGCTCTATAAGTCCTTCATCCTTCCCGTCCTAATGTATGGCGCAGAGACATGGACATTGACCATCAATGATGAGAGGCTGTTAGGAGCGTTCGAGAGGAAGATACTCCGTAAGATCTACGGTCCAGTATGCGTGAACGACGTGTATCGAATAAGATGGAACGATGAGCTGTATGAGCTGTACGCCGACACTGACATAGTCAAGCGTATAAAACTCCAGCGGCTTCGCTGGCTGGGTCATGTTGAGCGAATGGAAGAAAGCGCTCCGGCTAGAAGGGTGTTTTATTCGAACCACGGTGGAGGAACACGCAGAAGGGGAAGTCCTAATCTCCGTTGGAAAGACCAGGTGCAGGGCAACCTGACTGCACTTGGTCTTATCAACCGGCGCCAGCGCGCGCATAGCGACTGGCGAAGCTTTGTAGAGGCGGCCAAGACCAAGTTGTAGTGCCAGCTAAGTAAGTAAGTAATCTTTTAAAATTATACCAGGCAATATTAAACCTCATTTAATTAAAACCTTTTACTTGCGTGGGTTGTTGTAGCGTAGTTGGTATTACGTTTGCCTGCTACGCAGAGTGTCCGGCATTCAAGTCTCGGCACAGGTAAAATCAAAAGGTAGAAAAATATTTTTCTTCACGGCACCACGTCTTGGCAGGCAATGACAAACCTAGAAAAGTATAAATTGGATTCGGCACAAATTCCATTCATGCACAAATATAACACGCACAACATGAATGGATGAGAAAAAGCTCGGCTTAGGCCCTGCATCGGCTTTTGTGTCATTTAAAGAAAAGAAAATTAGTTACTTCCGTTAGAGAATCGATTTGGTGAATTTGTATTGTATTAAACTTACCATAAAAGTTTTTTTTAAATTCACACAAGTGTTTTTATGTAGACTCGTTCTGTTAATTTGCTTACTTCAAAATGATAAACAGGCTTTTGAGTTTTTTTTGTGTCCACACTCACATGATTTCTAACAAACAATTTGTTAAGAAGGATGCAAAGTATTTACATACTCACTCGTGTTTATGTATGTAAGTACTCCTCGGTACTAGTATCTGAAAGGATTTAATTTTTTTTTATATTTTTCATTCCGATATATTTTTATACCGATGCCGTTTTCGTAAAGCTGAAATAATTATTATTTACTCTTGTGGCGAGGCAAGGATGATGAATCTTTCGTCATCAACGCATGGCGTTTGTTGTCGTCGTCTCAGTTTGTGTGGTTTCAGCAAATAATGAATGAGAATGATGGCGTGAATGATATGATGTGATATTATACTTTGATGCTAATTGGTGTCTTTAAAGTACACACACTTTTTGTTTTGGTTTTCCTTTCAAAAAAGACTTTAATATATATTTATCCATACTCGTACATAAGATAAGTACATACATACAAGCAAATATACGACAATTTTAAAATTGATGTAAAAAGATGAACAAACAAGAGTACTCGTATATTAAGTAGTCGTGAGAACTTAATTATTTGGTTTCATGCGTTGAATGAAAAAATGTAAACAAGCTGCTTATGAAATAAGAGTAAGATAAGGCCTTAAAGATTTTTCTCATGTATACAAGCTACATATATCTCCTTTTGTTTTCATAGTTTTAATATGTAGGTATATATACCATATATTAATTTGAATAATAGATTTATTAGATTTAAGGATCAATAGATTCTCAATAGAAAACTTAGTATAAAAAGAAAAAAAAAGAAAATCATGGAAGGACAGTTTCTGAGCCGTAATTTTAATGAAAACAAGCAGTTTTACAGCCCATCAATGAGTCTTAATTTAACCAGAAATATTGTGCTATAATTGCGTGAACTATTTTCAGAGCTCTGTATAGGTATAGGTATCTAACCTATGTCTAAGTAACAGGGATTGACCCAATACAGACCCTTCAATCATAAAGTGTGATAAAGTAATTTGTTACTTCTCTTTCTCACTAAGTGGCATCGCCACCTTAAACCTAACATTTAGCTTGTCAAGAAGCATCTTTCAAAGGAGCACATTCAAATTTTCAAACAAATCTGTTATCGTAAATAGATTTCTTGTGACAGCCATTTAAAAATGGGAAAAAGTGAATTTCGTGGTCTCATTTAACACTAATTTTCTTCGCGAAAAAAAAAACATCACGCGTACCAAACAAAAGCTGAAAAAGCATTACGGGGACCCTTTGCCATCGATTGGAATAATTCAACATTACTTACTTTACTTTTAATGGCACAACAGCCCATGGAGGGCCTAGGCCGAGCTTTTCGCATCCACTCATGTTGTGCGTGTTATGTTTGTACATGAATGGAAGGGACCTACAGTTTAATGCCGAATCCGAACGGCGAAGTGAAAAGCTTTTCATAGCAATTTTTACTCTTGTAGGTTTGCCATTACCTGCCAAGAGGTGGTGCCGTGTAGAAATTATTTTTTCTACTTTTTGATTTTGCCTGTGCTGAGATTCGAACCCCGGACACTCTGCGTAGTAGTCCAATGCACTACCACTACGCCACAGCGACCACTATTCAACATTGGTTTACTCAATTTCGGTGCGATCGTACCAGTGCAAGTGACGCTGGTCGCCCAATTGAGGGCGACACCAGATATGGTCTAAAAAATCCACGGTATGATATCGGACTATCGGCGACTGAAAGTGTGCGAACTTGAAGAGGATACAGGCTTGTCACATGGATCAGTGATTTCAGTTTTGCATAAATATTTGGATATGAAAAAGCTATCCGCAAAATGGGTGCCTCAACAACAAATGCAATTGTTTGACAACTTCAAAAGAGTGTATTTTTTATTCGTAAACGTGGACGAAACCTGGATTTTAAGCCGAAGAAGACCAAGGTGCGTCGGTCGGCCAATAAGGTAATGGCGTCAGATTTTTGGGTTGCGCGCGGTGTCATTAACATCGATTACCTTGAAAATGGTAAAACGATCACCGGCGCATATTATACAGAGCTGTTGGATAGATTCTTCTTTCTTTTAATAGCATATTTAATCTTCATATTTAGCTTCATATTGGGTTAAATGAAGAAAAATCTTATTATTTGCAGGGCATTAATAACTTGGAGAAACGTTGCACGAAGTGTATCGAACTAAAAGAAGACTATGTTGAAAAATATAAAGTTTTTTTTGTCAAAAATAGTGTTCCTTATTTCAATTTCCAGGTTCTTATTGAACCTACCTCGTACATACCCTTCATAAATTGTTTTGGGTTTAGCTCATAGCCGAAGGAATACCGAAATATCTCCATTGTTTCAGGCCTAACCTACATATTACACGCGGTAATAGATTTCGATGGAGTAATCTTTTTGACATTTGGAATAATCCTAAAGTAATTTTCATATACATACATACATGCTTTAGCTAAAGTGAAAAGAGTTATTATTGTATAATTGCACCGATGTCTAACTGGCACGAGCCCTTATAACAACTACGAGCCCGGAGAGAATGCCTCCGATTCCTCCCCGTAAATTGTTATTTCTACTTTTTGATTTTGCCTGTGTCGAGATTTGAACCATGGCTACTCTGCGTAGCAAGCCAACGCACTAACAACTACGCCACGGTAACCTTACTTTTTAAAGATAATTTCACTAAAATGTTGCCCGCGGCTACGCTTTAAGTTGTCCATTCTGAAGATCTAATTTTGGCACACTTTTTTATACATTTCAGCAGGAATCTCACCAATGACTCAATGACGCGTTCATTGTTGGCTTCCAAAGCAGCAATCGTGTTGGCTTATCTCTATAGACAAGAGACTTAACATAGCCCCACAAAAAAAAATCGAATGAGGTAAAATCACACGATCTTGGTGGTCAATTGACTGACTGCACCAAAACGTGAGATTAACTGCTCACCAAATTCGCCTCTCAATTGATGCATGGTTTCGCGTGCAGTGTGGCATGTGGCACCGTCCTGTTGAAACCACTTGTCGGCTGAGTATTTTGGCAAAAAAAAGTCTGTTATCATCGAACGGTACCTTTCTCCATTGACGTAAAATTGCGACCTTCATCGTCTTTGAAGAAGTATGGCCCAATGATGCCGCCTGCTCATAAACCGCACCAAACAGTGCATTTTTCGAGATGAATTGCTAGCTGCTTCATTGCCTCTGGCAGGTCTTCGCTCCAAATAGGGCAATTCTGCTTGTTCACGAATTCATTGAGCCAAAAATTAGCCTCATCGCTGAAGACAATTTTGCTTGCGATACACATTTTTCATAGAGCACGAATTTTGATAATAAATTTAAATAATTTACAAACGTAAGTCTATTCAGGACGAAATGTCAAACCAAACTGAGAATTGTTTACTTTGACACATGTCAAGAATCATGCGTGAACTGTCAGAAATATAAACGTCAAAAACAAAGTAGCAAAAAAATCACCCTTTATAATAGATACATTTTTTAGTGACCAAGCGCTCTTTAAAAATGCATCTATTAGAAATTAGAGAATCTTCGACAATTGGGAGGATACAACACTGAATAAAACAATTTATGAACACCCCAAATATACTATAGAAGAAGTTTTGTAGCATATTATTCCATGTCTACTACGTTTTAGTCCATGTCATACATTTGATACAAATTAAAACCTAGCCGTATGTCGTGTATTATTAAAAAATGAATAACTTCTTAAATGCCAACTAAATATGGTAATATCGGACTAGTAGAAAAATATATGTATTGAGAATTGACAATAAAAAAAATGATATATATTTCGACCGGTTTTTGTGATATTCCATCGCAAACTTTCAAATTCGATTAACTCAGAACTAACCAAATTTCGTTTGGATTAATTCATACAATTCTCAAGCGACGACTTCTGTATAAGTATGCATGCATATTACATTACAGGTATCAACGTTCAATCTAATTAAAATGTTTGAGGGATGCAGCTTTGCTGTGCAAACGGATCATTTGAATTTGTAATGTAATCAAAGTTTTGTAAATAGGTATTTTACAAGTTATTGCAATTTTTACCCTCATCCCAAAGATAATAAAAAGAATTTCTCAACTTTTTTCCAAGTTGGAAGAAAATACCTTCATTTTCTTCTGAATATTAAGTGACAGTAGCAAACACCTTATTTTTTATGTACTTTTTAATGAGATTTGAACTAATCTATTTGCATACAAATTATAAAATAAAAGCATCGCAAAAAATCAGTAGGTCGGGTCGGTCAATCAAGCATAATTTTGTTCAGCTGAAAAGTTCATAGTAATAAGAAGAAAACAAGAAACAATATTATTGCATAAATTTGCTGTAGCTTTGAAACTTTTAGATACAACTGCAATTCAGAAAATACCTTTTTTCGGATTGTAGCAACAGCATCATTGATTTTGCCCACCTATTGCAATTTTCAGAGTTTCTAAAGTAATTGTTATTGATGGAAATGCGTTGTAAAATATAAATTTGTCATTAATCGTTGTTATATCTGGCACAGAAAACATTCTGATTTTAATGTTAAATAAAAAAAATAAATTCTGAAATGGTACGAGTACATTTATTTCAAACCTATATTTGTCCGATATCTTTTTATGTAAATACATTTATTTAAATATATTTGTTTAATATACTACATATATAAAGGGTGATCTTTTACGAGCTTGGTTTTTGAATATTCAAAAAAACACAGAAATTTCAATTCCTAGCATTTAGTACTTTTTAAAGATAATTTTACTTAAATGTTGCCCGCGGCTACGCTTCAAATGGTCAATTCTTGGGACAATTTTGGCACACTTTCTCACACGTTTCGGCCGGAATCTCACCAATGACGCGTTCAATGTTAAGATAGCCCCAAAAAAAAGAGTCTAACGGGGTCAAATCACATGATCTTGGTGGCCAATTGACTGCACCAAAACGTGAGATTAACTGCTCATCAAATTCCTGTCTCAATTGATACATGGTTTCGCGTGCAGTGTGGTATGTCGCATGTGGCACCGTCCTGTTGAAACCATTTGTCGGCCGAGTATTTCGCCCAAACAAAGTCTGTTATCATCGAACGGTACCTTTCTCCATTGACCGTAACGTTGCGGCTCATCGTCTTTGAAGAAGTACGGCCCAGTGATGCTGACGGCCCATAAATCGCACCAAACAGTGCATGCATTGATAGCTGCTGAATTGCCTCTGGCTGGTCTTCACTCCAAATACGGTCATTCTGCTTATTCACGTATCCAATGAGCCAAAAATGAGCCTCGTCGCTGAACACAATTTTGCGATAAAAAAACTGAACGAAAAAATAGATTGGTCACAATGAGCTGAATAGCCTGCTCAGTGGGTCGATTATAACGACCATAAAATGAACGTAGCTTGCGAAACACATTTTTCACACAGCAATTTTGAAAAGCTCAATAAATTTCAATAATTTGCAAACGTTGTTCAGGCGTAAGTCAATTCATGATGAAATGGCAAATCAAACTGAGCGTTTTTTTTACTTTGACACATGTCAAGAATCATGCGTGAACTATCAGAAATATAAACGTCAAAAACCAAATAGCAAAAAAATCACCCTTTACATATGTATGTACTAGTACATATGAACGTAAGTATGCTATTTTATCTTTCTTATGTTTTTCCAGCGGGTTTGTAAAGCTCTCTCTACACAACCGAGACCAGTTTGTTGCGCGGATAAATGAGGTCAACGTTGCACTATGTGAACATGGAAGTTATATAGCAGCGCTGCCAGATATACGGATTTGTAAGTAAAAGTACGGATTTTCGACTTCGTGCAAAAAAATCCTGAGTTTCATGTGGATTTTTTCAAAAATATGCGGACTTTATACGATAAAACTCCGTGTGTAAAATGTGGTATTTCAGTCTCGCAAGATCTATTCTCTTCTCAATTTAGGGATCTATGAACTTATAGCTGAATTCTAACTGAGACAATATTGAGCGGATTCGGAAGCCTGCTTGAAATTGAATTGCAGCCCGAATACAACTCGCGAATTCTGAAATATTTTCATAGTGGATAGGCGATCCTACACTATGCCTTATCGATTGTCATCAAGCGAAGTTAAGAAGTCCAATCAGAAGAAAATATACCCTTTGCATCGAAAAATGGAAACTATCTTCAGCTCCTAAAGAAAAACTATGAAGAGACAACTTATGTTGAATTTTTGGAATTCGCCAAAGTGAGAGAAGAAACACAATTGGTAGCCTTAACGAAAACCTCAACTTGGACCAGTTGTCATTAAAGATTTTTTCTGTCTGCCCTCCAACGAAATTGATTCAATTCATGCTCGGTTCAGAAGATTTTTCATCCAGCTTGTGCAAATAAACTAAAGGAATCCATTTAAGGATCAGGACATCCAAGTGCTGAAACAGCTTGGTTTAATCGATCCTGCTACTCTAAAGTCGATACGTAGCTGAGTTCTTCGGCTATAACAAACGGTTGCGATTCATGTTCAAAGATGACCCTGGAACCGTTCGGAATCAGCATAAAACTGTAGGTCCCTTTCATACATGCACATATATAACACGCACAACATGAGTGGATGCGAAAAGCTCGGCCTAGGCCCTCCATGTGCTGTTGTGCCAATAAAAGAATAGAAAACCCTCAACAAAACTTCACGTTGCGGAAACTTTGGTTCATATTTTACACCCAAAGAAAGCTATCAAAAGTAAAAAAATTCACTGCCGTCGATTGCAAAGTACTAAAATCAACTTAAACAAATCATTTTTTAATGAAATAAATAATTTTAAAAAAGAAATATTTTTTTAATTACAAATTTATCGAGCTTACAAAGTTGATACTGATTCCAACGGATAATTTTCTCTTCCAATTTGAGATAAATTACGTATTTTTAAGATAAATAGCTGGCAGCACTGTTAAAGAGCTAGGATTTATTGTGCACGTTTCAAACAAAAAAAAAAAAATTAATAATTTTTCACTTTTTTCCTTATTGATCTGATTTTTTTGTGCACTCTTTTTCATTTTCGGAATTTTAATGCAGATTTGCTTACCATATTTTACAATTGGTATAACCTACTGCACAAAAATAAGGGAATACATCACAATGCAATACACAATATGTTCCACACAATTTATTTTCGACCTCTTTAAATATGAATTTACATAAAGTGATAAACATAAATAATGTACTCATAAACTCCGAATAATGTAAGATTATGAGAAATGGAGTGAGGGTTAAGAATTGCTATACATACATAAGTCAGGAGCGTATCCAGAATTAAACCAAAGGGGTTCTGATATAAAAAAGTAGTATATTAATCACAACTTGAAATCAATATATTGATTTGTAGAGTCAAGTGGAAGAGGCTCGTAGCCCCGAACACTTTCTCATCTTAAATATGCCTCTATGGTAAAGTGTTTATAAGTATATCCTTTTCGGCAAATGTATGCTTGTTGGCCTGGAAGGCAAACACAATATAAAGAGAATGAATTGATGTATGGAAATACTTGTAAGTCAAGTCAGAAGGCACAACAGTATAACGTAACGTCGACCAGAGCCTTGGCGACAAAGCTGTGTGATAGCTATGGCTAACGTACAGTAAAAAAGGTTGGTTGCTGCTCGTGGTTGATCAGCATTCAGGGTGACGCATTGCTATTGACATTTGACATGTTGCTGTCACACCGACATTCAACCTATTCGCGCCCCATTCCATGCCCGATTGGAATGGGGTTGAAGTTGAAGTGATTGTAAACTAAATTTGCTGCTAATACAAGGAAATCTGTTTTCTTCTTCATTTTTTTTTTTCATGTTTGCTTTTTGCGTTCTTCATTTTCATTTGCAGCGCACGCATATTTATCAGAATCTCAAATAACCGCGGGTGTTTTCTAACACATTTTTTAATGCAAGTCATCGCACAGAATGATTAAATTTAAGTTAAGCATATTAAAGCCTGTTTAAAATTCTATTCAAATATTCTTTCTCTCTAGCTTTGGAATGATTGAATTAAAAAGTGTCATAATTTTGCTTGCAATAATACAACGCGTTCACATACCTTGACATTACATAGTAGCTTCCAGCAAAGTAAATATACATAAATCCTTCGGTAGGTATTAAGGAGTGTCTTCCCGGAATACCGAAATCCCGGGAATACCATACTCTTTTTACCGGCCCGAAATGTCAACATTGCTTCTTTAATTGTTATCATAAAATTATAACTTTTCACACTTTATTTTTAATCGTTCATAATGCAATCCTGAATTTTTACATATTTTATTGGGTTTCATTCACGAAATCTCACTTTAATATTATTGCCTTAAAGAAAAGCCCTAACTAAAATATTTTTTGTTATAAAATTTTTGGCTAATTCGATTGGGCATTACTCAACAGCATAAGAAACTGCCGAACAAAGATTAAAAAAAAAAAATTTTGGGTCAGTGGGACGCCCACAGAAGTTTATTTCTTCAGAACGTTTATGTTTTGCGTTTTCAGGTTAGGTTTAGTAATTTTGTGAAAACCATAGTTTATCGCAGACAATACAAGTGACCTAAGTAACTTTGAACGAATATGTTTTGAAATTGTTTTTGTGCTGATTTATGCAAACGATAAGCCTTGTATAGTTCCGTTTGATGGTTCTCTGATTCCAGGTATGCTCCATCTGGATTAATTTCATTTTGATCGTTTGCATTTCCAATGGATGCAACGTCCTTTGTAAAATCATCATCTACTTTACTTTACTTTACTTTTAATGGCACAACAGCCCACGGAGGGCCTAGGCCGAGCTTTTCGCATCCACTCATGTTGTGCGTGTTATATTTGTACATGAATGGAAGGGACCTACAGTTTAATGCCGAATCCGAACGGCGAAGTGAAAAGCTTGTCATAGCAATTTTTACTCTTGTAGGTTTGCCATTGCCTGCCAAGAGGTGGTGCCGTGTAGAAAAATTATTTTTTCTACTTTTTGATTTTGCCTGTGCCGAGATTTGAACCCCGGACACTCTGCGCAGAAGTCCAACGCACTACCACTACGCCACAGCGACCATCATCTCCATCAAAATATTCATACTCAAAGCATCATCATCATTATTATCATCATTAGAATAATAATCTTCATCATCATCAAAATATGATGATCTGAACAGCTGGAAAATTTGCAATTTGCCGGTCTAAGAACTCGCGAATATATATACTATATAAGGCAAATCTCATCTATGTTTTGTTGTGCTGATACTAGTTGTTTTCTTTCCACGGAAAAAAGATTTTCAAGTAAATCTTCAGCCCTTCTCTTTCGTTGAGAAGCTGAGAATTCGGCCAGCTCAATGACTGCCTGGTGCTGCATAATCTGAGGACCTTCATCGGGACTCAATGACATGAGTGTTGATGCAATTATTGGCTCTAATGAACTCATTAGTCTTTGCGAGTTGTTTTTCAATGATATTCGTCTCGATGTAGGTTTTTTGGTTTTATTTCACGATGGCAGAACCTGAATTTTGTTGGGTATATATTTCTCGACGAAGTCTACATTCTCGCTGTCGCATTTTTAGTGCTGGAGATTTTATCGTAAAACAATCGGTATTTTTTTGTGCCTTGTGTTTTTGTTTTTTTTTTTCGTGTATTCTTTCAGCTCTAGGAATTTCTAACGATTTTTGATTGAAATGTAAAATTTTTGTTTGAAACGTCAAATTTTACTAGAAACTGATACACCGCGCCCTCTATCGATCGAGTATGAATCATACGCGAATCAGCGCCCTCTGCCAATTGATAGAGGTCTCCTCAAATGCCGAATTTTCCTTGTATTTTTTTTTAAATTATAAATTATCTCGAGGTTTTTACTTTGTGGCCTATTGTGGTTTATTATTTACAATAATTCTATCACGCTGGTAAAAGACTGAACTAATGTAATTTTAGATTTAAAATTAAGTTTTTGATTTAAAGAAATGTAAATAAAATACAACATAAATATTTGTAAAATCTTATTATTGTTTTTATAATTTTTTCCATATACAAAAATCGGTATCTGGAGAAATTTCGGGATCCTGCGATTAGAATTTCAGAATCCCGAAATCCCGGGATTTCGAAAAATGCTCCGGAACTCCCATCCTTAGTAGCTACTACTTCAGACGGTGAACTTGAGTTGTATAACAACTTGTTTCAATAGATAGGAATATATATTATATTGTTGTTTTTTTTTTTTTGATAATTTTAATACATTTTAAATGGTGCTAGTTTAATTGTATAACTGCGCTGAATTTGTTGCTGTATGGTATTGAATAAATAAAAATAATAATCATACATAGTATATGCAAATTTAGATTTGTAGACAAATTCTTTCTTCTGGGCATTTATTTATATTCGTATATATGGTTTTCGGTACTGTGAATGATATATATGGTATATAGTTTGCTTGTTTTTGGAAGGTAAAGATATAAAACCACGAAAAAATGAATATATATACCTTCAAAGAGAAACTAAGCTCTTACCAGACTTACTACAGAAGAAAGTAATAAATAATTTCGAGTATTACATAAATTGACATAATAATACTTTTATTTTCATGAGGATAACAATAATGCTACTGTTGCTTATTGCACAACAATTTGCCATTCTGTTGTTGTTGTTGTTGTTGCGTAACCACTCATAAACAACATGAACTCATCTGCATCTGCATCTCATCAACAGGCGGTAGGCAACAGCGTTATGTAGTGGTGTTAGTGCCTTAAGTCCTGCGAGTGCCAAATACAAATTGACAGATAATATTTTCCAAAAGGAATAAAAATATAAAAAATAAAATAAAATGCGAGCAAAGCCAAGCAATGTAAAATGTTAAGACTGCGCTTTTCGAATGCCTGCTGCTTACGTTGTTCATGTTGACTGTTGCACACACCCCCAACAGTTTGACGAAGGCCATTATGTAAATATTAGCAGTAGCTGTTGTTGCATATGGCAGGCAGCAACAACAACAACAACAGCAGCAGCAGCACCCAACAGCAGGCGAAGACATTTGGCAGCAGCAACAGCAGAGTGGTGGGGGGGGGGGGGGGCAGTAGTCAACCGCATCCGCATTTTCGAGTGATGGTCTAACATATTAAACCGATCATTGTTCTCGACAACTTGTTCAAAAAACAAATAAACATTTTACAAAATATCATGCGATATAAATCTATTGAAAATTCTTAAATGCTTAAGTGCTGACAATATTAAAATACGTATAAGAGAAGTATGGAAAGTGAAGTAGCGATTTTATTGTGCGAGCATAAAATATACACATTCATTTACTGTGTCATGTACTTACCACATACATAAAGAACTGCTTCTGAGATAATTGCACTGGATCTGAAACCCACGACGGGCAAATTGAAAATAACAAACAAAAGCAATAGTTTTACAATACAAAATTTTAATTTGAAGAGAGTAATCATATTTTACGTTAGGTTAACCTAACCTAACATTATTTTAACTCCGAATGCTGGTAAGTTCGAATTTAATACGCGTTTCCATCAACTAGGTTCTAAAAGACCCTACAGATGTGTCTTCTCGAAATGCTATGTTCACAGAAGTTGTGCATAAAGATATTAGCTACAACTTTAGTGAAAACAGTAAGGATAAACTGCGTACCGTTTTTTAGTTATAGGTTAAAAACAGAAAAAAAAGTTTCATTTCGACTCTAGGCATTAGGTAAAAGTATCACGTCCGCTTGATTGATGACAAAATGGAAACCGACCCATTTGTCAATATATACAGAGTGTTCCAAAAGTCATCGTTATCCCTTGGAGGGCTGATATGTCAGCCTTAGTATAAAATGTTTCGTTATTGAGATGTTACCACTTCTTTATGAATTTCGTGAAATCTCTTGAATCAGGCAAAAAGGACTGTGATCAACAGCAGGGCTGGCTATTCAGTGTTCAGTAAGAATTCGAATTACATAGAATCTTAACCTATGGAATTTTGTTGCTGTACCACTCGACAAACTGATCAAAAGCGACGATTTTCTCGAAATTCATAATCATTTCCCATTCAAAAATATGAAGTAAAAAAAGTAAATTTTTTAACGTTTTTTACTCCATCCAGAAATTTACTTACTTATTTTGTAATTCTAAGCATGAAATGATAGTGCGTTGGACTGTTACGCAGAGTCTCCGGTGTTCGAATCTCGGCACTAGCAAAATCCAGAAAGTAGAAAATAAGGCAATGGCAAACCTACAAGAGTAAAAATTGCCTATGAAAAGCTTATCACTTTACCGTTCGGATTCGGCATAAAACTTTAGGTCCCTTCCATTCACGGTAAGTGTCCTTTCAAATTAAGGTTCAAACTTCCATTCTATCAGTTGCAGTTTCCAAGATATTTGCTAAAATAATAAAATTTGTCTTAAAGGAGCCCTAATATCTCCAAAACAACAAATACTCATGCTGGTTGTTTTACTCTATTGAAAAGCTTCTATAAAAGTCTTTAATATAAAATAATAAGTTATTTCAAACGCCATATTCTTTGGGAATTAAGTATTACCTAAAGATAGAGTTATAGAGATTTCCGAGTTTCTTCGTGAATCGTTTTTAGAACTGTCACAAACCGCATTTACTCCACAGAAGAATAAGTTGCAATCTTTTGTATCTCTATAATAGTTTGGTATCTCTAACTTTTTCCTAGATTTTTATTTTTAGTATACTAAAATAACTAGTTATACATAATTTTGCAAGTTGATGACGCATAGACGAACCTAAATGTTATTCTAAAGATTTTGAGATAATCTTTTCTAAATTGTAGATGGAGGCATATATGTTTTGTAGGTTTCTATTAAACATCTTTCGGGAAATATATTTTTTGTTCAAAAACTGACAGCAGTAGAAATCGGAATTATGCGACTATTAAAATATTTACGGTTTTTGATAAAAATTGGTTTCAATAACTTGAAATGTTTTTCAAAGAATGGTGAATGAAATGCATGAAGAATTACAAACAATTACAAACAAATTAAAAAAAAGAAATATCTTTGGCTCAATTATCCATTTCCTTGACTTAAAATCCCACGTTCCTTTTTTAAGGTTTAAAAATACAAATATGTGGACGAAATCCTGGGTTCTGGCAATACTGAATAACACCAAAATATCACAATGGATGAACTATTTTTTTTGGCCAAAAATTTGAAAATCTATTACACGATATGCTTACTTTGGAATATTTTCTCAATAACCCCAATAACACGAAAATTACTCCAGAGTTACGCTTTCAAAGCTGAAGAGATAAAGGATGATAGATAAGGAGGACAAATTTTCATTTGTTTGAATGAGAAACTTTCTTTAATTTTTTGTTTATTGATACATTCAACACACAGGGTGTACCCCTATGAATGCAGAGCATTGTGTTGATTGGAAGGAAGTTCGATAAGTGGGAGGGAGAATGAGAGAGGGAATGCAATCACATACGACACCGATAAAGAGATAGACAGCCAATGTGGCAAATGTGATTCCTTTACCACAATGAACTTCAGTTTATCAGCGTCGACTATGACCGAATGTAGCGTCAACGAAAGGGACAGAAAGGATAAGAAAAATGTACCGATGCCTGTCAAGAGGTGGTGCTGTGTAGAAAAATGTTTTTTTTATTTATTTATTTTATTGTCTTCTTTTTGATTTTGCCTGTGCCGAGATTCGAACCCCGAACACTCTGTGTAACAGTCCAACGCATTACCACTACGCCACAGCGTACCACGTGTGGAGATGAGTGGGGTGGCGTATGTGCCCAGTCACGAATCCACCCCCTTCTACCGCACTCAGGTTTAGATTTTACCTGGCAAGTTTTATTATGAAACATGTCAAAATTCGATATCCAATAATTAAAAAAAATTTTGCTTCACCACAAATTTAAATATGAATTTTATATACCTATGTATATGTATGCAAAATCACATCATATCAGAGTGTTCGAAGTACATATTACATTATCATTATCCTTATCTTTTTGAGTTTATCTAATATTGATGTTGATAAAGGAAAGAAGAGAAAGAAACAGCTACAAATTTCGTTTTCATTTTCGAGTTGGAGTATTTATGGAATTATTATTATTAGCATTGAAAGAAAACAACACACCGCTGTCATCATCATCATCATCGTTATTATCATTGCTATCAACATCAATCTAATCAGCCCTTTTTAGTTTCCGAATATTGAGCAACTTCAACTTTGTTTTTCTAATTTTACGCGAACAGCACGTGGTATTTACAAAATTTCGAAAACATACGCCACCCCACCGAGTCACAGCACCACCAACCCGTCAGTCATCCCCGCCACCATGAAAGACTCCTCATCTACATCCACACATACATATGTATGTACATACTATGCCCTTACCCTTAGCATCAAATAGGAAAATACTTTACTCCACAAAATTTTACAAATGTTAATTGAGATTTCTTCTACTAGTCGCTGCATTTTCCTTTTACTAGGTTACCATCACTCAAACTGGTGTAGCTCAAATATTGAGTTCCACTCAAAATTAAACACCCACTCAAAACAACGATCCCAGCCTACATATAAACTCAACAGAAATCATGCGCATTACTGCCAATTACCGATTGCCACACAATTTGTGGGGGTGTATTGGCCAACCTTCTGGCTTTTGGCTGCGTGAAGCAACAGTTTTACATACTTGTTGCTCGTTAGTCTGCCTGCTGCCGGATCGACTTGCTCACAAATTTCTTTGGCACATTTGAATTCTATTCCACAAGTGGCAGCCACGCAGCAACAGTGTGTTTCCGGTTTCAAATTGCCGCTTAGTTGTAATTTCGCATTAAAGGAACTCGGTTGGGTCCAACTAGTTGTCGTTTTGCACTTTGAAAAGTAATGCCGGATTTTAGCAAGCAACAAGTGAAAAAGTGTATCCCTCCCCATTAAGCTTAAATTGCAAAACAACAATTGCCAAAATATGTCACAAAAACAGTTTCCAATGAAAATTGTGTTTCGGAAAAAATGAAAAAGAAAAACAAGAAATTCTATTCAAGATTACTTGAAAAAACAAAAAATTTTTTGTAACTCCAAGTTTAAAAAAATAAAAGCACTTTGTGATCTAATGGATATCATTAAATAATAATATCAATGTAAGTTTCAGAACGTGGTAGTACAGTTAAATAAGTCTATTTTTTATACTCGTGATCGAAATTTTCAGTTTTTAATTTTACAATTTTTATTTAAAACCCATCAGATATGCAAATCAAAAGACCATTTATAAAAATAATTTCAGAATTTTAAGTTTAATCCTGTTTTCGCTAGTTGAGAAGAATTATTTAAAGTTGAAAATCTATCTTAATCCTATATCAAATGGACTAACGGTGTGGCCTTCTGAGGTGTAGAAAGGTTCAATGAGCAGAGTTGTTGTAACCCTTCTGGACTGCATAAAAAAGTGTTAAAACTTTGGAAAGTTATTGCAAAATTATTAGTAAAACGGGATTATGGTACAAGTCTCTTAACGGCGTCATCAGATTTTAAGACCACTGAGCAAATTAGCATCAAACCACAAACTACACCCACGCCTTGAAAATGCAAACATTACACTTTAGAAATTATATAATTGTCGAATTAAAACACTTAATCCTCGACCACTTTTCAAAAACTTACTGTAAAACTCTGTCGAAGTTTTAATACATAAGTCAAATTTACGCGATTTCAAATAGTTTTTACGTTTTAATAAGATTAAGATTTTGAGATGAAGGTAATTTAAAATGTGTACAGATGTGCATACATTTTAGGATTGAGATTGTGGACTGATATTTGCAATCGTTTTTTTTTAATTTTTATAGATACTATACAGGGTGCACCCCTATGAATGCAGAGCATTGCGAATAATTCGCATAAGTTTCAGTATTCGCATTTGGTTTCGCATTCGTGTAACTTTTAACGCGAATAATTTCTGTAAATAAATTTTTCCATATTCAAAAGAAAAAAATAATAAAATTGGGTTTATCTTTCTTTTTAAGTTTATGCCTTTTTTTTGGAGTTTTCTGTGTTTTTGTTTTAAGTGACAAAGATTATTCAAATTTGGATTCGCTTTCGCAAGCTTAGGTTTTCATTATTCGCATTCGCATTCGTTTTTGTTTTTGTTATAGACGCCTGAAGATACTTGTTATTGATAATTCTTGATTTTATATATGTAGCTTCGTTTTCGTACTGTTAACGGTGTATAAGGGCTGTATTAGGATCCGTTAAGGATCCTATTTTTTGCATGTAAAACACAACTAATCGGTTCACAATACGTTAAAACCGTACTTTCAACGGATCGTTTTAATACCGTTATATTTTTTTGAAAATTGAGTTAAATCTGATGATACTACAAGTAAACGTATAGTTTTTATTACATAATATTTAACATATAAAACCAGATACAGGCCGTTTATGAAAAAAGAACAATCTCTACAATGGAAAGCAACAATTTAACTTTTCCTAACAATTCATTAATGATAAGATTTTATTCAGATTTATTTATACATAAAAGGTTATGTTCTTCATCTCCAAAAGTGTCGGATTGATCATATGATGAATGGACTGTTTAGAGAACTAGAGCTCAGTAAGCAGAAACTCATCATATGAAAATGGCCTATAATACATTCTGTTAAAAAAGTAGCGGTAGTATTATTCATTCAAATTTATTGTATCGCCTTCCAAGTAGGCCCCTTCCGAAATAATACACTTATTTCAATTTTCAAATGCATTTTCCGGTATCGACTACGAATTCTCTTTTATGTCTTCTTTCGACTGAAAATGGGTGCCTCAAATGATAATTGTTGCGTTTTTGGCCAGAAATTCGTTCACAATGATATCCTAGTGAGAACTTGGTATTTTTCCACTTTTCGAATTTGCTTCTGGCAAAAAGAATTCCGAGTGCCCAAAACCGCGATAATTAAAGAAAACAGTCAACATTATTGACCAGAGCGAGCCAAATCTTCCACCATGTCTCAACCGCTCTTAAATGTTTTTGATAAAGTCGAATCACTGATAGCCTTTTGTAACTTTACCGGTTTTTTTAGACATGTATGTATTATAAATAAAACCTTAAAACTTCGATTTCATATTGAATTTGTAGAACTGCAATTAAGCACAGTTCATTCAGAAAGTTAAGTTTAAAAGTTACAACAAATAAATAGATTTCTTAACATCAAAACTGTTTTCCGAACACAAATATGAATATGAATATGAATTCCTTCAGAACGTTTGCGTTTTGAGTTTTCAGGTTAGGTTTAGTAATTTTGTAAAAACCATAGTTTATCGCAGACAATACAAGCGTGACCTAAGGAATTTTGAACGAAATTGTTTATGTACTGCAAACGATAGGTTTTGTATAGTTCTCTGATTCCATGTATGCTACATCTGGATTAACTTCATTTTGATCGTTTGCATTTCCAATAGACGCAACGTCCTCTGCAAAATCATCATCTCCATCAAAATATTCATACTCAGAGCATGCGAACTTATTTGCTACATTATTATAATTATAATCTTACCATCATTATCATTATTATCATCATTATAATAATCATCATCATCATCATCAAAATATTCAGGTTGTATGATCTAAACAAGTGGAAAATTTACCACTTGACGGTCTGCGAACTCACGAATGTTATGAGGTTGACTAAAAACTTGGCAAATCTCGTCTATATTTTGTTGTACTTATGCGAGTGGTTTTCTTTCCACGGAGAAAAGATTTTTAGTCAAATTTTCAAGTGTCTCTTTTATTGAGAAGCTGGAATTCGACCACCCCAATGATTGGCTGGTGCTGTATAATCTGAAGACCTTCGTAGGGACTCAATGAGGTGAGTGCTGATGCAATTATTGGGTCTAATGAACTCATTTGCCATTCATGGTGTCTCTCCGCATTATTTGCGAATTGTTATTCAATAAAATTTGAATTGTGTTGTCTACACTCTTGCCATCTCTCGATGCTGGTTTTTGGGTTTTTTTTCATGATAGCAGAATCTGGGTTTTGCTGGACTTCCATTTTTCGACGAAGTCTACATTCTCGCTGTCTCTCGCTGTCAGTATTTGCATTACGTTTTCTTTTTATCTATACTCGCTCATTCTTTCAGCTCTAGATTTTTCTAAATGATTTTGTTTGAAATGTAAAATTGTTGTTTGAAATGTCAAATTTTACTAGTAACTGATGGGCAGCGTCCTCTATCAATCGAGATTATTCATACTCAGCAACCTCTATCAATCGATTATGACTCATACTCAGCTCCCTATATCAATCTAGTGTGAATAATACGCGAATCAGCGCCCTCTATCAATCAAATTTGATTCCTACATGTAGATGCATATGTGCTGCCCATTATTTATATATATATATATATGCATCTTCATTTGTTTCATACTTGATTGATAGAGGGCGCAGCCCTTCCTTTCCGAGACAATTTTCGTTTTGATACAGCAATCTTTTAAATCCATCTTTTACCTCCTCGTTAGTATGAATCCGATTCTAAAAAAGTAAAATAGTAAATTTTTAAAATCAAAATTAGAATCATTGATAAAATAGCTTTTAAATCCATAATTTTCTTTCTTTTAGGCAACTGTTTGAAAAAAACTGATTTCGATATAGTTGATATTCATTCTTTACGTAACTTCTTTCTTTCTTTTCATGGCACAACAGCCCATGAAGGGCCTAGGCTGAGCTTTTCGCACCCACTCATAGGTCCGTTTTTGATTTCCTATATTTTATACAAATACATTTTACCTCATTTTTATCACTAACTTGTTTAAAAATAAGCCGAAAAACGGGTCTTAGTGTTGTCAGTTTTGTTTGTGGGGTAACTCAAATGATTTGAACTGTTTTTATTGTGGTTTATTTAGGTGTTAAATAGGTATGCTGAACAGCGGCAAGTACCGGATGTGAGGCCATACAGGGGTTTAATATTTTTTTTATTTATAGTTTACTTTTTTAATATATTTTTACTTATATGGTAAAATTTGAGCTCATGTGAAGTTTTATTCATTTTGCATAAGCTTAATGGGTTCACCAAAAATATCAAGGAAGAAACTTCGAGTATATAGTAAGATTTAGAAATAATTTGTCATCTTCAAAGAAAACAATAAATAAAATTTGGGAAAATTCCAACCAGAGACTGAGAATATCCGCTGTACAATTTATAAGTACAGAATAGTGTGATATAATTTTATTTTAGAGCAAAAATGTCATTATTAGGGATGTTTCGCTATAAACGATTACTTTCTTCGGATGCCATTTAAGTAACATTCTATGTAAGTAAGTGAAGAAATCCTATTTTTTTAAATAATTTTTATGGGTATTTTAGAAAAGATCACCATAGATTTTATAGAAATTATTTTCATTTCAATTTCTGATGAAATTTATGTATTTCAAGGTTCAACAAAGACGAAAAACCTTTTCTGAATTAAGTCGTTTCTTTCTAATATTTCTAATGTGTACTCCGCTCTAATATTTTAAGAGGTTATCCCGATAAAAAGTCCAATTTTTTGTAACAAGATGGTGGGTATCTGGTGTATATACAAATATTTGAAATAAATAAAAATGTCTATCATTTCTTCAGTCGATACAAGTACGACTAAATATCCAATACTTTTTGCCAGTTTTCATGTAGATGCTGGTACCGATACTTTGGGGCTTTGGCACATCTCTAGGCACGAGTGTCGCTCATTTCATAACTTTTAATCCTTACCGCTTCTTACCCTTTCACATATTCAATATATTGTCACATGGTTATTGAATCGTTGATTGTGAAATGAGTCAAATCAAATCGCATGAGTAAAACTTATTAAGTAATATTATTGTTTTAAGGATAATTATCGATAAGGATGTTGCTCGATAATTATTGATATTGTCAACAAGGAACGATATCGTTAACTATCGACAATTGTAGCGCCTTAACGGTAATTGTCTATAATTCGAAAGCATTTCCTCAGTTCGGAAAAGTACTAAATTGATACCAACATGTTTCGGCATCTTTATTTATCTCTGTCATTCATCTGAATAAAAGATTCTAATCAACTTTACTAAATTAGTGTTACATTCGATATATCTGTGGCCACAAGGAATAAATAAACAGCTAAAATCGATTTCAGAAAAATAAAAACTTATTGAATATTTTTCATTACAAATTCTAAAAATATTGAAAGTTCTTAAACAATTATTGGAGTTTAATTAATAAAAACTATGAGAATTGCTAAAGTGGAACATTTTTTGAAGAACTCTCAACATTTTTTGATTTATAATGAGAGATATACAATAAGATTATGATTTATTTATTATTTCCTATGTCGATTTTATCTGTTATTCCTTGTAGCCACAAATATTAAGCTCTTAGCGGGAGAAAGGGTTAAATCATATACTTTAGATATTTTATATTGAACAATTGTGATTTTCAGTTCTGATTAATTTTTTTTCCTTTGTTTAGCAAATAACTATTTGCACTGGAATATTCTTACGTTATTGAGAACAGAAATTCGAATTTTTTCTTTTATATTAACTTCTTCAAAGAGTTTCGTATGTAACAAGGCCAAATTCAAATTCCCAGAACTAAAGCAAAACACTATCCCATTTCTCCCTTTGGATCCCCAGACTAAAATCAAATTATACCCCATCGATTCCCCATACGTAATTAACTTGCTATTAGTATTCAATCGAATAAATAACACTGGCGAAAAATTTCAACTTCCTCTCTCGGGCATAGGTGTTTGCAATTTTGAATTTTCTTCGATTTGAGTTATTGATGACGGAAATCGCAAAACGAATTAATATCTTAAAATTTTTTTTGTTAAATTAATGAATACCTCGAATTAGTAAAAAGATACAACTACTTACTGTATGTACTGGGTATGTATCCTTTCCATTTCAAACGGGCAATTCCCTTCGAGTTGGCATCCCTGTACGGTAATGACGATTTCACCTGACCCGTAATTAATAAATTTCGGTTAAGTCAAATTTGTGGTCGTACATTGTTCGTAGTGTTCCAATGCTACTTATTCTTTCTTCTTTTAAACCTTACCCCTTACGCTCATCATTTTTTATTCAAAAAGCCGAACTATTCACATCCACTGTTATATTTGTTCATCAATGGAAAGTAACTATTGTTTTATGCCAAATCCGAATGACGAAGTGAAAAGTTTTTCCTACGCAGAAAAAAATTCAATTTTCTACACGCCAACGGCAAACCTCCAAGAGTATAAAATGCCTACAAAAAACTATTCTTTCTGACATTCGGATTCGGAATTTCTACCTACACTGTTGTAACATTAAGAGAAGAAGAAGAAATATGTTTTAGTGTTTTCCATGTACAAAGTTTAATTTAATTATTAAATTATCTATAATTGCCGACAACTCCGCGGGCTTACCGATAAGTTTGTCGACATTTTTTTTTTTAAATATTCCAATCTATATTTTTTTTCTGTTTTCTAATTATAAATTGTTAATTCAAGTGATTTCAGCAATCAGCGATTAATCATTCAATGACTCTCCACACATGCACGTGGAAAATTTAAACTTCAAGTAGCAATAATGTTGCATTGTTTGCTGTTGCGGCTGTTGCATTATTGTAGTGGTATTCCCTGAGCTTCCGTCATTATTTGACCGCTCTGGCGTTGTGAACAAAAATAAGAAATACAACTGGAAAAAAGAGAGCATGTCCCTCTATTTTGCTGAACAATGTCGCTATTATTTAACATCTTGTTAGCCTCTTTCTTCTCCTCCAACCACCCTAAAGTGGCGCATTTCCATTGAATACCACTGCACTGCATTTTCTTAACACTATTTCTTTCTTCTAGTTTAATGTTTTCTTTGAATTGCAATGTTACCCTTTTATTTGTTAATTTTTCCTTTTCTTCATTTCTGATGTCGCCGCATATAAAAATAAGGTTATAGGGTTACATTCAAAGGGAGAAGGTTTGTACGGCGGGTGTTAACATGCTGTGGTCTTGACGGCGTTTGATGATTGTTATTATGATGTGCTGTTAGTACTTACATAGCTAGTAATGATGAAAGTCATGGAACTCCTTGAACAGAAAAATCCACTATGTTGTTACAACAATGAAATACTAAAAGTGCAGACATAGCCAAGTTAAGAGTTTATTAAAGCTTTGCACTTCTCCGTGAAATATTGTTCTCCAAATAATTACTTTAATGTTTAATGATACATATACATATTATGTGCATACGAGTATGTACACTTAGCCACATAAGTAAACATACGATTATCATTTTTAGATTTTCTAACATAAAATTTTAAAGCTCTTTTGATGCAGTTTTATTTAATTTATTATTTAAAATTCCGAAAAAACAAACAAAACCATTCAATCAAAGTAAAACGACAAACAAAAACAACAAAAATCAAATACAATGTACACTGTACGCTCTTAGAAAATAACTTAATACCAAATATTTTGACCTTAATCACCTCGGATGGACAAGATGGCATAGACAAGGCTAAGGTTCGAGTAGTTTCTAGTGATATTTTTTTTAATTCATCATTTATAACAGCCTTTTGATTAAATTTTAACGTTACACGCTTTTTCTTAATTTGTTTCTTCAAATGACCCCAGAAATTCTCGATAATATTAAGGTTCGATTTCACATTGTAGTGCAACCATTCCAAGGTAAAGGTATGCTTCGGATCATTGTCTTGAAGCATGATAGGCTCACCAGGCAATTCAAATTGTTCGAGACAGGCGATGTAGGTGTCCTTAACAATATCAATATATAGGTATATATGTATGTTTATCCATTATTCCATCGATAAATCGTATGTTTCCGACACCACTTGCCGCCATGCAACCATAAACCATAACTGACCCTCCACCATAACGGTGGGAACAATATTTTTTCGTTGCAGCGAAGAATTTTTTCTACGTAAGACTTTTGTGGTTTTATTATGCAATTATTTATAAACAAGAAACTATGTTTTTACGCCCGAAATTAAAAAAAAACTGACCACACTAACCCAAAAAAGTACTCTTTTGTGAGATGTGTCTTATATGGGATTCCCCTTTTCCATTCATTTTATATGCTTTGCTAACAACAACTTGGTTGTTCGTTGATTTAAGAAAACTTTCAAATTTGAATTATTACGTTAGATAATCGAAAAACTGTAATCGTATGTTCACTTACTTATGTGGCTAAGTGTAGGTACATGAAGGTAGAACAATATTTAATGCATGCCTCTGATAAAGTCGGTAATTTTCTTTTTCACATGTGCTTGCGAGTAGTGCCTTCTATCGCTTTTTGTTTGCAATTGAAAAAAAGAATATCAGCAACATACGAAGTGCATATTTACGCATCTGCGGCTAAATAAAATTTATCATATTTTTAGTGGATTAAATTCTTAATACAACAAAAACAGTCGATTCTTTGGATACTTACCCTTAAATAATAGTGAACCTTAAAGTCTACATCTACAAAGTTTAAAAAAGTTCTTATGTTACATGAAATTTATTTCCGTCAAGAAAATAATTGCTATTGCAGATTTACGAGTATGTATGTACAGGGTGTTTTTTTTAGAAGTGTGGTTTTCAAGAAGAAATAAAACGCATATAATTTAATATTATGACCAAGAATTTCACTTTATTATAAAGATAAGGATTTGCCATTATGTTTTAAAAACGATTTCGGGCAAGTGGCCGCGGCTGGTTCGATTTTGGGGCAATTGGGGCCGTATGTTAGTAATAACGCGCCGAATATTCTTTTCCAAGGCGTCAATCGTCTCGGACTTATCTACGTAGACAAGCGACTTCACATAACTCCACAAAAAATAGTCCAGCGGTGTTAAATCGCACGATATAGGAGGCCACGCCACAGGCCCACGACGCGAGAAAATGAACTCACCAAAAGTTTCCTTCAATAAATTGATTGTTTCGTTGGCTGTAACGCCATCTTGTTGGAACCAAAGGTCGTCCACATCAACATCCTGCAATTCAGGCACGAAAAAGTCATTAATCATGGCTCTATAGCGGTCCCCATTGTTTGTAACTTTATGACCGGCTTTATCTTTGAAGAAATATGGACCAATGATTCCCTCTGCCCATAGAGCACACCAAACAGTGACTTTTTGAGGATGTAACGGTATCTCAACAATAGCTTGTGGATTATGATAACTCCAAATGCGACAATTTTGCTTATTAACGTACTCATTCAACCAAAAGTGAGCTTCATCGCTGAACAAACTTTTCTGGTGAAAATTGTACGAACCGAACCATTATTTTGGTAATAAATTTGCACGATTTGCAAACGTTGTTCAGGAGTAAGTCTATTCATTATGAAATGGCAAACCAAACTGAGCATAAATCAAGTGACAGCTGTCAAAAAGACCAACTCTGCAAAAAGTATTACCAGATTGAAAACCACACTTCTAAAAAAAACCCCTTTAGATCATAATGAACAAAATAATAAAATATTATCAGTATTACTTAGTAAGTATGTACATTAGTGAGGGAACTATACCAATCTTTGAGTGTAGATGGGAGGTTTCAGTGAAAATACATACATACTTATATATTTAATACTTTGTTGTAGTCGCTGTGGCGTAGTGGTAATGCGTTGGACCGCTACGCGGAGTGTCCGGGGTTCGAATCCCGGCACAGGCGAAATCAAAAAGTAGAAAAAATAATTTTTCTATACGGTACCACCTCTTGGGAGGCAATGGCAAACCTATAAGAGTACAAATTGTCTATGAAAAGCTTTTTACTTCACCGTTCGTATTCGGCTTTAAACTGTAGGGTCGCTTCCATTCATGTACAAATATAACACGCACAACATGAGTGGATGCGAAAAGCTAGGCCTAGGCCCTTCCTTTGCTGTTGTGCCATTAAAAGTAAGTAAGTATATATTTGATACGATATACAGGGTGTCCCAAAGTTACCCTTTCGACGGCTGATCGTCCAGCTCGTAACTAACCAGCCTATCGGAATATCACCTCAGTAAACAATTTATAGTTTTTGAGATATTACCACTTTTTCATGAATTTCGTGAAAGCCCATGTATCGGGCAAAAACGTTTTATTCTAAAAGTATGACAGCATTATTTTTATTTGCGCCTGTGATCGACAGCAGGGCTTTTCAGTATTCAGTAACAATAATTTAAATCTTAAATCTTTAAAATAATGAATTTTTGTAGCTGTAACACTCAAAAACCCGATCTTAGGTGTCGATTTTCCCGATATTGAGATAAGTGTGAAGATCTCAAAAACTAAAATTTTTTACTAAGGCAATATTTTGATATTCTGGTCAGTAGCTGAGTTGGCCTACCTTCCAAGGGATGGCGTTGACTTTTGGGACACCATGTATATGGCAATGGAACAAAAAAAAAATGTTGCTTAATATTCTTCAATTGCATACATATAAAAATTAAGTTAATTTAACATAAAATTACAATCTTTTTGTTATTTTGGCCCGATATTTCTGTGGCCACAAGTAATAACAGCTAAATTCCACAATAAAACTTATTGCATATTTCTCATTATAAATCCCAAAATGTTGGAGTTCTTCAAAATTTTCCACTTTAGAAATTTTGATACTTTACTTACTTTTAATGGCACAACAGCCCATGGAGGGCCTAGGCCGAGCTTTTCACATCCACTCAAGTAGTGCGTGTTTTATTTGTACATGAATGGAAGGGACCTACAGTTTAATACCGAATCCGAACGGCGAAGTGAATAGCAATTATCATAGTTTTTATTAATTAAACTCTTATAATTGTTTAAGAACTTTCAATATTTTATGCAATAAGTTTTTATTTTGTGGCCACAGATTTGTTTACCAGTGTTACGTCGATACGAGTAATTACGAGAAAGTATTGGTATTTTTTTTAATACTTTTAAATGAGGTGTAGTGGTAGTGCGTTGGACTGCTACGCCGAGTGTCCGGGGTTCGAATCTCGGCACAGGCAAAATCAAAAAGTAGAAAAAATAATTTTTCTATACGGCACCACCACCACCTCTTGGCAGGCAATAGCAAACCTACAAGATAAAAATTGCTATGAAAAGCTTTTCACTTCGCCGTTCGGATTCGGCATTAAACTGTAGGTCCCTTCCCCTTCCATTCATGTACAAATATAACACGCACAACATGAGTGGATGCGAAAAGCTCGGCCTAGGCCCTCCATGGGCTGTTGTGCCATTAAAAGTAAGTAAAGTAAGTAAATGAGATTTTACTTGGTATCGAGTAAATAAAAATAATTTATAAAATTATTGTTTAGAAGATTTTTCATGATTTCGCTGCAAAACCTAAACATTGTTGAGTAGCTTTAAATCTTGTTCTTTTAGATTTAATATTTGGCCAAAAGTTGCTTATAGAAAAATTTTCACATACCAAAGACCCCTATTTCACGATGTAATACGTGTTGAAATCAGTTGCACGCAACACGCTGTTTGGTGAAAGAGAAGTGAGAAGCTTGAAGGGTAGGTTCTGTTGCACGGTTACAGATCTTCGTGCCATACTTTGGCACTTCACTCTATCTCTTTCGCACTTATGCCTCTTTGCTTTATGTTTTTATTTTGACTTTAATGCATAAAAACTATTTAAAAAAAAAACATAAAAATAAATAATATCTATAAATAAAATATAATGGTGCACCAATATTTTTTCCCATTTTGTGTAGAGAAAATAAGTTTTTAAACGATGTTTTGCGTGCTTCAGCGAAACTTCTTCTTTTAATAGCAACACAATCCGCGGAGGGCCTGAACCGAGCTTTTCGCTTTAACGAAACAGTATGAAGCATTTGAGTAAACAAAAAAGGAATGTAGCACAGTTTCTGTGGTTTTGCAGCGTGTGTTAGCATATGAAATTTCACAGCAATATCAACAGAGTATTGCCAATAACTGGAACACAAGTGTTGCACCGTGTAACAGCGGACAAAAAACCTACAAGTTCTATGTTAGGATTTCAGTTCCCGCTCTGCATTTAAAAGTAAATTCAAACTTTAACACGCATAATGCATAATGAAATACAACAAACATTTAAATATTTGATTAACATTTCATATGAATCTTTACTTTTCAGGAGACAGATTATGTTCTTTAAAAAAACTTTTAGGTAACCCTTCTTTTTTTTGACTAACCTCACGTATATGGTAGAGACTTTAAAATTGTAAAAATCGAAGTGCGTTCAATGTGGAAATGCTAAACTAACAAAAAAGTATGGCGAGTTAATTTGACAGTTTCTCGGGCCTATTGCTTGCTGCATATTACATAATACTTAGTTACTCTGAAGAAAACTTGTTCACAGTCAGTTTGGCGCTTGTTCGTCGTACTAATGGAGACTGGTGAAAGTGGTTTTTATTGAAAAAGATAGCAAAAGTAACTACTGCAGCCTTTTTCTATTTTTTCTCTCACTGAAAATCATGGTCTCTGTGGTGTAGTTGGTAGTGCGTTAGCTTGCTGAGCAGGTTACCGAGTGACCGAGGTTCAAATCTCGGCATAGGTAAATCTTGAGCGATTAGTTGAATGTCGAATACGGTGTACTCTCTTCACTGCTGTGGTGGATTGATTCTTTATTACTTTTGTACAAAAGTAAGGTAAGTAAGAAAGAGAAAGAAGTTTTGTGTCCTTTTCTTACTACCATACTTTTCTACCTGTCTCTCTCGACCAGTCTTTCATGGTTGCGCCTGTGTAAATAGTCTCACAGACATGCACGGAACACCTGTTGTGGTAGGGCAAATCAACGCACTAAAGTCAGTTATTGCCCAGTGGATACTTCAATTGGATGTACCACGAATTTTTGTGCAGAAATTACCTGCCACACTAACAAACATATGCGGAAAGGGTAAAAAAATAATTTTCGTTTGACACAAATAACTTCAAAAACGTAAAATTGTTCCTATTTATGATAAAAAAAAACCTTCACTTTGATCACATACTATATGTACGTGCGGGACTGAGGGGTGGCCCAGCAGCCCGTTTCGATTTAACGTCTTACCAGCTACGATATAAACATTTTCAAATTGAATAATACAGTTTGGATTTATTAATTTCGAAAAAAATTGCGCTATTAATTATTCAGTAACTCTCATGGCTTATCTAAATTTCTACTTTGCTTTTCTAGAAATACTACGAAAGTTGTAAAACATAAAATTCTATAATGCATTATTATCTGATTCCATCGTAAAAGTCAATAGCTTGAATAAATTATACCCGGATTCTTGTCTGATTATTGAGCAACGCAATTTAAAAACCATCCAATGCAAGATGGGCTCAAATCACATGACAGACATTTTAGGATCACACGAATATATGCAATTGCAACAACAGCAACAGCATCAGCAACAGCAACAGGACCAAATCACTAATTACAATTCGGAAAACACTGGACCATCACCCGATTCCCAAGAACGATCTTCGCGCCCTGTACGCAGAGCCAGCCGGAGAACTTCACAGGTAGACCAAAATTTTTTTTATTTATTTTTTGCAATATAGAAACATTATGGTAAATGTCTTCAACTTACATATAAGATATTTTTTCGTTTATCTTACGTTATCACATTTTGATGTAATCCACACATGTTTACTTCCTAGTTATATGCACATATTTATTATCTGTCCTTTATTATAAAAGATTCTTTTAAGCGCATGTTGAGATGTTGTATGCTCGAGTACACACACACACACACTCACACTCCTACCCCGCAGTACATACATGCACACATATTTAAGCACATTTACGGATGTTCCATAATAACTTTTGTGTTACATTGCAGCTAAGCAATAATAACTATGACATGGAAATGACAGATTCAAGTTCGCAAAGCGATGACACAAGCGGAGGCGGTGGCAGCAGTAATGGAGGCAGTGCACGGCCATCAAGTCGTGGTAGAAACTCATCTGGAACAAGCCAAAGTCGCCGCAGGAAAGGCGTATTAAATGCAAAAGAACGTAATCTTCGAAGGTTGGAATCAAACGAACGCGAACGCATGAGAATGCACAGTTTGAATGATGCATTTCAGGTATGAAACTCACAAATATATTAAATTTTACTGGTCAATATGATATTTCAAATGCGAGTAATTGTGAATAGAGATTGAAGTTGAACAGATCCAAGTATTTCGATTATACTCAAGAAAACTTTATGATTTTATGTACTCGTGAGTAGATTTGTCAGTACTGAATCGAAATTTGCAGGAAGTTATGGGTACAAGTTCCAGCAAGCCAGTTCTATTTAATTGGCGTAGGGATTATTGAGGTGTGCAAGCGTTTAGCTGACAGCGTCTTGAATATTGCTGGGACAATATTAAATTTAATGTTGGGGCCGTTAACTGGCAATTTAGTTGGGATTTTTGTTTTTTCTTTTTGATATAGGTAACACAGAGAGTGTACCCCTGTGAATTCAAAGCATTGTGTTGTTTGGAAAGAAGTTTGATAGGTGGGAGGAGAAAGGAGGGAGAAGTAGTTATGAGCGTTTGCTTTAAATTTGCAAGTGTTATAATAATCGGGGAAAATATTTGTAGGAAGCCTATTTAAAATGCGCGTGGTACGACAGATAAAAGAAGTTTCTCTGTAATGCGTAGTGCGGTGGAACACCGTGTCTACGTGTCCGCTTCCTAATTGTGTAGTTCTGATGAAAACACCCATCAGCTTTCGCATCTCAGCAGAACATCTGCCGTGAAAGTAATGGCAAAACAGAGAGACGCAAGCCACGTATCGACCATGTTCCAAGGAGTCAATATTTTTTTCACCATCTAAGAAAGCCGAAACACTTGGCCGCTTCTTTTGATACGTCAAAAATGTGATTGTTCCAACGAACATCACATTTGATGGACAGAACATCAAGAGTAGCTGTCTCCGCAATAGCAACCCCACCGATATCTACGGGGTTAACGGAGGGTTGGGAAACTCGTTTGTGATATAACAGACAGCATTGTGTGTTACGCGCATTGAACTCAACTCTATTCGTGAGATCCCACTCGGAGATTGACTGGAGATCTTTACTGAGTGAGTTATTCATAACATACCTTTTCCTCTCAATCACCAAAGAGTTAGGGTGTTTTGAACAGGTATATGTATGCGAAATGGTTATCTGCAAACGAGTAAATGGGATTCTCAGTTAATGACAGAAGATCATTAATTAAGACAAAGAAAAGGGTAGGGGAGAGGACTGAACACTGCGGCACTCCAGCATTGACGGCTTACTCTTCACAACACGGATAGAGCGGCCGGTTAAAAAGTTCGTGATCCATCGTGTGAAGTTACTGCCGAACTCATACGCTCACAGTTTTTTATCTTAGCTGAAGTTTATAGATTTAATCTCTCCATGATAAATACTTTACATAAACTTCTTTCGTTTTCAGTCTTTACGTGAGGTGATACCACATGTTGAAATGGAACGCAGACTATCCAAAATTGAAACGCTTACACTGGCTAAAAATTACATAATTAACCTAACACATATTATACTCTCTAAGCGAAATGAGGAGTCCGCTTTGGAATTGAATGGCGTCCTGTTGAATGGTGATAGTAATGCAACCGATGTTGTCGGTGGAGTCGTTGTTGGCATAAATGGAAATGGTGGTGGCATAGGTGTTGCTGTTAATGGTATTGGCGTCAATGGAATTGGTGCTGCTGGTACTGGTTCATGCTACGAGGACACCCTTACGCACAGTGGCGGTACAAATTACGATTGTGCATTATTGGCCGAATCGGTAAATCAATCGACAACATTAACAACCGCCACAACCACTATACAAATACAAAATCAGTCGCTTGGCCATATGCAACCACAACAATCGCCATTACTATTGCCACCGAATCATAACCAAATAATGCATCACCAGCAACCAACTGCTGCAATTATACTGAATAATGGATTTGCCGATGCGAATGACAACAATAATAATTTTGATGAGCCATTTCGAGAATTTATATAAGGTACACACAAGCAAGGAGGGGAAATCATCTAAAGATATACCTATAATTAAATATTATGCTTACAAACATATGTACAAGTAAGTATGTAAGAAAGCAAATGGTGAGCATCCAGGGCATCCTTTCTTGTTTAGCTTTTCTAAGCCCAATATTGGAACCAATTACTTAATATCAACACAACTTGAAGGTAGACAAATGAACTGGCCGCACTATTCTCACTAAAGATCTGCAGACTTCTGACTTCTTCTAAGTGAAGTGTAACTAGTTTAATGAGATTCAAGTATCAATGAAATTTCTTTTAATTTCAAGTCTCAAAATAGTCAATAAAAGTCATACAAGCATACGTAGTACATATATTCTATATAAAATAATATCTATTTTAATAACCGCATATCGGTCTTAGTTTTCAAGGCTTCTAGTGATATTTAAGCTCGCTCATTCTAAAACCATTATGATATAATTAGCATAATTTGAAGCTTGGACTTCGTAGTTTGGAATAGCTCGTTTTCAGATATGAAATATGAAATGGTACTGCGGTACAGCTGAGCAATGAAGTTCTTGTTTATTTTCATACATAAGTGAAACTTTTCAATTATATCTCTTCTGCACAACTCAAGTTTCAGTGAGTTTAATAATCAACTATTTTAGTTTTTCAACAAATTAAGTAAAAAAAAAATGTTGTATCGTTTTTTTGCCATGGATAGTAAAGGGTTTTTCAATAGAGACATCACAATTTTGTATTCAAATACAAATACACGCTTAAATTTAAAACTGCAAGTTTTCAAATTTGAAATTTATTAAAAATTACTACCGAAATTCTGAGTCGGTCCAATTTTTGTCCGAATTAATCATCCCACCAGACAGGCATATTCACTATTAAATGTTTCTGTGCCAGTGAGGCAACGCACCGGTCAAAGTACCGAAAATATCACAGGTGTAAGGGATTCAGTTTAAATGAGCAAAATCAAAATCGGTGTGTAATCGCACCGTTCACAGGAATTGGGAATCTCTCAGTTCACATTGTGGTGATCTTGGCCTACACGCTTACAAGGTCAAATTAAAACAAGAAGTGAAGCGTCGTGATCATTTGAAGCGGAAACTTCTTCGATTGGGATTTCTGCAAAATTTTAAAGAAAAACCTAAATTTCATCGAAAAATCATCTTTAGCGATGAAGCTCATTTTTGGCGATTTAACGCTGATAGATTTCTTTTTATGGTGTTTCGTTAAGTTGTTGGTTTATGCCCAGAAAAATATCAAACGCGAAATTGCCAACGTAACGTTCCGGTCGATATTTCTTGAAGAGTGGTGGAAATTGGTTCCGAAGAATCTATCGCTACAAACGTGCCCGCGGTAATCATATGAAAGATATCGAATTCCATACTTAAAGGTAAAATGTGTACTACACCTTGGAATAAATTGCAGCCAGATATCTCAATAATTCTCTGTTTTATTTCCCTAAATACAAAATTGTTCTGTCCTTATTGAAAAGCCTATTAAATTTTTAATATAAAGTAAATTTTCCCAAATATACAGTGGCGAGCATTAATGGATACATGCTTGACATATTTGATTTTGAGTATCTGTAAAAGAGGAAAAATTATAAATCATTTTCAAAATTAGAAAGCTAATGTAACTTTTAGTGCTTGCAATGAAAAAAGACAATGTATCCACTTTTCAACGCTTCGTTTTCCTTATATGGTAACACTAATTTTTCAAACAAGAGCAAATGAAATTTGGAGATTCCCTACGAGTGAAGTTACCGTTTTCTAAAATATTGTTGAGCTTGTCACAGAAAACATTCCGCGACACGTTTTGATTGATTCAGTAACTCGTTTTTACATTGTCTATAAGAAACTCCATTTTCGAGCAAAAATTAAGAAAATATCTAAAAACTTGGAAAACCAAATTGTTGAAATGACAAAAAACAATGATTCAGCACGAAAAATTGCTAAATCACTAAATATTTGCCACCGTACAGTGCTTCAAGTTAGAAAAAGACCAACCTGAAACCAAAAAATCGGGACCATGATTACTTACCCATAGGGATGCTCGAAATATGGAGCGCCTCATGGTGTCCAAGCAAAAGACAACAGCAAAAGAAGCTGCAGCGGCCATAAACAAACCCATTAGTGAGTGGACAGCATGTAGAGCTGAAGAGAGAAGAATCGGACTAACAGGGTCAATAAAACAGAAAAAACCAGCACTGTCACTAAAATTTGGCAGGGTCACAAGAAGTGGAGCGTAGAAGATTGAAAGAGAGTAATTTGGTCAGACGAGACTAAAATTAATAGGTTTCAGTCCGATAGAAAGGACTACTACTGGCACTGTCTACATGAAAAATTTCAAAAACACCAAGTGAAAGAAAACAATCAGCATGATGGAGGTAGCCTGGTGGTGTGGGGCTGCTTCACTTGGTGGAATGTCGAGCCATTGGTGAAAATCGATGGTATCATGAAAAAGGAAGACTATCTTCGCATTTTGGAATCGAATCTGCCAGGCTTTATGCACGAAAGTGCTTACCCTGAAGATGAAGAAATTTTTCAACAGGATGGAGACCCAAAGCACACGGCTAAAATTATTAAAAATTGGCTCAATATCCAAAAATTTCAAACACTGAAGTGGCCTGCCCAGAGCCCAGACATAAATACTATTGAAAATTTATGGGCTCTGCTAAAAAAAAACACGATTGGCACGGTACGACAATGCACCAACAAATTTGAACGAGCTTTGGTCCCGAGTTCAGACTCATCGAAAACGTAGTTGAAAATAAGCCGAAACGAGTAAAGAGTGTCGCTGTGGCGTAGTGGTAGTGTGTTGGGCTGCTACGCAGAGTGTCCGGGGTTCGAATCTCGGCACAGGAAATTTCAAAAATATAAAAATAATTTTTCTACACGGCTCCACCTCTTGGCAGGCAATGGCAAACCTACAAGAGTGAAAATTGCTATGAAAAGCTTTTCACTTCGCCGTTCGGATTCGGCATTAAACTGTAGGTCCCTTCCATTCATGTACAAATATAACACGCACAACATGAGTGGATGCGAAAAGCTCGGCCTAGGTCCTCCATGGGCTGTTGTGCCATTAAAAGTAAAGTAAGAGTAAAGAGTGTTATTGAAGCCAAGGGTCTTTGGACTAAATACTGAAAATATTTTCTTTTTTTTGGGTTGTCTTTATTATTTTCTATATTTTATAAACGTGCAAAAAAGTCACGTTAACTTTATAATTTTGAAAATAGTTTTTAATTTTCCTTTTTTAAATATAATAAAGATATTAACGGCGAAAGTTCCATTTCGTTGGTGTGGGTGTTTTTATAGGTTTTACAGATACTCATCCATTAATGCTCGCCACTGTATATCTGGTATAATGTCGTTCGTTCTTGTTTGAGTGATCGTCGAGGAGAAAGAGCGATATTCACGATCTGGAATAAATGGTGTTGTATTCTGTATTTTTAATTATATAACTTTGATATTTGTATTAATTTGATATTTTTACAAAAACAAAACAAATGCGTTTCTAAAATACTACAAAAATCAAAAGTACAACAGCGAGAGCCCATTGCAACTTTTGTATATGTAGTATTTGTGTATTTGCCAATCAGTCGACACGAAAATGTAATGCTACCATATAATTTAATTTCTTATAGATTTTGAAGATTTTTAATAAAAACGTTTAATCTTACCTATTTTGTTGCATATGGTATCTTTGACAAGAAAATAGATCAAATGGTTTCAGTTAAAAAATATTTAATTAAATTGTGTGGTTTTAAGTTTTTTGCTATGACAGCACTTCAGATTCATTGCAAATAAACATATGATAAACATGGAGAACCGCATTGACTAGCTGCATTGCATTGTAAGTTGTTATTTATGTTCTACTTCTGTTAAATAATACAATAAATATCACAAGTACAAAAATTCACAATAACAGCGTTAAGAATTGGTAGTAAAACTTTTAAATTTTTTAGGAAAAAATACTCCCGATCGTGATTACCGCTATTGTATTCTCTTCTACTTTGTCTAGTATTATGCCGACTCTTTCAAAGACTGTCAGTTATCGTGTTTTGTCTCTAAGCAGCAACCTTTATTCAATAAGAACCGAATAGCACATTTAAAATTCATTTAAAGGAGCGTTGTCTTCGATTTTTCGTAGTATGCTCATGCTGGCAGCAGACATATCGACTTCCCTCAACTTTCGCCTGATTCGACCTATCAACTGTTGCTCGTTCTTCCCAGCTTCCCAGCCCATCTCGTATACTTTTCGTTTGAGTATGCTCTAAAAATCTTCTATTGGGCGTGACTGTTTGAGGATCGTCAGTTTTCGGGACAAATTTTAAATTTTGTTCGAAAAAGGTTCCATTGTGAAATAATGAATGTTCGTCATGAGACTGATGTTTTTGCTTCAATTTTGGCTCGCATTGGCCGCTATAAATGTCAGAATTGACCGCATTTGCTGTTTTTGGACGAATAACTGTTGTTGAAATGTCCTTTAAAGAAATTGTACAACAAACTCAGACTTTTGGATCGAATTTTGCGTTACCGGCAAATTTAACAGTGGTCGCTGTGGCGTAGTGGTAGTGCGTTGGACTGCTACGCAAAGTGTCCGGGGTTCGAATCTCGGCACAGGCAAAATCAAAAAGTAGAAAAAATAATTTTTCTACACGGCACCACCTCTTGGCAGGCAATGGCAAACCTACAAGAGTAAAAATTGCTATGAAAAGCTTTTCACTTCGCCGTTCGGATTCGGCATTAAACTGTAGGTCCCTTCCATTCATGTACAAATATAACACGCACAACATGACTGGATGCGAAAACTCGGACTAGGCCGTCCATGGGCTGTTGTGCCATTAAAAGTAAGTAAAGTAAGTAAATTTAACATTGTCTCGTATTGCTCCAATGTTTTCAGTGTAGAAGCCACCATTTCCATTCAACTTATGGTGGGAAAAAGTGAAGTAAGATTCAAGATCATGAATTTTCCACCTGCAAAGTGTTTGTGACGAAGTGCACGGCAACATTTAGGTATTATTTCGAGTTGTCTAGTAATACAAGTATATTTTGGTGCTCGCTTACTTTCTCGTTAGATCACGTTGTTTTGGGTCAAAATGCGACTGATTGTGACTTTTGAAACACAAAATTTTCGCAACAATCACCGTTTTGCTTGACCAACTTTGTTTTTAGCACTTGCCAACAGACTTTTTGTTGTTCTGTCACTAAGTATTTGTGGTCGACAAGACTTCTTTTTATTTTCCGGCTCTTTACTTTCACGATAATCTTTGGGAACATGATAAAAAGTTGCACATGAGATTGGTTTGTCTTTCAAAACTTTGTCAAAAAGGGCAAATCTAATTTGTAGGTCATTCTTATTCGATGTAGGTATTTCACAATATTATGTTTGACAGTACCTGGTGGTGACGTCCCGTTTTATACACAGAGTGCATTGTCTGTGTAATTTTTGAACTCGTTGTTGCAATGCAATTAACGCCTGCATTTCGTCTCAAAACTTATGAGACACATGTTACCACAGAGCCCCAGATTTGGTTAGTGGTTTAAATATGATCGGAGTTATACTTTATTAAGCTAAAATTAAAACTCCTTATTTTACATTTACATCTTTTTAACAATGCCTAAACCCTCTAAATATCTGCTTCCTTTCTAGATAAATATCCAATTTCCAATTTAATTACGTATCCCTTAATTTACACATAAATACATTTCTCTGTAGTATCATAGCATGTATTTATTTTCAAATTATTTCATCAAGTAATCAGCAAGTGTTTATCGCCTTTAATGACGTTATGCAATAAAAATGCCGCCATCTTTTTCGTTGTTTACTTTTTTTTTCGTACACATTAAAATTACCCCCCGCGATCAACTTAATGCACTTGAAATTTCGATGCTGCAGCGACAGCTCCATCCACAATTGTACCCTTATAAAATTTACTCCCGCATAGATGAAGCGATGGAGACCCAATTAACAGAATATTTATATGTGTATGTATGCGTGTATGTCCACACGTACACATGTACTCGTATGTATGTATGTTTGTATGTATGCATGAAGGTAAATTGATGGAAATGGGCGGCTTACTTCCGTATAAACTCGCATAGTTTTTGTTTGCAGTTATCTGCACATTTGTTTACACATTGAGGAGATATCAATATCGACGACGACAAAACACTTGGTCTGATATAGTACCATACCTACTCCAGAATGGTTATCATACGTGTGTGTATGCTTGTATAACTTGGCGTATGAATAGGGAAATGAATTGGGGAAAAGTCAGCAAGGCGCGACGGGGTAGATACAAAAAAAAAATAAAATTAGAAGCACAAGATTCGTTAGGAGAGATGGGTGTTCTCTATGTGACATTGGGACTAACGGATGGATGAAATAAATAATTAAGAACAACAACAATAACAACAACAACAACATCTAACGCTACAAAACAACACAGAAACTACAACATTGAACAACAAAAGCTTGTTGATGACTTGATTAGCGTCATCGATATATTCCTTGCCTAAGAGGATTTAATCACCGATGGCAATGTGTCGCAAGCCCAACTACGGTGACAGGGAGCAACGAACAATATTAGCAGCGAGTAATCACATAAAAAACAGAAAAAAAATTATAATTTAACTAATAAAATGTTTGTAATAGAATGAATGAAAATATAATAAAAAATAAAAAAAAATTAAGTGTTAGTTATAAATATAAGCTAACGATAAATAATAACTTATGGTAAATTATTATAACTATTGAATGTATAAATTATTACGGATAGTCAAAATGAATGCAATACAAAAAAAAAAAAAAAGACAACATCAAGAATCGTAATTAAAAGTAGTAAATTTAATTAATAAAACTCTTTCTTCGTAGCACACAAAATATTTAACAATTAGTAAATGTGAATACATTTAATCATTTCAAATGATTTGGTCTAGCAATAATAATTAAAAATAAAAACAAAAGCCTTTAAACCATAAAAATTAAAAATATTTGCGAAAATAAAATAAAAATTAAAAAGCAAGTACGAATTATTCAATTAAATTAACAACTACCTGTTATATAATATGTATTATAAAATATTAAGTAACAATTGCTCAACATTTAATTTGCGTAGAATTGCATACATATTAATAATATTAATAATAAAAAAAGAATAGAAATTGTATATAAATAATTAAGAAGACAAGTAATAACAATATGTATGTAAGCAACTGTGTATTCAATAAATGCGTTTCATCAAAAATATATTAAATTCTTTGTTTGTTTTTATGTCCAGGGACACACTTAGGCCAAAATGGCCCACTGTGAAACCACATGGTTTGACCTATAGTTTAATGCCGGTCCCGAAGGGCGGGGTGGTAACTTGGTATTAGTGGTATTGCCAGGTGTACATATTAGTACAGTTCCTTATGAATCCTTATGAATTGTCTCCAAATATCTAGTTCTTTGATTATCGTATCAGCCTCAGTTCCGATAGCGGCTCTGGAAGCAGGATGCAGAGGATCAGAGCATCTACCTAGTATCGATAGAATAACGTCACGTAATGAACGATATGATGATGTCTTATGAATAAATTTTATTAGCTGTATCGCTCGGTGTCCATTTGTGTTCATCTAGCATGTGCCTCTAGCCCGTAGTGTTTCCCTTTTTAGCAATTGAATTAACATTAACAATCTTCCAACAACACACAAATACACTATTAAGTAGTATATGAAACATTGAGAATATTGCATGGGTGCATTAGCGTTGACTTCCATCCTGTGATATAAACTGTGATACAAACTACAGCTGTAATGGATCGAAACACGAATTTGGTGTAGGATTTGTGGTTGGGAAGATATTGCGTCACCTAGTCTCCAGGTTCACGCCAATGAATGAGATGAACGAGCGCCTAGCCACTAATCGCATCAAGGCAAAATTCTTCAACATCAGTCTAATTTTTGTCCATGCCCTCGGAAAGTAGAGCTTCTTTCTGACGATCGGAAATTTCAGTCTCCACGACGAAGCCAACGACAATGGTATGAGACTGATCGACTTCGCCGCCGCACGGAACTTGACAGTTAGTAGCACGAGATTTCAACATGTAGATGTTCATAAGGTTACTTGGTGGTCCCCTGATCAAAATACACGAAACCAAATTAATCGAAGGAAGGCATGCTTTCAGTGAACTAGACGTACGCACAATACGTGGTGCAAACATCGACGCAGACCACTACTTATTTTCAGCCAAAATCTGCAGGTATTTGTGTAGCAAATCGCATACGTATAGGTACAAAGTGAAAGTTAGATGCCGAAAAGCTGAAATCACAACAGGCAGACAGTCTTCGCCAATCGACTCGCACTCCTTCTATCGCTAAACCCCCCTCAACTTGATGATATATGCCTGTAGTGGACGCATATTTCCCGCTCTATGCGTATGCCTGCCGAAGAGGTGTTGGGCTATCATCGTCGATGGAGAAATATGTGGTACGACCAAGAGTGTCGCGATGCTACTGAAGAGAAAAACTCAGTATATAGAGCCACCCTGCAGTCAGTTGCAACGCGATAAAGAGAGCTGAAGATTGATTACGTCTCTACAGGCGCAAAAAGAGAAGCAGAAAGACGTGAGTTCAATGATATCGAAATGTTACGGGACAGGAACGAGGTCCCGATGGTTTGAAGACCGGAACCTTTTTTTGCAAGGACGAAGACGGAAATCTGGTGACAGATGTCCAAGGTATTATGAGATTGTGGAGAGAGCACTTAATGGCGATGACCGCATTAATCCCGCCACTGCGGCATCTGAATCCGCAAACCCCAATCACTGATGGCATTAACAGCCATCGGTTGGCTGACTGAAAAACAATAAACTGCAGGTGCAGCTGGGCTGACTGCTGAGTTGTTTAAGACTGGAGGCGAAGCGTAAAAAACACATGAATTCAATGAAGAATATGGTCGGATGGATGCATGCCAAGTAACTGCAACGTCAGCGTACTCTGCCCAATCCATAAGGTGATTCCACGAACTGCGTCAACTACCGTGGGATAAGCCTTCTTAATATCGCATATACGATTCTATCAAGGGTACCTTGGACCTTATCATTGTGGCTTCAGGCCTGGCACATAAATCCACCATCGATCAGATATTCACACGGAGCCAAATCTCGGAAAAGACCCGAGAAAAACAGATCGACACAAAACTAAATACCTTGTGTCAACAAATAAATAGTGTGGGACAAAATATCACCGGTGACAATTATACATAATTTTTAAATCGTCAAGTATTTCGTTTACTTAGGGTCCAGCGTTAACACCAACAATAATATATTTTTTTTTGTTAAAGTTACATCAAATACATAGGGTGTACCCCTTTACATGTAGAGCACTATGATGAATGGAAGGAAGATTGATTGGTGGGAGGAAGGAGGGAGAATGAGAGAGGGAATGCAATCACAATGGATACCGATAAAGAAATAGACAGCCATTGTGGCAAATGTTATGCCTCTACCACAATGAACTTCAGTTTATCAGTGCGAATATGACCGCATGTAGCGCCAAAAGACAAGCTTTTCGCATCCACTCATGTTGTGCGTGTTATAAATATTTATACATGAAGGGACCTACAGTTTTTATGCCGAATCCGAACCGTGAAGTAAATAGCTACTCATAGGCAATTTTTACTCTCGTAGGTTTGCCAATGTTTGTCAAGAGGTGGTGCCGTGCAGAATTGTTGTTTTTTTTTTGTTTTTCTTCTTTTTTTACCTTTTTTTTTGCCTGTGCCGAGACTCGAACCCAGGACACTCTGCGTAACAGTCCAACGCACTACAGATACACGACGGCGACCACAAATGTCAGCCTTGAGATCAAGGGGAGATTAACTCTTGCTTACAGGTATTAATACAGGCTTGAGAAACAGAGCCCTCTCTCGACCGATGAAGAGAAGTGGACATTGACCATCAATGTTGATAGGCTCGTAAGAGCGTTCGAGAGGAAGATACTCCGTAAGATCTAAGATAAATCCAATATGCGTGGACGACGTGTATCGAATAAGATGGAACGATGAGCTGTACGCCGACATTAACATAGTCAAGCGGCTTCGCTGGCTGGGTCATGTTGAGCGAATGGAAGAAGGCACTCCGGCTAAAAGACTTGGCCTTATCAACTAGCGCCAGCGCGCTCATAGGCGGCCAAGAGCGATCATCGGTTGTAGTGCCAGCTAAGTAAGTAAGCATTAGCGTTGATGAGCATGCTTTCATTGCATGAACTAGAATACAATTGTGTGGGACGTGGTATTGAGATTTGCAATAATTCTTTTTACAGCACACATATTAATAGCGTTTTGTTACGCCGATACGCCGCAAATATGTTTTTAGCTTCAGCCTTATCAAGAAATTCAGTTTTGACAGCGGGAAGTGGATGACACAATTTCAGCCTTATCAAATTAGCGACTGACGAGGCGGTCACCTGTAAAAATAATTTATTCATCACGCAAATCATCAATGATTTTACAAAATACCTCTATTTAATTGTAAAATGCCTTTGCAAAAAGTTCACAGTTCAATATTGGAAATATAGAAATTTTGTATCATTCTAAAATATAAATTTTTCCTTTTCCGTTTCCTAAGCTGATTTATTTCTTTTTGAATAGCAACTGTGATCTAACACTCCTGTGTTTGTGAACTGCGCATTTAAAAGTCGCACATATTGTACGCTTGATTTTAGTACAGAAATTCACAGGGATGCCAATGAAATTAAATAATCGAAATATTTTTTCTTGTAAACTAACGTAATTGGACCGTAGTCTGTATAAATATCGATGAAGTAAATTTTACACTTTTTAGATTTTTAGAACTAGTATTATTTTCTTTGTTATATAAAAATATATTAAAATCTGTTAAAACCAATTGCAGTATTAATTTATAGACGAAGGCTGGCAACTTTAAATGTTTAGTGTTTCGGCATTTACTGGTTCTGTTTTGTTCCCACTTCTTCTTGTTATCATCGATTATTTTTATTTTGTTGTTTGCATTCTCCTTTGAGCTATTGAAGTTGAATTTTTGAGTAATTACTACTTGCACACTTCGAACTCGGTTCGAACGAAATTTGTAGCTGCTTGTTGTATTTGTTATAATTTTCCATGGGTATTGAAAATACAACATAACACCTTACATTATTTTTAAGTTGATTACAAATAACTATTTTGAAGCTATATCATACAATAAATGTCAAACTTACCTTGATGTAACACTAAATTATTAAAGATGATTCGGTTCGTACTGCTCTGATTTTTTTCGCTCTAATCACTAACACAATTGCATTTGACTACATTGTTAGTTCCAGTTTTTGAGGCGAGTTGCAAAAAAGTACCAACAACAGAAAGAAGTGGACGCATTTCAATCAGCGGCGTGCGTGCTAAAATTATTGTTTCTTTTAAGTCTGAGCGGAGAAGTCGAAAGAATTTCGTTATATTAAGAAATTGTTGTTGGTAAGTGAAAAATTGATTGTGTTATTATTATTATTATATATTTTAGTATAATTATTATTTTCACACATACTCTTGGCTTCGAATATTTAGCACTCCATTCCTTTAAATTGTGTATATGTAAAAGGAGAGGGGGGCAGGTGAAAAAATCACCGATGAAAAAAGTAAGTGTAGCGTTAATTATACTGCTATTATTTGCTTTGGCATGTCTTCCTGTTTTGCAGAAGAAAAGACAATGGAAATCTGTCAGATGTAAGAAAATGTTGTAGTGTTCACGGTTTGATATGTATGCAAGAGTTTTGCGTTCGGCCTGCTTGATATTAGAATACCCTACGTTTTTATTACGGCCTACCCGTATTCTCTATGGTATTACTGTCCAAAGTGAATGTAAAGTGGTCACAGCTGTAACAGCAAACATTAAAAAGTATTGAATTTTAAACTCAGCTGCACTTAGTACGAAATAATTACTCTTGTTTTTCACGTCAATCTACCTTAATTTCCTAAAGCCCTAACATGAAAAATTTATGATTATGATTGAGAGTATCCATCCTTATCTCTGCTAATTTTAGTGCAATAGTGTTGGTCACTTACTCATTTTTGAACTTATTTAAGTTTTTTTTTCTGAAAAATTTGAAAAATTCATTTTAGTCATTTTGCAAATTAAGATAGAACTATTGAACTAGTTTTGACAATAAATTCGAATTTATAAAGTTAAAATCATGCCTCAATAATTCCCATAATAACGTTCAGTGATACAAAAACAAACAAAATCGGCTGTATATTTTGTTTTTGTATGCTGGTTTGGATAGTTTATTTGAAAGATAATTTTAATAGAAATTTTTTTGAAGTTTATTACTTTTTTTGAGTCTTTTTTTATGTTTACGCCGGGGGTAAAAAAGATGCTCGACGTAGCGAAATTAGTCACTGAAATTATGGGCAGCGGCCTCTATTAATAAAGTATGAAAAAAAATGAGTACAGCGCGCTCACATAAATGACATACGTACATACATATGTATGCATCCTCATTTTTTCGATACTCGATTGATAGAGGGCGCTGGCCATCATTTCCGAGACATTTCAAGGAAAAATCGTTATAAATTTAAACGCAAACGTTCTGAAGAAGTAAATTTCTGTAGGGCGTGCCACTGACTTTTTTGATTTAATATTTTGTATTAACATTTGTTGCATTTACTTTAAAGAATACATTAGTTTTATTTAAAAATAATTTTTTTTTTTCAAAAATATTTTTGTTTGTTTTGTTTGTCTGACACTCTTTATTAAGTTTTGTACAGTTATTTGTGTTATGGTTTCTGTCGCCTTAAATGCAAATTTTTTTTAATTATTCAAGGTCATTAACGTTTAGTAACGTTCTATTGGCGGTAGATCTGGTGCATTTGGTGAGTTCTCGTTTTTACCCATATATTCGATGCGATATTTTTCTCAGAACCTGAACTGGAGGTAATGCGTTGTAGCTAAATCTGGCCAAAACATTGTAGACACAGCGCGCTTCTTATAAAATGGAATGAGACATTTTTGTATGCACTCTTTTCTATACATTTCGGTATTTATAGAGCCTTTTGTAAAAAACGATGGTGACTTTAAACCGCAAGAGCAAATAGCCTTCCATACCAGCATTTTCTGATCAAACTTTTCCATTTCAATTGCTCTCATTGAGTCCTCAACCACGACACCTAAGTCTGAAGTATGAAATTAAGATCCTGGTACGATTTGGAATTCAATTTTCCAATTTTTATTTTTCGATTGTTTTTCGGTATTTTTCATTTTTATGTTTTAAAATTTTTTCTCAATGTACCATTGCTTTACTTGTAACTGCCCTGCCCGTTTAGCAAAATCCCTGAGCGACATATATTTGTTTTTCACTTTTTGTAATTATAAAATATAAGAAACGAAATTTGTTCAGAATCAATAGTTCAAAGCCTACTCTATCTAATGGCATTCTTCAAATTAAAAGAAAATATATTCTGGAAGTAAATTAAGTCAAAAAGTTTGCAGTTTCTTTTCGATACAACCCTTATTACGTCTGTACGGTGGCAAGCACGAATGGATATATCAGAGGAAATTTATGGGTTACGATAAGTATCCAAGAATGTTGAGAAATCAAAAGGAAAAAGAGTAGTTTATACCTGTTCCATTGAACACATACGAATGAGTATATGCACAGAAGTTTTTACCAGAATTTATACTTTTCACAAAATTTTTCCAGAAATTTGAAAAACCTTTATCCCTTTGAACCACTTGTGGGTTCAATATACATTATTTGATTTGAAAAATTATTTTGCATTATCGTATATTTGTATTTATAAAAGGCAGTAACAGAGCTGCTGGCTTTGAAAGAATTTTCCTCAGAAAAATGGTAGTAAACCAGAACTTATTATAAAAATTTTGGAAATTCAAGACCCATGTGGGGTCTTTAAATATTATCTAATTTCCGATGTGTTCAGTGGAATGAGTATAGCATTTCTGCGCTTTTCCATTTTGATGTTCTCCCACGTATCCCTTCATGATCGCCACTGTATTGCAAATCCACTTTGCGGATTCTGGCTTATCCTGGATAAATCTATTAATCTTCGATTTGATCTATTCTAATACGAGCATATCTCTATGTTCTATTCATGCCTCTACTTTTACAGAAAACAATGTGTGTAACTCTGCTCAGATTCAGTTTATTTTAATTGTGTTAAATTAAATCTTCAACTAAGTATATACTATTTTATTCACTTCGCTGAAGAGTGCTCTTTCATATTTTTTGCCTAAATTCAATCGACATTCAAACGCATTTCTGAACTTTCTAATTAAGCGAGGTCACTTCGCAGCAATCACAAGAACCACAACGGGTACATTCACATGCAGTATACGCATGTACTCGAACATAGAATAGAAGAACACATTACATAATACTTGATACACATACTCGTAAAATAAAGAAGGTAATTTTTGAATTCTTAATACAATATAATCAGGTTATTATCGATTTTATATCGAAAGAAAACGAAACTAAAATTAGGTCAACATTTTTGCCAATTATAATGCAGAGCAAAAAAAATCTGTAAATATGTCAATACACAACCCCTTGACTACCTCATACCTTTTATAATATTTATATATACATATATATTGTACATACAGGGTGCACCATCTTTTATGTCGTTATGTAAATTTTAACATTTATCAACCGATTGACTTGAGTAAACATGTTTTTGAAACGAAGTCAGTATAATTTTGTTGAGCACAGGACAGTGGGATGACAAGCCGTTCATCAACCAGTTCATCCAATGAACTGGTTGACGCGGTAAGAGAAAGTTTTGCCCAGAACCCACATGTCGTCACCGCGCTCATCATTTTGGCGTCAGTGGAACCACCTTGCTGGGCATTTTGAAGGATGATTTGCATTTGCTTACGTATAAAATGCAATTGACTCAAAAGTCGCTTGGAATACAGCCAAACAGTAGCTCAAATGGTTGGCACTGTACCTGATTACTCTCACACTCTCTGGCGCCGTTAATAAGCAAAATTGCAGCATTTGGAGAACGGAGAATCCACACGAGATCCATGAAACACCCCAAAAAGTAACTGCTTGGGCCGGCGTTTGTGCCAAAACCATCATTGGTCTATTTTTCTTTAGAAAAGGCGAAACAGTAGGTGGATGTTGGCTCATTAATGTGTGAAAAAGAGCTGGACGATTACTGGTTTCAACAAAACGGTGCGCCATGCCACACTGCAAATCAAACAATGCAGTTTCTGCAATGAAAATTCCCTAAATGTGTTATGTCAAAAAATGGCGACATTGACTGGCCACCCAGATCTCCAGATTTGACCCCTCCGGACTTCTTTTTGTGGGGTTATTTGAAAAGCACAGTCTTCGCCAGCAAGCCTTAGACCATTGACGAGCTCATGGCAAATATTCGTGCCGAAATCATCGCTATACCGCTCGAGATGCTCGAAAAAGTGATGGAATACGCACCATAAAGGGACTATTTTGCTTTGGTCAATAAAGGCGACCACTTGATTGATGTTGTATTAAAAAACTAGTCCAAATAAAGTTTAAAAGCCAAATTAAATAGAAATGCCTCATATATGGAAATCGGTTGTTTTTTTTTTAAGTTATTTAATAATCACATACTGACATAAATGATGGCGCACCCTGTGTGTATGTACATAAGTATGTAGGTAAATATGCATGTCAAAAGAGCTTTTTTTAAATAATTAAATACTAAGTTTAATATAAATTGTAGGGAAACGATTCACCTGTCCATTCCACACCTAATTCTCTCTAACTACCAAATAACCAACCAACGACCTAACAATGACTGCTAACTTGCTACTTTGTCGAGGTAGCTGTATGGGTGTACTCGTATGTATGTATATATGTATGTATGCAAGGAATATGGGCATACGCATTAATATTGCGTGATATGCTATCATTGCAAAAGTGTGGCACCGCACTGGTCATCCAATCGGTTTCGGCATGACACAGAAACGATCGATTTGTGCCTTGGGAGAGTAAAACGAGGTATTTAATTAGCATGTGGTGCTTCTTTTGAAATATTATAATACGGCCGGCCGTTTGCAAGTATCCAAGTATAATCACGTCCACCTTTGATACAAACTGAAAGTGGACTTACCCACGCCTCGTGCCAGCAACGATATTAGAGAGATCGTGTGTAGAGTATTTAATCTACTAGAGATTTTTTTGCTACTTAGTTTTTGACATTTATATTTCTGACAGTTCACGCGTGATTCTTGACATGTGTCAAAATAAAAAATGTTCAGTTTGGTTTTTGGATCAATACGTGAATACGTGAATAAGTAGAACTGCCGTATTTGGAGTGAAGACCAGCCGGAGGCAATTAAGCAGCTAGCACTGTTTGGTGCGGTTTATGGGCAGGCAGCATCACTGGGCCGTACTTCTTCAATGACGATGAGCCTTTGCAGATCATCAAGAAAACACCAATTTTAATTGATGCTGTGCACGATCAATTATTAAATTTAAATGTCTTAAAATTCCTCGATTTATGTAAAAAATTTATCCCGAGCTTTTCGTATCCCCTCGTTCTGTACGAGTTATATTTTTGTATATGAATTGAAGGGACCTACGGTTTCCTACCGATTCCGGACGTCGAAGTGAAAAGCTTTTCTAAGGCAATTTTTTTTACTTGTAGGTTTGCCAATACCCGCCAAGAGATATTGTCTTGTTTTGTTTTTTCTACTTTTTGATTTGGCGTGTGACGAGATTTGAAACCTTGACACTCTGTGTACCAGGCCAAAGCACTACTAACTACGCTATGGCGACCACAATGAATACGATGAACAGTAGTACTGCAGTCCATGATTTGCATATTCGACCGAATCTTATTTCATTCTAATATTATATAATCCGTGAAGACAACATTTAAGCTGGTGGTCTTAGCAGACATTTGCTCTCTACGCTTATCTCTCCCAATTAAAAACAATTAAATAAATAATATTAAAGCAATTTTACCATTCTTTACAAACAGTGGCTATAGAAATTTATAATAAGTTCCTATGACAACAATTCAGAAAGCAATATCAAATAAATGCATTATTATATATATTCTCCTTTACTTGGCAATTCGGCAGATAACAGTGAAATATGCAAAGTCAATTTAGTTTTTTTTGTAAAACGCTTAGAATTAGCAAAAATCATAAAAATTTGAAAGTTGCAAAATTAGAGACTCCAAATATTGATAAGTCGATGTGAAACAAAACACCAAATGACTTTGCAATTTAAAGAATTTCAAATTTCTAGAGTGCAAAGTAGCTGGTGAAATGGGACCCTGATGCTATCGATTTCATATCTTTGGAATTGTATAAAAAATATATTAGGACGATTCTCTAAGTCTGGCATATATACCCTTGGACGGTGCAAGAATAGCAAAACATTTTGTTTTTTCTTCGTTGCAGTGACTTCAAGGTTTTGCATTTCTGCTACTCTTGCAACGTGCAATGGGCATATGCTAGACTTAGAGAATCCCCCTAGTCTGTTCTAAACATTTTTGAAGCAATCTACTATGTATATATTCAGGGACCGGATCAAGTAGAAAAAAATATAACAATTCTATTATTGATAATAAAATTATAAATATTTTAATTTCAAAAATTAAGTACATATTTATTTAATTTTACTTGATTTTACCAAAAATTATAAGTGCCAGTAGAATTGCATATTATTCGTTCACCTCTTCGGCTTTTTCATCCATATCATCATAAATAACCCATTTTGTGCTATTTCTAAATGCGACAGCTTTGTAATGGCCCACAGTCGCAGAAGGGAGAGCCCTTTCGTATGCAATACAACCTACAAGTTTATACCGGTCATTGCCGTTCGGATGTCTTATAAATTTTGGAATCCTCTCTAGCAAGACATAGCCAGCTGTTTGAGATGCTTCGATAGCCATAATTGGTCCTAAAATAAAAAAAATTAAGTACATATATAAAACTAAACTAAAGTTAATCAATTGAAATATGTAAAATAAATCAACTTATACCTACTTAAATAGCATTGAGAACAAGTACGAGTCTACCTACTCACCTATTTTCACCAAGTTCCATTTTGTTCTATGCCACATGCTGCACTTTGGACAAGTGGTTGGCGCCATCGCTGTTATATGCTCCACAGCCTTCTCCGCGAAATTATCACTGAGAAGTAAATCATCTGGCATCAGTGGCGCACAATCGATAATTTCCCCCTCACAGCACTCCGATTTTTTAATAATTGACGGTTGGTCTCGAAACAGTTTCTCATATAATTCAGCTACATTAAATTCGCCATCAACATGTTGGAGGCTGCCTTTTAGCAGTGCAATATTTTTCAAGTCCATTATAGCTCTTGCTCGCAGCACATACGTTTTCAATGTTGTGTCACGAATGCTCATTGTGTATAACACCAGCTTGAACAAATCATTCTTAATCACTTCTCTTTTGAGATATTCTTTTATGTGAGCGTTGTCTGTGGCCATAGCCAAGATAAGCTGAAATAGGCTGTCAAAGGCACATGTATTCGATATGATCAATTTTGTTTTATTAGTTTTTAAAACTTTCAATTTTCTATTGGATCCATTTATTAAAATGGGAATTTTCCGATACTTATCAAATACATTAACACAAAGCATTATATATTTTTTCGCGGGTTATCTTTTTCTTCAAAGGTTCCTCTGCTCGAAAGTTGAACCTGCAAAAGGGAAACAGTGACTTTTTTAACTTGTGTAATGTTGGTATGGGGTGGGTTTAAAGTGGTGATGAATGCCACACATACATAGACTGGCAAGGTCAATGCCAACTGCGACGACCCTCTGACACTGGTTTCAGCTTGAAAGTGCTTGTGGTTTTACCAGAGGCCACTTGTGTCCGAAACATCCGTACCGGTAACAAAAGTTCATGTAAAAAGATTATTCATGTAAGGATCGTACACGAAAATATTGATATTTGCTTTTTACTTTTTTTTAAAAAATTTTAAATATGTACATGTGTTTAGAATAGGCTTTGATTTTTTCAAAAGACTTGATGTTGTGATTGTATTTTTAATATGAGAAAATTCTTGAAGCGAAATGGCAAACACGGAGATTGAGCAACGAAAAACTATATTGCACATTTTACATGAAAATCCTTCATGGACCCAAAAAGAAAAGGTTGCAAACCTAGAGGGTGTCAGCATTGCAACGGTAAACGAACCATTAAAAAGTATAAAGATAATCTTTCTGTTCAGAGAGCAGAAAATGTGGTCCACTGGATAAAAGTGGTTAAGTTAAAGCCCACTGGAACATAAAGTGGCAAATGCTTCTGTCCGTGATACTCCTTCCAAACTTGGAACTTCAAAAAGATATGTTCAAAAATTAAAAATAAATGTTCATTTTAAATCATATAAGGTGCTAAAGGTTGCAGATAGGAGCGAGGAAAAGAAAATTGAAGCCAGAATTCGAGCCAGAAGATTGTACGAAAATTTCCTTATAAAATTTAAATGCTCCATCATGGATGATGAAACCTATGTAAGTGAAAGGTGTGTGTCAGAAATTGCCTGGACAGCAATTTTCCACAGCCCAAGCTCTAGAGGTCATGTCCGTAAAAAGTACAAAAGCCAAATATATTTTTGATTTGGAATATGATGTGAAACTTTTGTCACCACTGGGTCCATAAATCAAGAAATGTACATAGACGAGTGCTTGAAAAAGTGACATTTACCATTTTTAAGAAGTTATAATGTGCCAGTATTCTTTTGGCCTGATCTTTCCGTGTCACATTACGCCAAGAAAGTTATGAAATGGAACGATGATACCATGTATGTAGGGTAACTGTTATCTGAAAGGAATGGAACCTACCAAATTGCCCACAATTACGTCCTATTGAGCCTTATTGGACTATGATAAAGTGTAACCTCAAAAATACAAAAGGCATGGCTAAAAATGAAAAGGAGTTTAAAAAGAAAAATTCAACTAATCAGCCAAGAAAGAGTGCTTCAACTGTTCCAGAGATGATTAAATGAATTAGTGGTAAGGATAGACATTTTTTTAGAAATTCAGAATATACAATTTTTGTTTTAAAAGTTATAAACACGACATTTAAGGAAAACCAAACTAATTTATTATGAAAATAATATTGCTGTTTTGATAGGAAAACATTTTTTTTTCGCGGGATAAATTTTTTCATGTGCACTCTTTGGTACCAAAATCCTTAAAATATAATTTCATTAGTATTTTCCAAACTTCAGAAGCGTTGTACGGCAATACAGGTATAAACTTTTCAATAAAACATTTGTGTTCGTATAAAAGTTGCAGTTGTGCAATTTTTCGTTACCGGTAAGATACAGGTATACCGTTACTGATATCACTTCGTTACCGATATTCGTTTCGGTTTCAATCGCTGGTCTTACTTTATGTTGTTATTAAATAAATTAAGGTGGTATCTGGATGGATATCACTGATGTCTAGGTCGTCGACAAATTTATTTTAATCAGTCTCCAGATCTACTACATACCAGTATGCTAGCAAATACAGAGTGGAACATATTCATCATATTTCCTCAACTTTTTCTTTGAGTTTTTAATCATGAACATACATAGCCTATACTCTCTACCCTTTACTCTTAATAGGTGTGCATGTAATACACAAATATTTAAGTATGTTTCGCTTGACCATTGCTTGTGGTGTGTGGGGCTGGGGGGCCGCAAGAAAATGGAAGCATACCTACAAATGCTGTAGCTATTGGAAAAAGAGGTCTATGTATGTTGTAAATCATCGTAGACGACGAGGGTGAGGGCAGGAAGTGTATACATGTGTGAACCTACTCATATTGCTATTGTGTATATTGATTTATTATTTGGTGTGCTATCGTTGCTGTTGCTGTTCTATTGTCCTCTTTTTTCTAGGTATTTTAGTGTGTGTGTGTGTGTGTGTGTGTTAGTTCATATTTTTATTTTATTACTTCGCGCATTAGAATAATAAAACAAAAGAACATATGTACCTAATTTGAGAATTGTTTTAGCGTCTAATAATATGATTTTATTAACAGATTTCTTTCTTTTTTCTAGTTTGATAAGTAAAAGTTTGATAAGGTACAACGCGAAAATCATTTCGAAAATGGCATCTGGTGGCTTAACTTGTGTCAAGTACATTACATTCTTTTGTAATTTACTATTTGCGGTAAGTTAACAATGCATTCCGTGAAACTCATTAATAAAATCGTTTTCTCTTTGCTTTGCAGCTATCTGGTTTGCTGATCGTTTTTATTGGCGCCATGGTGCAGATGAACTATTCGCATTACTCAAATTTTGTCAGCGATCACATTTGGACTGTACCAATTATATTGATGGTGGTAGGGGCTGTGGTTGCATTTATTTGCTTCCTTGGCTGTTGTGGTGCATTGAGGGAGAATAGTTGCATGATTTTGTCATTTGCCATTTTGGCAATTATCGTATTCGTGTTTGAAAATGGTTTGGGAATTGCTGGATATATTAAACATGCCGGTCTGCGCAACGTAATGGAAACCCAATTCAATACCACTATGAAACAATACAATGAACGTGCAGATTATCGTGACGCCTGGTCGTTACTGCAAAGCGAGGTGTGTCTGTGTGTGTGTGTGTGTGTGTGTGTGTGCCGCCCACTGTTATTCAGTTCCAAACTTAACTACCATATGTGTTAGATTTAGTATAAATCTTAATAATTTTCTTTCTTTTGTATACATTAATATGTAGCTGGATTGTTGTGGCACTTTTGGACCCAACGATTGGGAAATTACGTTCCATAACAGCACTTTGCCACCCTCTTGTTGCGCTGTCATCAATTTGAATGAGGCCCAGGAATGTACTGTGGTGCATGCTCATACAGAAGGTTGCCTCAATAAGTTACTCTCTCTACTCGATTCGAAGACATTAATTCTGGCAGGTGTTGTTTTTGGAGTAGCTTGCATACAGGTGAACATTTGAGTTTCGGCAGCAACATTTCATATTAAATATTTCTGATAACTTTGTTCATTACAGCTGCTCACTATAATATTCGCAAGCTGTTTGTATCGTTCATTTCGTCGGAGCTATCAAACTGTTTAGGTTGCGTAGTCATGATCCGATGTGCCGCATTTAAATGCCTTGCTCAAGGACATTCAATCGCATATTACTATTTTCTATTACTATTTACAAAGCAAACAAGAAATCAGTCCATCTTTTAAGCGGTTATAGCGATCATAATATCGATGATGATGCTGATATTTATGATCAGTGTGTTCATTTTTATTTAATACAATCTATATAGAGTAACTATTTTTTTTTTTTAGAATATTATGTCGCATATCTGCGAAATTATAAAATGAACACAATTTTAATTGAAATTACATTATTTTATATGTAGTGCGAACGTTCATTTCATTAAAGCAAATAAAAGCATTAAACATTCCTTATACAACACTCCCATTCAACACACAAAAGCATATGTAACATTCTACACAAATTCTCATATTTATAAAAGTTTTATGTGGAAATTATGAATGTTTCTTTATTTTCACACTCTTTTTATGTGGTACTACAAATGCATCGTAGCAACAATAGCCTTTAAATATTTTCCTATAGCTAATTATTTTGATTTTCCTGTTCTGTTGCGTTGTAACGTTGCCAAAAACAAAAACACTCATTTAAAAGTGGAGAAGAAAATATCAAGTCAAACATATTTCGAAACATAATATCAAACATGCCACTGATTATAATGAGACTGTATACAAATCTTATATATGTATGTACTCGTATAACTATTTACCATATGGTAAATAATATTTTGAAATACCTATTTTGAAGTATATTTACAATATACACCTTTTTATTGTATTGTAATTACCAGTTGTTTTCACCCCTCCCCCACCAGCTCAATTTCTTAAAATTGATTTTTAATATACTCATTATATAAAGACGTTAACTTAAATGTCGAATTTAATACATATATAAATAAGTAAATAAATATTGTGTGTATTTAATTTAAAAGTCAATCTATGTTCAATAAAGTGTAAACAACTGTGCAGCACTGAATAAATAAATATAAAGATTTAATTCAATTTTAAAACAACATAATTTTTCTTTATTTTTTTATATTATCTAAATAAATACTTACATTAACTTAATTGAGGTTTAAGTAAAATCCATCGTTTGAGACTGCCTAAACTTCAGAAAATAATTTTCATAAATTCCTGGGTAACAAGTAACAAGGAAGTAGTTTTTTTTCACATAAATAAGATGACAAGTTATAAAAGCTACGTGCGTAAAACTTTTCAGTTTTTTCTTTAACTCATTCAGTTTATGTTTATCCGGTTATGAAAAAAATCCCTGGCGGTTCAGATTTCTCTGATCCACATGAAGACATATTTAGACCAAGAGACCGACGGTTGATGCCCACATATAAATGAAAATAGTGGGACGCCCTACAGAAGTTTACTGCTTCAAAACGTTTGCCTTTTTGAGTTTTCAGGTTAGGTTTAGTAATCTTATAAAAACCAGAGTCTATCGCAGACTTTGCAGGCGTGGCCTAAGGAATTTTTAAAGAACATGTTTTGAAATTGTTTATGTGCTGATTTATGCAAACGATAAACCTAAACCTTGTATAGTTCAGTTTTATTGTTCTCTGATCCCAGGTGTTCCACGTCTGGATTAGCTTCATTTCCAATGAATGCAACGCCCTGTAAAATCATTATCTCCCTCAAAATATTTATACTTAAAGCATGCGAATTTATTTCCTACATCATTATAATTATAATCTTACCATTATTACCATCGTTATACTAATCGTCATCATCAAGATATTCAGTTTGTATGATCTCAAAAGGTGGAAAATTTGCCCCTTGTCTGAGAAGTCGCGAATATTACGAGGTTGAGTAGAAACGTTAACCAGCTTCTTCTCTTTCGTTGAGAAGCTGCGAATTCGGCTACCTCAGTTCGGCCTGGTCTGGTGCTACATAATCTGGGGACCTTCATCGGGACTCAATGAAATGAGTGTTGATGCAATTAATGGCTCGAATGAACTCATTTGCCATTCATGCTGTCTCTTCGCATTAGACTTTGGGAGTTGAGTTCTGTTGTGCCTCAAGTTGCTTGGGAAGTTAACAACCGCAATCTCTCGGTGCTTGTTTTTGTGTTTTTTTTTCAAGTTAGCAGAATCTTAATTTTGTTTTCAGTTTATACTCGCTCATTCTTTCAATTCTAGAAATTTTGTTTGAAATCTCAAATTGGCCCAGAAAGTGATGGGTAACAGTCAAATATGAAAAAAAAAATGTACGAGAAACCGTCTATCAATCAAGTTTTTTACATACTGTGACAATTTTCAAATTAACGCAATTTTCAAGGTATGCTTATGATGATTCTGTCTCTTAATGAGTGAATCTCAAATTTTGTTCACTGGAGTATATTGTGAATTCGCATTCCTATTGCTCCATCAACCTTTGCTACATGGAATCAAAGTTTCCACTGGATCAGTGGATTAGGTTCACTTTTTATTTATTTATTAAAATGTATGCAATAATAAATTATTATACAAATAACATGAATAGGCCATCGGTTGCACTTTTTAAAAGAGTGAGTTGATTTTAAGTAAAATTCATGTAACTATTGTACTTTTATGTTGACATTTCATTTTCCAATTCAGTAACTAAAGCACTTTTATGTTCCTACTTAAGAAAGGGCTCCATGAAATCGAGTGTCAGCTAAAGGGGCTACTTACTTTACTTACTTTTAATGGCACAACAACCCATGGAGGGCCTAGGCCGGGATTTTCGCATCCACTCATGTTGTGCGTGTTATATTTATACATGAATGGAAGGGACCTACAGTTTAATGCCGAATCCGAACGGCGAAGTGAAAAGCTTTTCATAGGCAATTTTTACTCTTGTAGGTGTGTCATTGCCGGCCAAGAGGTGGTGCTGTGTAAAAAAATTATTTTTTCTACTTTTGATTTTGCCTGTGCCGAGATTAGAACCCCGGACACTCTGCGTAGCAGTCTAACGCACTACCACTACGCCATAGCGAGCAAAGGGGCTACAAGTCCGAAAAATATTGAAGACCTCTGCTCTAAGCAATTGTCATAGTTGTAATAATATGGAAGGTGGGATGTAACGGGTCTATTTATCGAAAACTGCCCTAGTATTTTTATCAAAAGATTATTGTAACTATTGCAGTACTAAAGATGTCGGGTACTTGTGAGTTAAAAGTATGTAGGAGATACCACCGCACCTACTTGCTTTTCTTAGCCGACTTTTGTACTTTTTGTAATGTTCGCGAGCACTACCGCTTTTTATCGTTATACTTTGTGTTTGCAGATTCTCAAATATTTTGTTTCTGGCAATGCTGTCACATTCAATCATCTGTTTTTAGTTATTAATATTAAAGCCCAAAAGCAAAATTTTTATTTTCTTTGCTTTGTTGCTCGTTTTTGCGTCGTCGTTGCTCTTCTCTGTCCGTTAGTGTGTGTCCAAAAGCAAAGTGAATCATAAAACTTGTCTCGAAGCGATTCACATTTCAAATTGGTATTTGCTTCAATTCCAAGGCAACAGATCTTGGAAGTGTGTGCGTGTTGGATTCGGTGCCTTGTTAAATTCGCTAGCTTAATAACTTCATAATTGAATTAGTAACTTTTACATTAATATTTTTGAATCTAACATTCCGTATTCCTAAACTATTAATTCATTATACTTAACAAATCTCCAACATATATTTGCTGACGGCCACTACTTTATTCCGGTCTCAATTGGGATTCCAAGAAATTGAAAAAGAAATCTTTTGCATTCGTAAAGTTCAAGTCGCGTTGGAAAGGAATTTGCTACACCAACAAAAATGGATGATTTAGGTAAGTTTCTGCAGACTCAAACAACAAAAAAACAAAACAAAAAAAAAAGGATGAGATGAATAAGAAAGGAATTGGGTGGAGCCCGTACCTAAGTTTTCAATAAAGCCGGTAGTTGCAAGGTCAATTGGACTTCTGTGCAAACAATTATTGACACACATATGTATGTATGTCTCCCAACCACACGCTTTTATCATCACGTAGCTTAGTATTTTTTAGTAATTCGCAATTATAAAGACCCTCTGATGACTGCATCATCAGCGAGTAAAAGTCAACACAACACAATTACAGGGTGGCATTCTATACGAACAAAAACACTTATGTTCATTTTATTTTCATAGTTTAATTTATGTTATCTTAATTTTGTCTTTGTAATCATTTTCGCTTATTTGCCTTTTTTTGCATTAAACTTTGTATGCCGATAAAATCAGAATCAGAATATTAAACGACTTGAAAAGCTCCAAACAAAAATTTAAATCGAAATTGGTATGGTTAAATTAATATCACATTCTTTAATTCAAAGAAAAGTAATCTTTTATTTCCTTTTTTTATTGTTATTTACAGAATAGGATTTAATAAATATGTATGTATGTGCAGTAGTTGTTTCTGATCTCACTATCTGCTACCGTTGCTATTTAATGTTTAGCCTAAAAGTATGTTGTCTTTGTTGAAAAATATTGTACGAAAGATTCAAAGGTAAAATGACCAATATTAGGGAGTGATTTCTTAATTCTGGACCAAAAAAAACAGTTCGAAATGTGCTATATATTGATTAATGGGAGAGGTTAAAAGAAAGATTTCGATTTTCTCTGCCAACGATTAGAAACGAAACGGTTTATCAATTTCATAAATAGACTTTCACCTAAATAAAGATGTAATTACTTACTTTACTTTTAATAAATATGTAATTGGGTTAAAACAGTAGTGATCTTCGAGATGCTTCAAGGTACAGAATCCAATAATTTAATAATAAATAATTATAAGTTAAAAATTGGCATTAATATCTATAATTTATCATCAGTTATAGCACAATTTAAAACTTAAACGTTTTATTGTAAATGTTCTGCTATCTGAATGTATTTTGTAATGAAATGACGCGCACGTCTTTTGCTGTTGAAACAGAAACAAACACGCATTACGCATTCTTGGAAGAGATTTGAGATTCCAATAAAATACTTCACTTAGTCATCATTTTTTAGCCTTTTTTATATATTTGTTGCATTCTTTCTTTGTTTGTTGATTTATGACACATTTTAGGGTTTGTATTCCACTCTTGTGAGCATTCAGGAATTTTAAAGAAGTAACTAAAACAACAATGCAAACAAATTGCTCATGTTTCATTGAGAGCTTGAAGCTGTGCTGTAATGTGATGAGCTTTCTTACGCTAAAGAAGAAATCTATCACAACGAAAATTAATTTTAAAATCATGGTGTTAATGGCACTTAGATTTACAATGATTTTAAGAAGGAATAATATAAACATGGCCGCTGTGGTGTAGTTGGTGGTGTGTTGGCCTACTACACGCAGAGTGTTCAGGGTTCAAATCTCAGCACAGGCGAAATAAAAAAGTAGAAAAGTACTAGCACCACCTCTTGGCAGGCAATGACAAACTTGTTCTATTCATGTATACAAATTTAACACGTACAACATGAGTGGATGTGAAAATCCCGGCCTAGGCCCTTTATGGGCTGTTGCCTTTAACAGGAGAAAGAAGAATAATACAAACATACAAACTCTTTAATTAGTCATTTTCAGATATACAGTGCATTTATAACCCATCTACAACTTTTAAGAGCTTCATCCCTTTAGCCGATATATTTATTAACCAAAAAATAATTGAAGATCCTTTTATTCTGATACTTGATACTAAAGGAACTTTGAACAATATTTTCTTTGAATGGTTGGTTTTGCCAACCTAATTTGTCTGGGTTATGCCGCGGTTGGAGAAATTTTTCTATATAAAATACTGCGATTTCTCAACCGTTTGCTGGGTAGATAAAAAAGTAGATTCATTAAGTAATGCAATGTTCTTATATTTTATGAGTATGTTATTGTTTCTTTGTGAATATCACTATCGCTTTTTGCTTTATCAAATCAAATGATTCAGTTGATATCTTATCGGGGACAAGTTTGTATTTAATTTTTTATTATATTTTTCCCTTCTTCAAATTGTACCAATAGTTTTGAATTTAAATACAAAAGCACCTTTAAATTTCTTTGATCAGGTATTGTCAAAATGTCATTCAAGGTTTAAATTTTTATCATGGTGTTAGTTAACAAGCAACGTTTGAAAATTCTGAGTCGGTGGTCGCAACTGAACAGCGCTTACTCCAATTTTCGGTCGTAATAATCTCCCCACCACATGTCCTATGTGGTGGTATATAGAAAAATTTTAGTAAACATATTTTCTTGTGAATGTTCCTGTGCCAGTGTACCGAAAATATCGCAGCCTTATGTGCTTCAGTTCAAAATGAGCTAAATCCGTCGATTCCAAGCCGTTCATATGAAATGGCAATCTCCAAGTCCAAATTGTGGCGAATTTTGCCTACATCCGTGCAAGATCAAATTAACACAAGAAGTGAAGCCTAATGATCATTTGAAGCGCTAAAAAGTCTCCGATTGGCCTCTGCAAATATCCCGAATTTCATCGAAAAATCATCTTCATCGATGAAGCTCATTATTGGCTTAATGGCTTTGTCAATAAACAAAATATAAGTTTTTGGACAGTAATAAACCCACATGTGCTTCAAGAGACTGCCATTACATTCACAAAAAGTTACTGTGTAGGATGGATTTCTTGCCGGAGTTTAGATTGAGGTGGACAATTGACTCCAAAGAATCGATCTCGTACTAAAAAATGTAACATGTGTACTGCACCTGGATTAGAGCACGGTATCTCAATAAATCTGTGTTTTAATTAAATTTTGTACTCTGATTTGTTATTGTTTTGTCCTAGAAACATTTAAGGTTGAACTAAATGTTCAGGGAGCTTTCACAAGCAAGAGAGCTAAATGCATAAATTTGTTTTTAGATTAATTTTTTGAATAGGTTTCTCTAAGCCACCTCCATTAAATCTGCAAATATGTACATGGTATTTCTGGGAGATTTGTCTGCTCTTATAAAAATGTTATCATTTTAAACTTAAGATTGACTTATTGTATTATAAAATCTGTGGTTTGCTTGGAAAAATATTAAAACTGCAAAATCCACGGTTAGATCGTGGCATGAACTTTTTACTTAGATTACTTGGTACTCGTAACTATGCTGTAGAATGTTCAAATCTTTATGATTTATGATTGAAGAAAATCGCTTAACTTATGTTTTAATACCGAAGGGGCATGGTTTTCTGAATGAATTTCATATTTAGATAAACGAAACAACTATTTCAATAATTGATAAGATCGCATTGTAGAGTTACCAACTAATGTGTTTTCACCCGGAGTCTCCGGGAATTTATTGCTTTCTTCGGGCACCTGGTTTGGTAGATTTTTCTCCGGTAATTTTCGAATCGTATTCGATTTTAGCCTCCGCTGTGAGATTAACTCCCTTTGGCAGTCGTTTTCAACATTGCCTCATATTTCGCAAAACTCCGATTTTCTGCCAGTGAAATGAAAATGCCAGTGTGAGAATGTTATAGCCGTTTTTAATGCTGAAACCGAATCTGGCAGAGGATTTTATCTATCACATCAGAGATTCGAGAAATCATAATGTGTATGTCGTCGTGCCAAAGTTGATATTGCGTTGGCATGCTAAGCAGAGTGTCCGGCAGGGGTGTCAATAAGAAAAAAAAAATTTCTACACAGCACCACCTTTTGGCAGGTAATGTTAAACCTACAAGAGTACAAATTACCTAAGGAAAGATTTTCACTTCATCGTTTGGAAAATATAACACGCACAACGTGAGTGGAAGCGAAAACATTGGCTTAGGTCCTCCATGAGCTGTTGTGCCATTAAAAGATGAAGAAGAAATATAATCAAAAAGTGCAAAATGAACTAAAAAAATATCACAAAATACTTTCAAAACGATTTTTAAATTTTTGGTCTCAAATTTCTGGAAATTCTATGAGTCAGTCATGAGCGCGGTCATGTAATATTAATAAAAATGATTTTTGTTGTACAGTGTTATAATTAAAATCGAAAACTACCCAAAACAAAGGGTATTTTTCAATTTGCTATCTCGCGTGATATAACCTCAGATTTTTAGATTCATGTTCCGCATTGAATCTTTAAGGATCACCCTAAGCGGTCGAGTTGTAAAGTGTTATCAAAAGGGATTAGAAGCTTCGGATGAAAAATGGATTTACTTACATAGTTAAATTGTTAGGAATATAATGTAAATTTTTTGGAAATTTAGAAAAAAATCTGTAATCTCATGGTCTGGCCTTTGTCACAGTAGGTACCCCTCATGTATGAGTGATTTTTTCACTGCTACTTAAAAATTATAATTTCAGAATATGAAACTCTAAACAATTAATTTTATTGTTGTAATTAATCATAACTTTTTGTTAATTGTTGTAATCTGATCTACGATAATTTGCTAAATTAATTTCACAACGGCATTCATTGATCGATACACAATGGTAGTATTTATTTCATTTTTGATATCATAAAATTTTTACTAGAAACACAATAACATCATAATCATAGCGACGTTTTCATTGTGACTTAAAAGCAACAATCACTGTTAGCAGCAGTAACTGTAAAGTAATAGCTTTGCCCACCACTAATCCACACTACGTTAAATGGAACGAACACTTAGCATGAAGTGGGCAAACGACTCTAAAGGCCTTTTTCTGACTGAAGATAAATATTTCTCGCGTTTTCAGTATGCCCGTAAAGGAAGGGAGTTTTTTTTTGTGAGGGAGGGGAAGAAACTATCAACCAAAAAGCCATAACCACGAAGCCATCAACAAACAACAGCAACGACAAATGACGGCAACAACAACAAGTACCAGATGTAAGAGACAAGCCTCATGCATTCATTCATCCATCCATCCATCCGTCTTTCATGGAAGGCAATGCGGTTAGTGTGGTCGCATTATCTTTACGTTCGTTCAAATTCAAGTACATATATAATAGATATTAGTAAGTGTGGCGTCGAACATCGTTGTTGTTATTGTAGTCGTCGTCGTCGTCGTTGTCGTCATTTCATCCGTAAGTGCAACATTTGATTCTTTTTTTTTCTCTTTTGAGAAATGCGTGAAGACTTCGTCATCGATTTCGTCAGCGTGTTCAACACATCACATAGCCGCGTATCGTTCATTGCCACCTTTTCTTTGATGGTGATGAAGAATTTTTTGCGCTGGCGTTGTTGTTTGTTGATATTTATGTATAGTATATAATTTGTTGTTATATTTACTATTCATTATCACTGAAAAGAGTGGGTTGATAGTTGGGAAAGTTTTTCCCTATAGCTTTATATAGTATTTCTCATATGGTCGCCGTCACTCTCTTGCACACGCTCTCACTCTCACAATCGACAACAACTCTCCTTCCTTCCTCCCATTCAACTATCAAGTGTATTTATCTGATATGTATGTATGTGTATTGTTTAATTCTCCCAAGTTTATTTTGTTTTTGCTTTGGCGTGTTTTTTACTCGCTTGCTTGCTTCGGGGGACTCAGATGGCTGATTCTGGCTGTTGTTCTTTTCGTCTATCTATCGTTCGAAGTCGTTTAGTTGAGCGGCGGCAGGCACTGGCATTTCTATGTAGACAATCGTGCGCACATTCTCGTTACTTTACGTTACGTTTCGTTTGCATTCGTCGTCTCAAAAGCAAGTGACAAATTCAATAACGAACAAAAATATAGTATCACATAAACAAAACAAAGTACATACATAATTAAGAATAACCAAAATATTGAATTGTGGTGACAACAACAAACAACGAAATAAATGTAAATAAACTTGGAGGTGATGCGTTTCGATTTTTATTTTCCACTACTTTTTGCTTTCTAGTTTTTGCAATTCTCAATATTGTTAATAATTCATCGAAGTAATATTTTCGAGTACTTAAGTACTTAAGTGATTATAAATTTTATATTTATATTTTATTAGATTAATAAATACAATTGATAATCGCAATGAAACCAAGCCGGCTGAAGTGGGTTCAGTTTAGATAATAACAATTAGAAAAATAATAGATACTGAAAAATTAAAATAATTATGAAATTAATCTAAATAATTCTAAAAACATATAGAAAAAGATATATACATATAGATAAGATAATAATATAAAAGTTAAAAAATAAAAGCAATCTACAAAAAAACGTTTTTACTGTGCAAAATCCGGAAATTCAACGAGTTTTAACAACAACACTCTTTGCAAATAAATATGCATAAAAATAAAAGTGAATTTGGGCTAAAATATTAAGATGAATCGAGTAAAACTTCAAAATAATAAAATACGACAATACAATAAAAAGTTCATGGCCGCTGTAGCGTAGTGGCAGTTTGAGGTTCAAATCAAAGTTAGAACCATTTTTCTACACAGCACCACCTCTTGGTAGGCAATGACATACCTACAAGAGTAAAAATTGCGTAGGAAAATTTTTGCACTTCGCCGTTCGGGTTCCATTCATGCACATACATATAAAGGGTGATTTTTCTGCTACTTGGTTTTTGACGTTTATATTTCTGGCAGTTCATGCGTGATTCTTGACATGTGTCAAAGTAAAAATTGCTCAGTTAGGTTTGTCATTTCAACATGGATAGACTTACGCCTGAACAACTTTTCCAAATTATTGAAATTTATTATCAAATACGTGCTCTGTGAAAAGTGTGTTTCGCAAGCTACGTCCATTTAATGGTCGTCATAATCAACCCAAAAAGCAGGCTATTCAGCTCATTGTGACCAAATTTCGCACCAGTTTCACTTTATTAGACATCAATCCACCAAATCGTATCCAAAGAGTGCGTACCAAAGAGAATATTGCTGCTGTGTCCGCCAGTGTTGAAGAAGATCGCGATATGTCCATCCGGCCCCGTTCGCAGTAATTGGGTTTGTGGTATTCGACCACCTGGAAGAATTTACGCAAAGATCGCGGATTAATACCATACAAAATGCAGCTGGTGCAAGAACTGAAGTCAGGCTACCTACCACAATGTCGAATTTTCGGTGAATGCGCTTTAGAAAAGCTGGATGAAGATCCGTTTTTTTATCACAAAAGTGTCTTCAGCGACGAGGCTCATTTTTGGCTTAATGGATACGTGAATAAGCAGATATGCCGTATTTGGAGTGAAGACCAACCAGAGGAAATTCAGCAGCTACCAATGCATCCCGAAAAATGCACTGTTTGGTGCGTTTTATGGGCAGGTTTCAATGATAGCAGACTTTTTTTTTTGCAGAAAATGCAAAAATTCGACTTGGCCGACATGTGGTTCCAACAGGCCGGTGCCACATGCCACTTACCACAGTGCACGCGAATCATCAATTGAGATGCATCATGCATCAATTGAGAGGCGAATTTGGTGAGCAGTTAATCTCACGTTTTGGTGCAGTCAATTGGCCACCAAGATCGTCGGATTTGACTGCCTGGAGCTAAGTTAAGTCTCTTGTCCATAGGGATTGCTGAGATTCTGAGAGAGAGATTCTAGCCGAAATGTGTAAAAAAGTATGCCAAAATTGGACCTTCAGAATGGACCACTTGAAGCTTAGCCGCGGGCAACATTTAAGTGAAATTATCTTTAAAAAGTAAATGACAGGAATTGATTTATCGATCCAAATAAAAATTTAATTCACAAAATTTATGTTTTTTTTTTAATTTTCAAAAACCAAGCTCTTAAAATATCACCCTTGATAACACGCACAACATGAATGGATGAGAAAAGCTCAGCCTAGTCTCTTCATGGGTGGTTGTGCCCTTAAAAGAAGAAGATAAAGCTTTGAAGAAAACATAAAAGTTGAGAAAAAGACATTCTTCTTGGCGCAACGCGCCCTGCGCAAAACATAATTTTGAAATCCACAGTTGAGCAATTTTCTGGTTTCAAAATTATATGTTCTTTTCCTGAACATCTTCGTGTCCGACTTGATCTGAGAAAAAACTGAATCATCATCTCTCCAAAAATATAAAATCACTATTCTAAGTTTTACAATTTGAGGGATTAAGTTCCTGTGTGTTTATACTGTTCAAGACAATATACATATCTATTTATATTAAGATTAGACTCTTAACAATCTTGTATCAGAGAACTGGGTCTGTATCAGGAAGAAGATTTAACTACAGCTAATTCTGTAATGCTTTATCTTTGGTATGCAGGATGTGCGATTGCAACAAATAAACCAAAGTAGAACATAAATTCCCTTTGGAAAAAATTCACATTAATTTATTTTTCAAAACTAAGTTAAGTCGTTCAACAGAATGCTTTTAATACTTAATACTTATATGGTTCATATCTACCCAAAATTAATAAATATGTATGAAATGAAGATGACATCTGTTGCAGTGCTTCTTTATCTAAAAATTTTTTGCCACTTCCGTACTGGTTTTTCTCTTCCATTTATCGAGATAACAAAAACAAAACGAAATTAAAAAATAAAAGTAAATAAACAAACTTTAAAACTGGTTTCTTTTTTGTTGTGAACATTTTTTATTTTCAAGATTAACAAATCTTTGTAGTTTTACACCAAGAACAATAACAATAGCAGCAACAACGACAAAATATCGCTAACGCTTAAGTGAAACTAGGTAGAAACAAAAGTGTTAATTGGCAACTAAGCTACCAGCAACAGCAACATCACCCCTTCATTCCAATCCATTTTGACTGACTTATTTGAATAACTATCAACTACGAGTATTTTTAGGTTTTAATTATAAATTCTGACTCAAGTTTTTGATGCTTCTTATTTAAATTTAACAATTATTGTTTAATAGTACTTGAATGTTTAAGTGCATATTCGTGCATTTTCATAAATTTATTAATTTCACATTCTTTTTCAAGGTGCTTGAAATAGTGAAAATATTTCAGCTTTAAGTGTATTTGATTTTAATTTTCTTTTTACTGCAATTACTTGTAATTTTGAGACGCTGCTCTGAAGAAAATGAGTAATCTTCTGAATATAACTAGTAAGATTTTCAACTATAATATGTACATAATTTTGTTTTGGGTCCTCCAAAAGAAATCTGTTTTTTTTTTATTAGTAATATGTTGGTATGATCCTCTTTGGCTTTTTGACTTACTTGAATCAGTATAATCGCAGTTTTGGAATTCAGCGTCAAAAGCGTCACATATTTTATAGATGTACATAGTTCAATGTACATATCATCAGTAGTTAATATCCCCTGACCTCTATACATGCATGGAGGATATTTACAATCAAAATATTAACAAATTCGACAACAATTTATGATGTTCCAATCACCTTGAGAAAAATATGTTTACAAAATCTCTTGGTTGCTATATGTATTTTCGTCTGTACCCTACCCTTGAAATGTTGTGGCATATTAATTTTGTTCCTTAGAAGTACTAATTATGCATTTATTTGCTACAATTATTTTTTGTTTCATTTACCCCTTTGGTTAGGCTAGATTAGAAGTACTAGCGGATGCCTCACATAGACCGCTTGGCCCATAAGTTTAAAATATTTTTTTTTCTCCATTTCCACAGTAAGCAATCTCTGGTCCAAATAAAAGAAAAGTCTCTTCGCTCTAAACTATGTGGTTTTCTCATTTTATCTATCCCACGCGTTGTCGAACGCCCTCATAGATGATTAACCCATTTAAGACCAAAAGGGATAAACCTATTGTTTTTTAGTATTGTTTAGTTGTGTATGAGTGTTGCACACAGACATAATCACTAAGTAGAAAAACAAGTTTTCTACCCGGCACAACCTCTTGGCAATAGCAAAACTATAAGAGTAAAAATTGCCTATGAAAATTCACTCGGTTTCGGTATAAAACTGTAGGTCATGCACAAAAATATAACACAGAAAACATGAGCGGATGCTAAAATCTCGGTCTAGGCCCTTCATTAAAAGAAAGAAAGAAAGACTTGTATAATGCTCAAAGCAAATCCAAATATAAATGTATTTCTATTTGGCTCTTATTTCATAACATATTGATATTGTCGATATTTCTGTCATATATTGCCGAACTTAGTGTACATTTGCGATAGTTTTGTTTACATCATAAATACACAAAAAAAAAAAAGAAAGAAAAAAGTCCAATGTGATAGCAAAGCAACACGTTTTCATTTCCATTTGCAAATCGGCGAGGAATTTCCTCGTGTAAAAAAGGAAAGAAACAAACAAAAATAATGTTCTTTGTTGTACGTATTATGCGGGGAGAGGTTTACAAAACTTGCCGTCACAGGCAGATATAGTATTATAATGTCGTCTTTTAACCTACATACGTCTAATAGATTGGATCGAAATTGTAATCCTCCCACTTAACTCATGGTAGCACTTTTTGAGAATAGAGGGTAAATACTACGTAGATGCTAGACATTTCTTTTTTTTTTGTTAGTACCCCCAACATTTTTGCTATTATACAATTTTTACTTGCTCTTGCTCCTGACCCCTCCTGAATAATTTTAACTTGAAATCTAAGCTCAAAAATTGAGTCATTGGCTTAAGAAACCCTAGTATACAAAATTTCAACCAATTAGGTCAGTAGGATATAGGAAAAAGTTTTCGGAACAAGAGAGAATTCAAATTCTTAAATTTTATTGTACTATCTTTTGCTCAGGCGCCTCCTCGGGAGTAATTTATAGATCATGATTAAGGCCAAAAATGTATTTCCTGCCCCCTAATTCAAATTCAAATTAAGTTTTACTCCGGAGCACTACTCTCAAGGAAAATTTTGTGATAAAAAAAGGAAATCCATAAGTCTGTTCCTAGGTTCAAAAGTTCCTGGTGCACAAAGTTTCAGCAAAAAGGGGCAGGTACATAGATGGCGCTCCAGTTCAAGGAAGGGAATGTAGCGCTTACTTCGCGCATAGCTTGTAATAATTTGTAATAATATCACTGACTGATATCGGTCATCCGCAGTGATTGCGAATCCGAAGCCGAAATTTTTCAAAGACTTCAGATTTTTGAGTAAAGTGTGGTGATGTGCGCCATCTATTTTCATGTTATTTTTGTGGTATGCTCGAATGATATTACTTTGGGATCATAAAGTAACACTCACTAACTCTTTCAAATATTATTTTAAGTCAAAAGAAAAAAAAAATATAAGTGATGGTGCCTATGTTGCCCGTTTATGATGAATCTGCTACTGGTGTTATACTATCACTTTCTATTGCCGCCGCTGTTAACATTTGTGCTACACCTATCGTCGACGTGACTGGCGCGTAACGAAAAACATTGAGATGATTCGCAAAAAATGCCACAAGTTGTTTAAAAAATGAAAACATATTTCAGCGCGGCAAAAAACCAAAAAACGAGAAAAAAAAAGAATTCATAAATACAAAATTTATTCACTACTTCATCAAAAGGTTTACTATACCAATACTCGTCTGCCTATCAATAAATGTGAAAAATATTGCAACATAATCTCCGTGTTTGAGATGTGTGATGTTGAATAAAAGCTTAAGAAATAAATTAAATTTATCTGCCCTTTTCTCTTATGTACCAGAATACAATTGTTGCATTGCCTAATTTCATTTTACTCGCTCCCTTTTATCAATTTAATTTTTTAATTGTGTATGTTGGGATTGTATTTGAATTGATTGAAATTCTTTGGCAACAAATGCAGGAAATGAAAACTAATTTACAATGAAATCGATCAGCTCGATCGTTGTCGCAATTGTTTATTTTTAATTTTTATATATGTACATACCATAGTTGACACAATGTTGCAACCTTGATTCCCATAAAGAATTCTTACAAAAGTTAAAAAGAAGAAAATACATAAATGTAGAAACAAATATGAATTTGAAAACAATAAAAGAATAAATCCAAAATAAACTTTTTTTTTGTATACACTAACTACTTAATTTCCAAAATAACAAGAACAAAATAAAAAGAAAATATTTAATTTACTTATATGAATGCTTCTTCATAAATCATGTCGCAATGTATTCAAGTTATCAATTTTTGCATTGTTTTTTGTTTTTGATTTTTTTTCTGTTGCTGCTGTCACTGACATTGACCATTTTTTCTAAACCACTTGAGAATGTGTATACAAAATTTTATTAAAAACATTTGGCATTTAGATTTTACTTTTATGTTTTTTCCCCCTTTTTTGAAAGTCTACTTTTCTTTTTCTTTGTTCACTCAAATGAAGTCATAGTGTGTCTCGCAGTCTCGCTTAAAAAGTTATGTAGGTACGTACAATATTGTTCATAATTCTGCTATTCCCTCAACGTATATGGAAAGTTTTGACTGCATGGCCAGTCATACTCTTCTTCATCTTTTAATGGCTCATGGATGGCCTAGGCCGAGTTTTTCGCATCCACTCATATTGTACGCAGTATATTTGTACATGAATGGAAGGGCCGGGCCCTACATTTTTATGCTGAATTAGAAAGGCGAAATCAAAAGCTTTTCCAAGGGCAATTTATTCTCTTGTAGGTTTGCCATTGTCTGCCAAAAGGTGTTTGTTTCTACTTTTTTATTTTGCCTGTGCCGAGACTTGAATCCCAACTACCAACTATGCCACGGCACCCAGTCATATTATTACTAAATAATATTGGCTTTTATTACTTTCGTAGACTATTAATCACTTTTATATGGCTGACTCAATGTTGCAACCTTGATTCCCATAAAGAATTTTTATAAAAATTAAAACGAAGAAAATACATTTAGACTATGTAACTTTATAATTCTACATACATATATTACTTTGTACATTGTAAAGTTGGAATAGGAATTAGATTTGGCCCGGTCAGTGGGCCAATCAGCTATTTCAGATATTGAATCAGAGAGGAAATTTCACTTATTAAAAGTAAGATTTCTACTGAAATTCTTACTGCCATAAACAGAAAACAGAAGAGCAAAACAAGATCCCTATGGGTAGAAAATAATACCGCTAGATGATAACCTTGTATGTAAAAATCCAGTGAATCTCCTCCCTTACACTCTTAATCAAATAAATTATGTTTAGGTTAAAATTGCCAAAGAATAACCACGCTCATAGGACAGGCAGATCAGACAATCGTTTCGGAACTCCGGTTGCTCATCAGTGATCTTTGTGATAGATAGATTTGATCCAATATTTTAAAAATACTTACTTTACTTTACTTTTAATGGCACAACAGCCCATGGAGGGCCTAGGCCGAGCTTTTCGCATCCACTCATGTTGTGCGTGTTATATTTGTACATGAATGGAAGGGACCTACAGTTTAATGCCGAATCCGAACGGCGAAGTGAAAAGCTTTTCATAGCAATTTTTACTCTTGTAGGTTTGCCATTGCCTGCCAAGAGGTGAGGCCGTGTAGAAAAATTATTTTTCCTATTTTTTGATTTAGTCTGTGCCGAGATTCGAACCCCGACACTCTGCGTAGCAGTCCAACGCACTACCACTACGCCACAGCGACCATTTAAAAATACTTAAATGTTAAAATATTGTAAAGTAAATGAGAATTTACTTTACTTACTTTAAATGGCACAACAGCCCATGGAGGGCTTATGCCGAGCTTTTCGCATCCAATCATGTTGTGCGTGTTATATATGTACATGAATGAAGTAAATGAGAATTACTAGACAATATCTTCAGTAAATGGTATTTTTCAAAGGAGTCTACCGTAACTGTTGCTTGTTACTTGTTGATATTCTCTTTAACACCCCAGTACGTACCATATTGGTCAGATTTTTTGACATTTAATTAAAATTGCGGTTATTACAACTTTAATATACCCGCGAGGAAGGTGTAAAAATCATTACTAGGCATTGTGGTCTATTTTTCATTATTATTACGTAATTATTGTTACGTAAATCTAAACATGGATCTATTTACTCACTTTGAATTAAAATATAAGGGGTGAACCAGAAAAATTTTATAAGTTTTGCGGAGACCAACTGTCCGATTTCACTCAAATAAAGTTCAGTTTATTAAGCATTTTTTAAACTATAATTCACAAGAAAATTGTTTCAATATTATTAGCAGTTGCAAAATTGCTTAACATTTTGCTTATCGTTCTTAGTTAGAGAAGTACTGTTCGGTGACTACTGGCTTGATTGCCTCGATTTTGCAATTCTACATCATTTTTGCAAACTTTCTTTGATTTTCTTAAGGTTTGCTTCATTATAGCCCAATATCTTTCAATAGTGCCTCTTTTGGGAACACTGTGACATTATTTTCCTTATACCATTCCATAGTTGACCTGGAGTAATGACTCGTGGCTAGGTCTGGCCAAAATAAAACGGCTCCTCTGTGCTGTCCAATAAATGGTAGAAGGCGTTTTTGCAGTGGTCGCTGTGGCTTAGTGGTAGTGTGTTGGGCTGCTACGCAGAATGTCCCGGGTTCGAATCTCGGCACAGGCAAAATCAAAAAAAAAAGTAGAAAAAAATAATTTTTCTACACGGCACCACCTCTTGGCAGGCAATGGCAAACCTACTAGAGTAAAAATTGCTATGAAAAGCTTTTCACTTCGCCGTTCGGATTCGGCATTAAACTGTAGGTCTCTTCCATTCATGTACAAATATAACACGCACAACATGAGTGGATGCGAAAAAGCTCGGCCTAGGCCCTCCATGGGCTGTTGTGCTATTAAAAGTAAAGTAAGTAAGTTTTTCCAGGCATTGTTCTATGTAAATTCTGGAGTTAATTGTTCCTGTCGTAATGAACTCCTTGCTCCGTAGACAGGCAGGTACAAACTTAGTTTGCCAAAACATGAAGTGTTTTGGAAATATGGTATATTTAACTAAATAGTATTTTCTGGGTGTCGTATCCGTATTCTTTGTTGTGAAATATGCATTTCCAGGCAACTGATTGGAGTCCGCCTTACAGTAGGTCTCATCATTGAGAATCACGCAATCGAAGTTGGTTAGGAAATTGTAATATAGCTTTCGGGCACGCGTCTTCGCTATTTTTTTCTTTGCTGCCGATCGGGCAGGTACTTTCTGCTGTTTGTAGGTACTACGCTTAAGTATATTGCATTGAAGTTGATTGCGTTGTACCAGCTGTAGCTGCAACACCTCGAGTCGAGTGTACTAACAACCTTTTTCAACACTTCTAGGTTATTTGGGCCGTTTTTTCTGCAGATAGAGTTTCCCGCGTTGTAGTTGTTTATGACGTTATAAAGTGTCGCTAAACTGTCTGTGCTTTCCCTTGCAATCCTTAGTCTAGACATCGTCTTATCTGTTTAGTAAATGTCCAGTATTAATTTGCGGCGCTGTTCTTGTTGACTCGACATGTTGACTTAAGTAGATCTAAAATGAAAATGGCTAATATTGAAAAAACTGCACTATTTATAGATACTTCCACTTGAAGATAATTGCGTATAATGGATACGTAAAAATTCTAAAAATTTTCTGGTTTCATCCCTTATAAACATATATTTTGACTAATGATTCTTCCTTTTTGAAACCTGAAAAGGTTTCCAACCAATTTCATTTTTTGTTTTAATTTTATGTTAATTAATAGGCTTGTTCATGACCGACCACTTCCTTGGCCACCCAGAGTATCATAAGATCATCATCACAGTTTCTGTATAAATCTAATTCTCAAGAATTTTTTATTTACACATTGTATTTATTAAATAAAATGATGTAACATTTCATTCATTAATATTAATTAATTGCGCTGTGCACTACAAAGGCTGAAAATATAATTGTACTTAATTGAATGCATTCACGATTTGTGTTACAGAGTCAATTTAAATTTGCATCATTTCCGTCTCTTTTCGCTGTCTAAACTAATTTGGAAAATATATTTGCGATTTTCATTACTCATAGTTGATGAAAAAAATTTAAAATCTACAAAAATACTTGTAAATGTTTAGTTTAGCGTGACTGACTTGAAATTCATTTCTAAGGCTTTCAGCCGAAATGCAGCGATAGAAGGCTGAAATATTTGCTCTAAAGGTCTAGCTGGTTTTAAAGTTTTGCAGTACTTTGTAATATTTTTTGTTATACACTCAACACACAGGGCGGTACCCCTATATGTAAGTAAATGCAGAGCATTGTGTTGATTGGAAGGAAGGTTGATAGGTGGGAGGAGGAAGGAGGGAGAAATAGTTATGAGCGTTTGCTTTAAATTTGCAAGGGCCAGAATAATCGAGGAAAATATTTGTAGGAAGCTTATTTCAAATACGCGCGGTACGACAGATAAAAGAAGTTTCTCTGTAATGCGTAGTGCGGTGGAACACCGTGTCTACGTGGAAGACGTGATTTCCGCTTGCTTTTCGTATAGTTCTGGTGAACACACGAACTAGCGGCATCAGCTTGACCTTACTTACTTACTTACTTAGCTGGCGCTACAACCGATGATCGGTCTTGGCCGCCTCCACAAAGCTTCGCCAGTCACTTCTGCTATGCGCGCGCTGGCGCCAGTTGATAAGGCCAAGTGCAGTCAGGTTGCCCTGCACCTGGTCTTTCCAACGGAGATTAGGACGTCCCCTTCTGCGTGATCCTCCACCGTGGTTCGAATAAAACACCTTTCTAGCCGGAGCGCTTTCTTCCATTCGCTCAACATGACCCAGCCAGCGAAGCCGCTGGAGTTTTATACGCTTGACTATGTCAGTGTCGGCGTACAGCTCATACAGCTCATTGTTCCATCTTATTCGAAACACGTCATCCACGCATACTGGACCGTAGATCTTACGGAGTATCTTCCTCTCGAACGCTCCTAACAGTCTCTCATCATTGATAGTCAATGTCCACGTCTCTGCGCCATACATTAGGACGGGAAGGATGAGGGACTTATAGAGCGTTATTTTCGTCGGTCGAGAGAGGGCTCTACTTCTCAATTGCCTACTGAGCCCGTAGTAACACCTATTGGCAAGAGTTAGTCTCCGCTTGATCTCAAGGCTGACATTATTGTTGGTGTTTATGCTGGATCCTAAATAAACGAAATCCTTGACGACTTCAAAAGTGTAGTTGTCAACAGTGACATTTTGTCCAAGACGCCGTGACTCTTTGTTTGTTGACACAAGGTATTTCGTTTTGTCCTCGTTCACCACTAGACCCACACGACGAGACTCCCTTTCCAGGTTGGAGAATGCTGCACTGACTGCTCGAGCGTTTTTGCCAATGATGTCAATATCATCAGCGTATGCTAGCAGCATGACACTCTTGTAGAAGATAGTGCCAGAGATGTCGATGTTCGCAGCTCGAATTATTTTCTCCAGCATTAGGTTAAAGAAGTCGCACGATAGGGAGTCACCTTGTCTGAAACCTCTTTTGGTATCAAATGGTGCGGAGAGGTCTGTCCCAATTTTCACTGCGCTGGTGGTGTTGGTCAGTGTCATTTTGCAAAGACGAATGAGCTTTGCAGGGATACCAAAATCAGACATTGCGGCGTACAAGTGATCCCTAATCGTGCTGTCGAAGGCGGCTTTATAATCGACAAATAGATGATGGGTGTCGATCTGTTTTTCTCGGGTCTTTTCCAGGATTTGGCGTAGTGTGAATATCTGGTCGATGGTGGATTTACCAGGCCTGAAGCCACACTGATAAGGTCCAATCAGTTTGTTGACGATGGGCTTCAGTCTTTCGCACAGTACGCTCGATAGAACCTTATATGCAATATTAAGAAGGCTGATCCCACGGTAGTTGGCGCAGATCGTGGAATCACCCTTCTTATGGATTGGGCAGAGTACGCTGAGATTCCAATCACTTGGCATGCTTTCATCTGACCATATTCTGCATAGAAGCTCATGCATGCGTTTTTTGAGCTCTTCGCCTCCGGTCTTAAACAACTCAGCAGGCAGGCCATCTGCACCTGCAGCCTTATTGTTTTTCAGCCGAGCAATGGCTGTTAAGACCTCCTCATAGTCAGGCGGCGGTACTTCAACGCCGTCAGTGATTGGGGTTTCCGGAGTGGGTTCCGCAGTGGCGGGATTATTGCCGTCTTCGCCATTAAGCAGCTGCGAAAAGTGCTCCCTCCATAATCTCATTATGCCCTGGATATCTGTCACCAGATTTCCATCTTCATCCTTGCAGGAAGAGGCCCCGGTCTTCAAACCAAGAGTCAGGCGTCTTATTCTTTCAAAGAATTTTCGGACCTCGTTCCTGTCCCGCAACATTTCGATATCATTGAACTCGCGTCTTTCTTCATCTCTTTTCTTGCGCCTGAAAAGACGTTTCTCCTCCCTCCTCAACTTTCTGTATCGCTCCTTAGCAGCTCGCGTTGCAACTGACTGCAGGGTGGCTCTATAGACTGCGTTTTTTGCTTCAGTAGCATCGCGACACTCTTGGTCGTACCACATATTTCTCCGTCGACGGTGGTAGCCTAGCACCTCTTCGGCAGCCGTACGCATAGAGCGGGAAATGTGCGTCCACTGTGCGCATATATCATCAAGTTGAGGGGTGTTTTGCGAAAGGAGAAGTGCAAGTTGGTTGGCAAAGACTTTGGCTGTCTGTTGTGATTGCAGCTTTTCGACATCCAGCTTTCTCTTTGTACCTATCCGTACGCGATTTGCTACACATATACGTGTGCAGACCTTGGCTGCAACCAAGTAGTGGTCTGAGTCGATGTTTGCACCACGTATTGTGCGTACGTCTAGTACATTGGAAGCGTGCCTTCCGTCGATCACAACGTGATCAATTTGGTTTCGTGTGTTTTGATCAGGGGACAGCCAAGTAGCCTTATGGATATCCTTATGTTGGAATCTGGTGCTACTAACTGTCATGTTTCGTGCCGCGGCGAAGTCGATCAGTCTCATACCGTTATCGGTGGCTTCGTCGTGGAGACTGAATTTTCCGATCGTCGGACCAAAGAGACTCTCCTTGCCCACCTTGGCATTAAAGTCGCCTAACACGATTTTAACATCGTGGCGGGGGCAATGCTCATAAGCTTTGTCGAGGAGCTCGTAGAAGTCATCTTTGGTCGTTTCATCCTTCTCATCCGTCGGGGCATGGACACAAATTAGGCTGATGTTGAAGAATTTTGCCTTGATGCGGATAGTGGCTAGGCGCTCGTTCACCGCTGTGAACCTCGAGACTAGATGACGCAGTCTCTTCCCAACCACAAATCCAACACCAAATTCGTGTCTCGACGCATGACAGCTGTAGTAGATATCACAGGATGCTCTTTTGGAGCAACCCTGTCCCGTCCATCGCATTTCCTGTACAGCGGTGATGTCAGCTTTATATTTTTGGAGGACATCCACCAGCTGGATAGAGGCACCTTCCCTGTAGAGGGTTCGGACATTCCAGGTGCATATCCGTAAATCGTTGTCCTTTGGGCGTTTGCGGGAGTCGTCAATATTAGAGGGGTTCATTATCCGAGGTTTGTTTGGAGGTTTCATTGGAGGGTATTTTAACGTGGTGGGTTCCAAACCCGACGCACAACCATTCATTCAAGGCCATGGAGAAGCCCGCCGCACACATTAGTTAACTCACTGACGGTTGTCAGATCGCTATCCAGGGGACGCCACGAGGAGGCTGTGTGTCGACTTGAAACGTAGAAGCGCAAGGATCGACCATGGACGCACCTGCGACTGTCACGAACTTTACCTTGTGTCCTACGCCCCAGGCCCCCCTTGACCTTACTCAGCATAATATTTACCGTGAAAGTAACGGTGAAACAGAGAGACACAAGCCATGTTTCAACGATGTTCCAAAGATGTTCAATAGAGCTGAAAACTCTACTGTCTCCTATTCGATGTTGGGTACGGTCCAGGAACTCCAGTTGCGTTAGTGAAGTTCCAGCCCATAGGTGCGACTTAAACTCCAATTTAGGGCATATATAGGTGGTGTAGATCATGCCTAGATCAGCCGGAGTGAAATATTTTGTACACCGCCTAAGAAAGCCGAGACACTTGGCTGCTTCTTTCGACATGTCAAAAATGTGTTTATTCCAACGAACATCACATTGGATGGACATGCCCAGAACATCAAGAGTCGCTGTATCCGTAATACCTACACCACCCATATCTAGGGGGTTAACGGGGGGTTGGGAAACTCGTTTGTGAGATAACAAACAACATTGGGTCTTACGGGCATTGAACTCAGCTCACACGGAGATTGGATGGAGATCTTTATTGAGCAAGTCCTTCATAACATGCCTTTACCTCTCAATCTCTAACGAGGGTGTTTTGAACAGGCATATGAATGAGAAATTGTGCTGTCATCTGCAAACGAGTAAATCGGATTCTTCGTTAATGACAGAAGGTCATTTACGAAGATAAGGAAAAGTGTAGAGGAGAGGACCGAATCTTAGGACTAGTATTGCAATAATGACCAGTTTCTGCAACTTTCCAATTAGTTGAATTACTTGCCATAGCAAAAAATATTCTCAATTTCTTTAGTTCATTACTTTTGCCATCCCGAACTATTTATAAGATAACAAAGAGTTTTAAGTACATACTTCTAGGAAACAACCCACTGTCTATAGTCATTAAAGTTTTGTAGTATTTTTGATAACAGGTTTACATTTTTGGCTATTTGGGATCGTTAAAATCCTAGTGATCGAATTAGGCCTAAGCTCGCAGCGATTTTGGGTGCATGTGGAAAATATTACCCGAAATTTGTATACTGGTTGTTTAATGTAAATTCTTTTGAGATGTGATTATCAGTTTGTTTCTCTATCCTTCTCTCTCCCTCCCTCCCTCTCTCTCTCTCTCTCTCTCTTACATCTTTCCTGATTAGCAGTTTATTTGCTCTTCGTTCACTTTTGATGATTTCAAAATTGTTCTTATCTGTGAGTAAGTATTTAGCAAATATGGTTGGTACTGCTCATGCTTGAAAGTAAATTTATTGTGCAACACTATTTGTATGTGCGACAATTTAATATTACGCTGATGATGTTGTTGTTGTTTTTAGTTACTTTTAAAATTTCACATAAATTAAATACATATGTATATACCATAAGATTTTTTGATTTACTGATTAATTCACTATGCAAATACAACACAACAAAAATAAGAGCAAAACAACTTGTTTATTTAGTATTTTTGCTTGCAAACACTGGGCTGCGGGCGGTAGGACGCTCGGCGGTCGGGCGTCAAAACTTATCGCGAAACCCGAAAAGAATAACACGAAAACAAAAAAATAAATCTCAACCGCAATCCGCAAACGATGAACAACGAAAGCAAGCAGAATTTTCAGAACTGAGCTGCGCGGAAATTTGGAGCGTATGAATGCTGATGCCGCCGATATGGTTGCTGAGTTGCTCATCACAGCAACATCACTATGATGATGATGATGGTGACAACAGCGACACCAGTGGCAGGCAGCAACGAGCGATTGTGTTTAGCAGTTGTCGCGCAAGACCAAAGCAATTCGCTTGTATGTAGATCGCATTGTAAAGGTGGCCGCACATTTCCAAAAATAACTTTTTTCCATCTCAAAAGCAAAACACATAAAAATAAAGAAAATAATAAATAAGATAAATAATAAAAATTGAAAATGGAAATGGAAATAAAAAATAATCGCATACATATGTATGAATGTACATGTATGCTCGTGCATATTGTACTTAAAAAAATTCTCAGCAATGATGACTCCTCGAGTCGTTCCAACTGCGATCGGATGGATGGAGACATTTGTTGTTTGATTTGGTTTCGGTTGTACACTATTGTGAGTGAGTTGTTGTTTGATCATCATCATCATCAATACGACGATCGCCAACCATCGCTGCCGTTGTCTCGTTGTCGTCACAGCTGCATGCATTGAAACATTAAGATGTTTCCTTTCCGTTCAACTGCAGATCAACAGCACTTTGTCATTTCTCATAATCTCTCTGTTGAGATCGAAACGCGAAACTGAAACGCACGCGTTCATCTTTGATCCGTGCCGTCGTTGTTGTGTCGTTGGTTGTTGTTGTTGCCATCGTTAGTTTCGTTTGACATTTAGTTGATCGGTGAATTGGATGAACGCCGGTATTTCGTCTAGCACCGTTGGTAGAAACTTTAATTTTCGTCTCGCGTAATTGGTGCAGTTTTCCTACTTGTTTTATAGTTGCACGAGTACGATTATTTTGATGCTTGTGTCAATAAATTGAACTTAATTGAATAATAGTACATAAGAAAAGCAAAACCGTGACGAAAAGTAAATGAACTTTTGAACAATATAAAATAAAAACAATATGGATCGAACTATGTACGGTAAAATAGATCCTGGTGCGCGGCAGCCCTATCGAACAGTTAGATCTAAAGGAATACAACCTGGATGTAAGTAAATTATGGTGCAACAAAACAAGTAATTTCCTTTCATTTAAACTTAAACTATGAATAAATAAGTAATTATGTGTAATGTGTGGGCATTTTAGAGAGCAATTAGTTTGTATTTCGGTAATGTACACTTTTTCAAAACCGGAAATAGCTTCTGCGTATTTTGTGTGCATTCCATTTAAGAAAATTAAACAAATCGGTTAAGAATTAAAATGTTCCAGTAACTTTGCGTTGACACATTTGTTTTGTCTCTCTGTGTGAAGCTGTACTTTAATCAGTTGATAAATGAACGTGGTGTTTCGCTTATTAACGCTGGCCTACGAGGTTTCAGGTGTAGCATTTTCGCTTTATTCATGTTTGGCAACCGAATTTTTCCATCACATAAGGGTTTCAAGAAAGGGTTTCTGCAGGCCTGTGTCAATGCGCCATGGTGCCTGGTCACCATGGCGTAGTTGTTGGTAGTGTGCTTGTGCTGCTCACAAAGTGCCTGGGTTTAAATTTCGCCATTGACGGGCAATGGCAAACGTCCAAGAGTAAAAATTGCCTAAGAAGAGCTTTTCGCTTCGCCTTTCGGTTTCGGCATAAAACTGTAGGTCTCTTCATGGGATGTTGTGCCATTAAATGAAGAAAAGTAGAGCTTAACAACACTTGCCGTGATACTATATCCGTACATACCGGGTGCAGGGTGTACAAAATTAGGTGCATACATGCTAAATTGAGAATATAACTAAACAAAAGCGAGGTTTATCTACAACTAGCGGACCCCATGCACGTTGCACTGTGCATAATTAAAAAAATAATTCAAAGCAGTTTAAATTTAAAGTTTAAGTCAAATTACCGGCATTGGAGCCACCTCCAAAACCATTACGTTCATTGGTTTTAGGTGATGCACCTGAATCAAAGCTTTTTTTGTCAAACATTCAATCTTCCAATTCATGTTTCCAAATGACTTCATCCGGTGCAACGAATATTATTCGTGACAATTTTGTGACCACATTCAAGGTAATTTGCATGAACAACATGGAAACATGCTATTGCTCTCGAAATGAAAATGAATTTGACAATTATGAAAATGATTTTCACAACTACGTTTTTCCCGCTTCTGATTGTTTTTTTTTCCTAGATCCAAGGACAAATATATCACAGCTTGGGTTCTTTATTGCCGTTTTCTGATACAGAGTATCAGTTTTTACAAATTTATTTCCTTGGTAATTCAGATCAGCAAGTTGATCGTCGATGTTCAATTAGTTCGAATTTGAAGCGAGATGTTATTGAACGAATCCAAACTTTCCTTCAAGAGAATAATGAATTGGTTCGGCTTTTCCGTACTGCTCTCGGCCAAATGCCTACTGATAATCACAAAATTGTAATAAAGGCCGATAAAGTACCAAGCATGCCAGAAGATTTAATGCTCCAACAACGGATGAAGTTGCAATAGTAATAGTTCGTGATGAATTTAATTCTCGAGATATTGTGCGCTGCATCGAAGTGATAATGGTTCTGGAGGTGGCTCCAAGGCCGGTATTTGACTTTTCCATTAGCACAAAATTAACCTGGTGGCTCATTTTTGAATTTGTACGCTTTGCAATGATTACATACGTCATCCATAGCGCCAATAGCTACAGTTCGATGTAAAGTGTAATTAATCGTCGAATTATAATTGAACGCAGCTAGCTTAAATGAATGCGTTAAGGGGTTCAAAAGTTTTAGGCATTTTACTCTTTTTGTAGGCGTGGCAGTGGGCGGATAAATAGCCTATGTCCGTCAGAAAAGCATGTTCTTTAACATGAAAGTTTAATTTTTGAAAAAAATCTAACTGTTTCCGAGATCATTAATCGTACACATACCTAGTCATGCCATAAGTTCTGTTACAAGCTTTTCAAAGTAGTAGGCTTTGAAATTTTAAATTGTATGATCCCGTTATTCGCATTTTTTGGTACAATGATCTATTGCAAAACAAATTCAAATCAGTTTGGTTTAAAATTTTGCGTAATTAATATGGAGTAGGGCAATAACGAAAATCGCATCGCGGTGATTGCATTGCATAAATGCGGAAATAGCGCAAGTCAAATATTCACGTTGCTAAAAAAAACTCGAAATGTCGAAAATGTTTATTTATCGTACCATCGATCGTTTCTTGGAATCGTCTCAACTGGAAGACAGGCTGAGAAGTGGTCGACCTCGATTTGTTCGTACGAGTGGAGCCATAAAAGCTGTGCGGGAGCGGATTCGCCGAAATCCCTTAAGAAAGCAAAAGATCATGGCTAGAGAAATTGATATGTCGTCCAGATCCATGTCACGACTAATCCGTGATGACCTCCACATGAAGGCCTTTCGCAGGTGCACAGGCCATCTTTTAACTCCACTGCTAAAATAAATACGATTGGAAAGATTTAAGAAGCTTTTGCAGTGGCACGCAAGAAAAGGTCATGAAAATATCCTTTCTACGGATGAAAAAATTTTTACGGTGGAGGAAGCTTTAATACGCAAAACGACAAAATCTATGCGAGAACATCTGAAGAAGCTAAATTTATTATGCCAAGGGTTCAGAGAGGTCATCATCCAACATCCGTTATGGTCTGGTGGGGAGTATCCCATAAAGGCGTCAGTTCCTTGCATTTTTGCGAGAAGGGCGTTAAAACTGGAGCAAAAGTGTACCAACAAGGTACACTGGTCTTGGAAGGCGTGGTGAAAGACTTGACAATAACCCACTTTAGCACTGGGTCTTTCAACAAGACTCTGCACCGGCATACAAAGCCAAAACAACTCAAGAGTGGCTACGTCAGAATATTCCAGCCTTTATTAATTCTGAAGATTGGCCCTCGGGAAGCCCAGATTTGAATCCCCTTGATTACAAATTGTGGTCAGAGCTAGAGGGTGTGGCCTGCAAAGTTCGCCACCGAAATTTGGAGAGTCTTAAGAAAGCTCTTATTTCAGCAGCGTCATCAATACCCATCGAAACCATACGTGCCGCTATAGCCCAATGGCCTGATCGTCTAAAAGCGTACATTAAAGCGAGAGGCGACCATTTTGAATAAGATTTTGATTTTCAGAGGCACTATAATTTAATAACAAAATATAAATTACAACACATTAAAAAAAAATCGTTTCTTTAATTTTTACACTATATTCAAATTGTAACAGAACTTATGGCAGGACTAGGTACATAACATATCTTCATTTTTATATATATAGATATTTTAGAAACAAAAAATCTGACTTAGAACTTTACTTACTTAACTGGCACTACAACCGATGATCGGTCTTGGCCGCCTATACAAAGCTTCGCCAGTCACCTCTGCTATGCGCGCGCTGGCAACAGTTGATAAGGCCAAGTGCAGTCAGGTTGCCCTGCACCTGGTCTTTCCAACGGAGATTAGGACGTCCCCTTCTGCGTGTTCCTCCACCGGGGTTCGAATAAAACACTCTTCTAGCCGGAGCGCTTTCTTCCATTCGCTTAACATGACCCAGCCAGCGAAGCCGTTCGAGTTTTATACGCTTGACTATGTCAGTGTCGGCATACAGCTCATACTGCTCATCGTTCGATACACGTCGTCCACGCATACTGGACCGTGATCTTACGGAGTATCTTCCTCTCGAACGCTCCCAACAGCCTCTCATCATTGATGGTCAAGGATGAGGGACTTATCGAGCGTTATTTTCGTCGGTCGAGAGAGGGCTTTAACAGACGTAGAACAGCTTCCTTTAAAACTTATTCAGTTTTGGACTATAATTCGTCGGTAAAATCATTAAAAACAGTAGGCCAAATTTCGGCGAAACCTAACTTTAAACATCCTACACACTAGGACAACGCCCTTAAACAATAAATGAGCCTGGATATTATTATTATTTGTGTTGCATTCCCTTGGTACAACCCCTTCAAAATTATACTTGCCTACGAATTATTTCTATTATTGGAACAATAACAATGTTAATTAAGTTGAAGTGGTTGTATCTTCAAAGATCCCTTCGGTAATTTAATAACTTTTTTTTGTAAATAACTTTGTCTTTACCACTTCACCTAAAATGATCATAAGATATGTAGAATAATTTTAGGATGAACTTTAAAGTATCCCTTGAGCTTATGCAAACATTTTTTATAAATGAAAAAACTTGTTTTATTCGGCCAGATGTTTAGAATATCATTTTTCGATTAATTTGAATATTCTTGCACACATTTGTGTTTACATACAAATATTCATATGAGCTTGCTCATTCGCTGACGTAATAATATATCACAGCTTCGCATTTAAGTGATCAGTGATCGCACCAGAGACGACGCCTACATTCTTATTCGATTTTAGTTGTAAAGCAAAAAAAACATTCTTTTAGATTTTATGCGTATTTAAAACATTTTCATAAGTAAAAATGTTCGTATCTATGCACTTACATAACAACGGACGCGACAGCCACATCTGATCGAGGGAAGCCAACGTAAACAGTATCTATAAATTGATGACGTAATTTTCATTGAGAATTCAATTCAAGACAATTTGCTGTGTTGATTTTACAATAGAACTTCATTGACAGTAGTTTCTCAACTTTCTTCTTTATAAAGGTCTTTTCAATAGGGCATAACAATTTTTTACAATATTTAAATTCAAACGCATCTTTAAATTTGTTATGTGATCTGGCAATGTCAAAACGTTATTAAAGGTTTACATTTTTGTCATGGTGAAGTTCACTAACGAGCACCGTTTGGAACTAAAATTTTGAGTCGGTAGTCGCAACTTGAGAGCATTTACTCCAACTTTCGGTAGGTGCATTATTGAATGCTCCTGAGCCAGTGAAACAACGCACTGGTCGAAGTACCAAAAATATCGCAGCCATGAAAGTGCTTCAGTTCAAAATGAGCCAAATCATTCGATTCTACGTCGTTCACAAGAACGATTGTGGTGAATTTTGCGTGAAGATGTAGGCCTACACGCTTACAAACCACATTATCACAAGAAGTGAAGCCTCGTGATCATTTGAAGCGCCGAAACTTATCCGATTTGACTCTGCAAAAGTTTGAATAAAATCCTGAATTTCATCGAAAAATCATCTTCAGCGTGGAATCTCATTTTTGGCTGGTTTTCTCCATATGCAAAAAAAGCGTTATTGGGCATTGCAGCAACACACATGTGCTTCAAGAGGCACCATTGCATGAAGAAAAAGTGGCCGTGTGGTGTGGACGGAGTTGTGATTGGACTGTATTTTTGTTATCTATGAAAATGGTCGCCATGTTACGGGTTAATGCAGTTCGCTATCGTGCAATGTTGGAAGATTATTTTTAGCCAGAATTCAGAATTGGATGGACTTGACATTAGTGGTATTTGATTCCAATAAGATGGTGCCACATGCCACACAGTTAGTCAAACAAGATCTATCTCGGGAAATGGCCCGGTCGAATGGCCACATCGCTCATTTGATTTAATGACGTTGGATTTATTTTTATGAGGTTATGTTATCTCGTTGTTTAATGTCAACAACTTTAGATGAGCTCAGGAACGCGGCATTGTTAACGTTTCGGCAAATATGTGTGGAGGAGTTGGCTCCAAAAATCGATCGCTGCAAACGTAGTCACGGTGGCAATTTGACATTAGTCTGTGGTTTTATTTTTTTTTGTTATATCCCTATTGAAAACCCATTTTATTTTTACTTAGCTTTGACATATTCTATCATTCTGTGAGAGCAAGACTTCTTTTCTGTTCCGTTACACTTAAGTACCTGCTTAGCAATTTGCCTTTTCGAAATTTTTTACAATTATGCAAACTAAATTATCTGTGATGCATCTTTCGAGTAATTGCAAATTGCCTAAGCAAGTTTTCTGTATGCTGCATGTAGTTTACAATTTCTGAATGAATTTATTTATACTTAAATTTTGCTGGATTAGTGCGCTGTTTGCTTTGTACTGTATCGGTTGAAGTTGTCCAATTCGAACTACAGAATACTCAATCCATTGATAGAATCTTCTTAAGTTCTTAATCCTAAAAACATGACAGTGGGTAAGTCGCCGCTCTAATTTACTAATTTCAAACAAATATTAATTGGCAAATTTATCATTTCGATGAACCTAACTAGTGGTTGTGTTATGTGGCATATGTTGTATGTAGTTATTTGCTATGCTGTTGAAAAGATAGCGTGGGATTATTCTATAAAAAAAATATAAAAAAAAGTCTTAAAAATTTATTAAATTGAATAACTTTTTATGTGTAGAAGATAGTGTGTATCTCTCCAATGCACAGCGAACTGAACCACCTTGTGTGCTGACCTAATAAACATTCTATAATATGAGAATTTTTGTTACTAGAAAAAAAAAAGTATTGAGAAAAACTATTGTAAATGTCTCAAATAGGGCAACGAAACATGAATGTATCTCGTATCGCTGTTTGATAGCTTTTACTATTGCTAACAATTATTTATGAAATCATTTAATTATTCGCAAAGAAATTAAATGGGTCGCGTAAAATATATACGATTTTTTAGAAATATTTAAGCAAAATATAAATTACACTTGGTGTTTGACTAGGGATACTTCCTTCATTGGCGCTACAACCAATGACCGGTTTTGGCTGCCCCTATAAAACTTGGTTTACTCTATGTGCGTGTGTTGACTTCAGATGTTAAAGCAGGTCTTCCTGAACATATTAAGATATCATCAATTTAACTCCTTTTTTAATATTAATTAGTACGTTTTTTACTAGATAATAGTGAAAAAATCCACCAAGACGTTAGTTAACGATCGATTCGGTGGTGGTTAATCCGTATTTGATTATTTCGTTATGGTTGCATTCAGTGATTATTGTCCTTTAATGAGAATCAATCGTGAACCAGAAGTAAATAACGAATTAGATCCTCTACAGAAAGGCTTCATTAATACTCAAATATTGCTGATTTTCACTAAATAGCTTTGTAGTATATACTTATATTTAAAGAAACGAAGTTTTGTTGTTTGAAATAGAAATTTAAGTCAACATATTTATATAAGATAAACCAGCATATGATAACATGATACACTGACGTTTAACGGATAAAAACAGTGGAACACAAGCATTTGGTCCAAGAATAAAATACTCTAAGCCTATCGCTAGGCACACTGTATCTTTCAAGCCCAAATATACGAAGTTGATAGGTTTATATACTTCAATCTCATGTGTAACTACTAGAACAAAAACATTACTCTCCTATTCGATAGTCAAGCGGCTATTAAGGCACTAAAATCTCACCAATTAACCTCAAAAGTGTCAGTGTCTCGATAAATTAAATACGCTAGGCTTATAAAGGGCTATGCTTTTTTTTAGTTTTTGATGTTTATATTTCTGACAGTTCACGCGCGATTCTTGACATGTGTCAAAGTAAAAAATGCTCAGTTTGGTTTGCCATTTCATCATGAATAGACTTACGCGTGAAAAGCGTTTGCCAATTATTGAAATTTATTATCAAAATGCGTGCTCTGTGAAAAATGTGTTTCGTAAGCTACGTCCATTTAATGGTCGTCATAATCGACCCACAGAGTAGCCTATTCAGCTCATTGTGACCAAATTTCGCACCAGTTTCACTTTTTATTATACATCAATCCACAAAATCGTATCCATAGACCGCGTACCAAAGAGAATATTGCTGCTGTGTCCGCTAGTGTTGAAGAATATTGCGATATGTCCATCCGGCGCCGATCGCAGCAATTGGGTTTGTGTTATTCGGCCACCTGGAAGATTTTACGCAAAGATCTCGAATTAATACTATACAAAATGCAGCTGGTGCAAGAACTGAAGTCAGGCGACCTACCACAATGTCGAATTTTCGGTGAATGTGCCTTAGAAAAGCTGGATAAGGATCCGTTTTTTATCGCAAAATTGTCTTCAACGACGAAGCTCATTTTTGGCTCAATGGATACGTGAATAAGCAGATATGCCGTATTTGGAGTGAAGACCAACCAGAGGCAATTCAGCAGCTACCAATTCATCCCGAAAAATGCACTGTTTGGTGCGGTTTATGGGCAGGCAGCATCACTGGGCCGTACTTCTTCAATGACGATGAGCCGCAACGTTACGGTCAATAGAGAAAGGTACCGTTCGATGATAACAGACTTTTTTTGCCGAAATACTGGGCCGACAAGTGGTTTCAACAAGACGGTGCCACATGCCACATACCACACTGCACCCGAAACCATGCATCAATTGAGAGAGGAATTTGATGAGCAGTTAATCTCACGTTTTGGTGCAGTCAATTGGCCACCAAGATCGTGTGATTTGACCCCGTTAGACTATTTTTTGTGGGGGCATGTTAAGTCTCTTGTCTATAGGGACAAGCCAAACACGATTGCTGCTTTGGAAGCCAACATTGAACGCGACATTGAGTCAGTGGTGAGACTCCGGCCGAAATGTGTGAAAAAGTGTGCCAAAATTTGACCTTCAGAATGGACCATTTGAAGAGCAGCCGCGGACAACATTGAAATTAAATTATCTTTAAAAAGTAAATGTGGTCGCTGTGGCGTAGTGGTAGTGCGTTGGACTGCCACGCAAAGTGTCCGGGGTTCGAATCTCGACACAGGCAAAATCAAAAAGTAGAAAAAATAATATTTTGGCAGGCAATAGCAAACCTACAAGAGTCAAAATTAGTATGATAAGCTTTTCACTTCGCCGTTCGGATTCGGCATTAAACTGTAGGTCCCTTCCATTCATGTACAAATATAACACGCACAACATGAGTGGATGCGAAAAAGTTCGGCCTAGGCCCTCCATGGGCTGTTGTGCCATTAAAAGTAAAAGTAAAGTATATGTACAGCTTGTTTTTGTATTCGTCACTTTACTAAATCAAAACATAAGCAACGACGATTTACATTTGACATAATTTGGGCGTAATTCTTTCAAACTCTAACCGATAATTTGTTTTTATTTTTTCTTTTTATGGTAAGTTTCTCTACAAAAGCTTTACTTGGATGGTTTTGATTTTCGGTGAACCCAATTATTTTTTTATAAAAAATATTTTCTTTATTTGCTATTTAAGTATTTTTCCTAAATGTCAGTGCCATCTATATAACTCAAAAACAAAAGGTAAATTTCTATAAAAAGAATTAGGTTTAGGTGTTTTAGACCTTTAGTGTTTAGTTCTATATTTATATCGAAGACTGCCCTTAATAATAGAGAAAATAAAGTAGATTTTAAATTTATTGGGTCACATCAAAAGTATCCGCGGTTTTTGGTGTAGGTACCCAAGAAACCTGGCAACACTAGTCCGAATATGTCAAATGACATAAGTTGTTTGAAAGGTAACATTTTAGGCTATATTTTGCGTAAAGACAGTTGTGGAATTCGTCGCTAGTGCAAAAAGTTACATTGATTTGAAAATGTATAAAATGTCTGAAGAAATACGATATGTGATGATTTATTACTATAGAAAAAGTAGTTGCTTAAATCTGCATGCATTGAATCAAAATTTTGTTAGTACTTATATCCAACCAGATCGTGAATAACATTTCGCACAATATATCTGGGTGCCTATTAGCTGAAGACACCCTGTTTAACTTGTTTTGTGTTGATCAGGTTGACGTACTACAAAGTTTTTTGGACATAAAATCGAATGCTGTTGGTTTCGATAATGTTCACCCAACATTTCTAAAGGCTATGTTACCAATTTTGTTGCCATTTAACACAAACCTATTTAACTTTATACTTATCACATCAGCTCATCCCTCAAGTTGGAAAAAAGCCAAAATCATTCCGATATCTAAACCAAATGGGGAAATTCTTCGTCCGATTGCTATTTTGTGTTATATCTCAAAAGCATTCGAGTGCATTTTACATAAATTTATAACTTTTTTACTAAAAACTTTTTGTTTTCGGAACGGCAGCCGGGCTTTAGGGAAAAATAGAAGTTGTGTGACTGCTTTAATAGAGGTCATCGAGAAAATCAGATCTGGTTTAGACAAAAGAGAGAGAGGTTAGCTAAAAAGCTAAAAAGTTATACCTCTTAGATTTTTCAAAGGCATTTGATACCATTGAACATAATTTTTTACAAGATAAACTGCTCAAGTGCTATAATTTTAATTCTACTGCGGTAAATCTCATATCGTCTTATTTAACTAACAGAATGCAAGCTGTATATTTTGGTAATACCTGTTCAAGTTTTTTGCCAATTAAAAAAGGGGTTCCTCAAGGGTCGATTCTGGGGCCTCTTCTATTCTCTATTTCAATCGATGATCTGCCAACCCTGATTACTAGGGCAAGGAATCTCATACAAATGCATGTTTTTACTGGGCTTCCTAAAATGGAAATGGCATTCAATCGTTATTGCATATTTTGCATATTTCACCAAAAATACGCATATTTTAGCAAATTTTACAATAAATGATGTTTTTTTTGCATATTTTTGCTTTTTGATTAACAACCATTTTAAAAAATAAAACGCCTCTATATTTAGTGCGACATCTTTTGGTAAAAGTTGACTTATAATTTGTTACAAAATATTCATCTGAACCACCCAGTTAAACTGTCAATATTTGTATTTACACATCGGTTTTTAATGATTTGCTCGGAAACTCGCTGAAAATTTGTTTCTTTACACAACAGAACAAGTTTTAAATGAAAAGTGAGTTGGATTTACTAATTTTTACGGCAAAATCGTCGAAGGTAACATTTGATAATGCTTTCAGAGTACAATGCCGAAAATCAAAGCAACTTTATCTTCAAATGTAAATAAATACGTATCTGAACATCCAAGTGTATTTCAAACCGATGGAACCGTTCTTTTGTGCAAATTTTGCAATAAGGCAGTGCGCTGCGAATGGAAATTTCAAGTCGACCAGCATTTGAAAAGTATGAAACATAAGGAATTGCATAATCGACGCTCCGAAAAATCACAGCCTTTGATTACTACTTCTGTAGCGGCTGGGCTTAGCACATTCTCTATGGATTTATGCGAATCTTTCATATCAGCAGATATTCCGTTGCATAAGCTTAACAACCCAAAATTAAGAGATTTTTTGAAAACATATACTAACGAACTCATTCCACATGAAACGTTAGTGCGCAAAACTTATATCAGCAAAATATATGTTCGCTTATTAAACGAAATCGAAAACGCTTTGACAGACCATTTCCTATGGGTTTCCATAGATGAGACCACCGATATCCAGGGGAGATGTGTAGCAAATGTTATTGTGGGGATTTTGCATGAAAATTAACATATGCGCGACAAACAATTTTTGCTTAATGTCGTAGAAATGGACAAAACCAATCACGCGACATTATCTCGTGCCTTCAACGACTCCATTGCCTTGCTCGGTGAGGATTTCGACAAAAATAAAGTTCTTCTTTTTTTAACCGACGATTTTTGTACATTGTACATAGCAATTTATGAGAATTAATAAAAAAATTAGAAGGGCGTAATTCTTTGCAAGATGCAGTCTATTTGATAGTTAACTCTATACAGAAAATAAATGATGTAAAAAGTTCAAAATTATTGAAAAATTAAATTATGTTCTCCAAAAGAATAAAGGTTTCCTCGAAATAAGGAAACTTGCGGGTATTTTAGAATGTAATGAAAATTCTTCCAAAACCGGTTATACAATAAAGGAATTGTGTGCTTTTAAATATGCTCCTATAATATCTGTTGATGTATTGAGCGCTCATTTTCTTTAAAAAAAATTTCTTAAGACGCAATCGGGAAAGTTTCGTGTTTGAAAACTATAACAAAATTTTGTTGTTTACGCCAATAACGCAATAAATTAAATTTGATGTCGTGTACGTACTCGTACATACTTAACTGCGATAATTTTACTTAAAGATTTATGTTTATGTTTTTTTATTGTTTTTTTTTTTAAATAATTTTATATGTATTTCAAAATGAATTGTTTTCGTTCTTAATTTTACTTAAATTTTTATGTTCTATTTATGGTTTTGTTTTTCTTTATACTAATTTTATATGTACATATATTAAAATGAATTGTTTTTAGCCTTTTTTTTTGGTAAATTACATGCAATATATATTTATAATAAAATATTAGAAAAATATTTTTAATTGCATATTTTATGTGTTTTTAGTGCATATTTTTGAATTTTAAGTGCATGGTATATGCGCATATTTTCGATTTTTTAGGGCACGAGATTCCTTGCCCTGCTGATTACTAAAGCACATTTAATCGCACATTAACGTGGAATAATCACATAAGCTTTGTTGTAGGAAAATAAAGTTTATGGTATGTTAACGTCTGTTATGGTTAACCAAAAATTTCACTCCTTTAAATGTTCGCAAAATCTTACTTAATTCCTTTATGTAAGTAATTTTTGTTTGTATTTTATAAAAGTCCTTCCTTCCATTGTAGTGGTATATTAGCTATAAGATACTTTATCTTTTTGTACAACGCTATTAAAATAATAAAATTAAAAAAGGAAGCAGTAAAACCTCTGCAAAAACATGCCGAAAATGTTTTTGTGCGGTTTACGGTGAGGATGCTGTGAGTGAACACCGGACCCAAGATGCATTCAAAGTCACTGAAAAAGCCGATAAAATTTTTAAAACTGGTGGAGCAAAATCGACACGCAAGCTGTCAGGAGATAACGGAGTCATTAAACATCAACCACATGACAGATTTGTGGATATCAACGGCGCATACTTTTTATATGACCCAAAAATATTAACTTTTAACACATTTTAATATGGAAAAAACGTCATAAACCCCCTATTGTCGGGGAGCGGAACTTCCCTAAAGTGGGAGTTGCGTTCGATTACACTAGCCGCAAGAGCCAAAAAGTCTACAAGCGTCTAAGCGTAAAGGAACGCTCCGATGTTATTAAATAAACACGCGAAAGTTTGATTTTAAGCGTCTTATTTCTTTAATAGTTGAGTATCGAATGACCAAGTAATAATTATGATAATTGATCTTAACAAGCAGTGAGCGATAAAGAGAGATTACCGTTAAATAAGTGATAAAGTAAATGAAATTGAGTGATCTCTCTTTATGCATTACAGTGATGGTAAAAATATAGTTAAAGTAAATAAATGAGTTTTGCACACAATATAAAAGAAAAGAATATTAACAATAACATAGAATGAAAAGTGATAAGCATATACAGTGTCGGACAATCCAATAGAACACCTTGCACTATAAAACTTCCATTGATTTTTTTTATATAGGAAAGAAAATGGTATGGTATATACTTTATAAATTTCCAAGTGGCAACACTACATTTACATATTTTTTGGGGATTCCCAAACAAAAAAGTTGAAGCGAAGCATTCGAAGGCGGACAATTCAATAAAAACAGTAGACGAAAAAAATTATATTATAAAAAGAAAACTTAAATTTGTTTATAATTTGTACTGGTAAGCATTTAAATGGTAGCATTTAGGGTAATTCAACAAATTAAATGTAAACTATTCCGTAATATCACAGCAAGACGGGTCGAACAAAGCACTGTAGCACGGAAGAGCATGATTTGGTGAAAAAACTGAGAAATGAGGGACAAAGCATCCGCCAAATAACTAAAACTATTAGCAGATCCTCGACATTTGTCTACCAATCTTTATTATCTGAAAAATTTCATTGCAAGAGAGTTAGTCCCCGCAAAACTACAAGTGCAGATGACAATTGCATAAAAATTTTGGCGGCACGCGATCCATTTAAGGCAGCTGTCGCAATTAGAGAAGAGACAGGGGTTCAAATTTGTGCTCGATCAGTAAGGAGAAATTTGGTGGAAAAAAAACTGTATGGGAGAACAGCACGAAAAGTAGCAATGTTGACACAAAGCCATCGAAAATGTCGCATAGAGTTCGCTGAAGCGCACATTGAGTGGGATGGTTCAATTAATGCAAAGAAAATGGCGTAACGTATTATGGACAGACGAAAGCATGGTGAATCTGGTTGGAAGTGATGGCAAACGTTGGGTTAGACGCCCGAAAAATTCAGAATTGAGCCCAAAATATACTAGGAAGACATTTAAGCACGGAGGTGGAAGCATCATGGTATGGGGATGCTTCTCTTGGTATGGTGTGGGTCCTCTGTATTGGATAAAAGAAACGATGGACAGATTTCTTTACGTAAACATCGTTCAGGAGGTGATGCTTCCTTATGCTGAATGGGAAATGCCCTTGAAATAGCAAATGCAACCAACAGGATAACGACTCAAAGCACACCTCAATCCTTGCGACAGATTGGTTTTCCCATAATGGAATTCCCGTTATGACCGGGCCTGCACAATCTCCTGACCTTAATTCAATCGAGAACTTGTGGAATATTGTCAAAGAGAAGATTGGCAGAGCTAGAAACAAAGACGAATTGTGGCAAAGCATTCAAAGAGCGTGGTATTCCATATCCCAGGCTACTTGCGCGTCTCTGGTGGAATCAATGCCTAAAAGGTGTAAGGCGGTTTTAATTAACAAAGGCTATTCCACAAAATATTAGCATTAGTGAACAATTTGAGTCAATATTTTATAAATTTTTTTTTTTTTATTGAAGTGTTCTTATGTTTTTGTCCTTTTGAAATGTGATTTTATGTATAACTTTTAAATATATTTTTTTACACTGAATTGATTTTGTTTTTGTTTTAGGAAAAAATTTAAGTTATGGAATAAATGAATAAAAGTAAATACCTTTTAAATTTATCATAAGCCTAGTGAAATTTTTTTTTAAGGTTTTTGGTTGCAGAACAAGGTGGTCTTATTTGATTTTCCGACACTGTATGTATTTTGTAAATAATCATAATATTGATAATCAGCGCCGTTACACTATTACATTTAAAGTCGATTTTATTTTTTTTTTATTAAGGGTCATTAGGTTTTAGGGTTTAGACGTAAAAGTAAAATGTAAATCAAGGATAAGCATCAGCGTAAATGCAGCTACGATGGAGCACGGAGTATTTATTTTAGTACATAATATTATAGACCTTGTCCTTTTGTAAATTAGTACTACGAGTAAATTTTTTTTTTTTTTGTTGGACATGTATCAATGTCTTCTCTGGTAATCGTCAAATCATTGTACAAATATTTTAAATTGTGACACGTGTATTTTTGTTCGAGAGGAATTCAAAAATCTTAATAAGTATTGAACTTTTTAAATACATTCATAGCCTAAGTATTGCTTGCTCATGAAGAAATCAAATGTCTCATTTGTACAAACGACGGCCAGGTACTTAAATATGGTATGATAATGTATTTATTGTTTTCACACTGAATTTGTATAGGAATTAATTACGTAGGTGCGGTAATCATTGACATTTTGCATACAGTTGAACATATTTTTGTTTTAGCATTGAGAAGAGCTTATCAAAATAACAACAATCGCAGCAACCAACAATTTAAGAATAAACTCAATCTGTATTAAAAGTTCTTTTGAGTGAGTTATATAAGTACATAAGTATTGTATGTAAAAAGAATAAGAGAGAAGTTGTTAACTTTATACGAGTACTGGGGGTTGGTGGAATGAATTCATTGCCAAAACATGTTGTCTTGCTTTTGAGAGCAAGCGCACCAACCAGTTAAATTAATGTGGGATCGATCAAATTTTGCTGCTGAGGTTGTTATTTCGACAATGATTGCCGTAAATTGAACTGTACAAATTTTATTACTCGTATTTAATTAAATAAACTTTTATATAAACTTTATATTTTTTGAATTAATTTCAAAATTAAAATCTCTTGTTATTATGTATTTTTGATTGATGTCGCAAACTAGCAAAGAAACGATCATAATATTTTGATTGTGTTCTTTTTGGCTTTAGCTATAGACGTTTTTGTAGTTGCATTCTAATTTTAGTCAAAGTCGAATGATTCATCTTAAACGCCTCATAGAAATTCATGCCAAACGCAACAACAGCGGAAGAGTAAGTGAGTGAGAAAGAGAGGACGAGACGCGAAGACACCCCGTGTTGAGTAGAAATTTCGCAAAAACAATATTCTTCCTTCTGAAAGATGAAGGGTGTATTCTCAGAAAAAAAGAACACATGAAGGAATACAGCATGCGATCAAGAGCAGAAGATATCAAGAGAAACAATGAGAAAATATATGTTGATATTCCCCACCAGTGCTGCCCTTTCACTGTAATCGTAGTGTTTACACTACATTTTCAGTGCTGACTCCCTATAATTAAAAAACACTGCAATTTCCGCTCTTTGCTAAATATACTACATATTTCGTTTTATTTGCGGTCGCGGATTATGAATATTAAGTTTTCGAGTTTTCGAAATACCGTTAGTCTTATTTATAAAATGTATTGAGCAAAAGTAATGTTTGTAATGTCAATAACCTGAAAAAGAGAGGTTATGATGACCACATTTTTTTTATTTGGGGACTCCCTTTAATTTTTATACGCCATATTTTTCCCGAAGAGTTATTGATACTTTCTTAGAAAAAAAAAACTTATCGATGAAAATGATCCTTCTAACGCCAAATGGCCCCATTCATGGGCCCTGGTGAAAGGTTAAAAAATGTTCAGACTTTCAAAAGGATTAAATTTCCCTCAGACAATCAGCGTGAACTACTTAAAATATGTAATATTTTAGTATAATTTTGTTTACCAGGTATATTCAACTTTAATTAACGGAATTTCGAAAACTCGAGGAGCTGCGAGAAAACTGACATCACATTCGTAATCATACGCGTTGCACCTCGCTAATCCCCATCTGGACGGGGCAAGTCAATTTTTGTTGCACAATGTACCTATTCATTGGAACTTTATAAATATGATACAAAACAATATATCGTTGGAGTTTAACCCGAATCAGTCCAGAGTGACCATAAGCAAATGCTTATGCCTCCGTAAAATACCTCTATTCCGAGAAAATTCCTAAAAAAAAAAGTATGGGGATAATTCCGGTTAAGTCTAAATTAATGTTTGTGATTGGGTTCGTGGTAATTAGCTTCTAAAATTCGACCGACGTATCAACTCGATTGGGAAGTTTTAGCGCATTTACCGTATAGCCCAGACCTTGCACCGTCTGACTATAATTTGTTTCGATCTCTGCAAAACTGCCTTAATGGTGAAAATGTACGGACCGCGGAGCCGCTGAAAATCACTTGACCCAGTTTTTCGCTAATAAACAAATGAAATTCTACACCGATGGAATTTAAAGCTACCCGAAAAATGGCAAAAGGTCACCATTAAAAATGGCCAATATACATACATATACTTGATTAAAATTGATTTTCAATAAACACAATTTTTATTCAAAAATGTACAAAAAACCGCGGATACTTTCTATATTACCCAATATAATAGTTTGCGGACTTATTGCAATTGTTATTTTTGATTAAAAAATGAAGTTTTTCATTAAACATATCTCTACAAAATAGCTCGAAACCTTACTTTTTATGAATTTTCACTACGTTAATAAGTTTTTAAACGGCAGCACTGTCTTCCACTTGTAAAATCAACAACATAATTTCAAATACCCAGTATTCACTCACTGCTCGCTCAGCTGTTGGCAGAAAACACACTCACTTGGCCAATCGCATTCCACTCAATCCAAAAAATTTAACCGCTCAACATAAATTGAGTAGATTTTATTTTGTTGATGATCTTGATGTTTGCTCACAGACGCATTTAGTTGTCTTTAAGATTTTGCAAGCGATTTTTGTCGACGATATCAATTTCGCGCGAAATTTTTGTGTTCATTTGCTCTAAAAAAATATATATAATAAATATAGAAACTAATAATTAATTGTTGTTTTGTTTGTGTTTTTCAAAAGTATATAAATAAAAAAAAAAAGTTACTTTCATTATAAATTCTAAGAAAAGAATTTATTGGAAATAAATATAAGAACAAAAAAACAAAAAATAAATTACAAATTGAATTGAAAATTGAAAGTGAAATAACAACAATAACGAAAATATAGAAAAAATCAAAATTGAAATACATCTGTCATTGGGTTTTTGTGTATGCATGTATGTGTGTGCGTGTGTGTATGTGTGCGTGTGTGTATGTGTGCGTGTGTGTGTGTGTGTGTCGGTGTGTGTGTGTATGTTTGTCTGTCCGTTCATCTTGTGTACCGTTTGTATGTTTATTGTGCAAGAGCAACGTATGTCAATAGTAATGACAGCTGCCGCGTTGCGTTTGTGGCTGCAGTTGGTGCTGCATTGTATCAATAATATTGTCTTAAAAACAGTAAATAATATCAACAAAAACAGCAACCACAACAATAATAATAATAGGGGGAAAAAGAGTTACATCTCTTGAAAGCAACTAACAATTTAATTTTATAAATTAGTTTTAATTGAGCAAATTAATTGAAGTGTCTGGCGTGCTTACTTTACTTATTGATTTAAATATTGGGTCTTATAAAAAGTATCCGCGGTTGGCAGCCACAAATCTGTCATGTATTTGATGTTGAGTGTCTCCGCTATCTCTTGACATCTTGCGTGTCGATCTTGCTCCACCAGTTGCAAAATTTCATCGGCTTTTTCAGTGACTTTCAGTGCATTTGAGCAAACCACTCCTGGGTCGGCGTTCGCTCAAAGCATCCTCACAGTAAATCGCATAAATTTTTCGACATATTTTTGCAGCGGTTTTACCTTTGATATAGTAATATTTCTTCAGATATTTTACTCATTTTCAAATCAATGTCACTTTTTACACTAGCGACGAATTAGACAACTGTAGCCTGAAATGTTACCTTATGAAACATGTGGTCGTTTGACATAATCAGACTAGGACAGCTAAATTTGTGGGTACCAACACAAAAAACCGCGGATATTATGTATATGAACCAATTTATACAAAAGCATGTAAGTGTATTCTTTACCAACTGAACCCAACCGCTCAAAGCTATTTGATTAATTTTTCTGACACAATTTTAACATTGGACTCAAAATTAATAAACATTCTACGAATGTAAACAAACTAAAAAAGTGGGTATGTCATTCTTTCTAGACATATTTATCATATCCGATATAACGAATCTGCTTCAAACCACCTTTCGGGTTCCCGCGAACCAAGTGGCAAAATGTCAACTTCATTGGCTGTAACTTCCACTATGCTCCATATGGAGTTTTTTAGCCAGAACGATTTTTTTTGGGGCATTTTGGTCACCATATTTTTTCCCTCCTAGATACTTGCTCCGCACATTCGATTGTCTGTCTCCTTATTCAGTATAAATTTGTTGCTTACTACATTTCTTAAATTTTCTCTATCATAGAAATCTGCAATCGTATTGTTGAAACTTAAAATTGCTGTCATCAACGAAATCGCTTTATTTTCTTAGATCAATTTATATTTTTTTAAACAAAATTAGGTGGGTTTTAAGTATTATAATTCACGGCATAGCGTGTAGCTTTCTTAGCTAGAACTTTAAATACGTTATTCTTGGAATAATATTAATCGAAGCAGTCAAGACAATTCAAGCATAACAATTTGATGACCCAGAAAAATCACTCTAATATGTGGTTGTACTCATAGTTGCCTATAAAAATATAACAATGGATTTGTATTTTGAATAATAAGTTACATATTTTCTTTATTCGCTTGCACTACACTCAGAAACTTAGGGCTCATTTATTTTGTATGTGTTTAGGAAATAATTATTTCATTGATGTTGATGACTCGTGGAATCATTTTAAGTATTTAGTTTACATGGGTGTTCCCTGCAGCATAGTAGTTCTTCATTCCTTGTCTTGGTAAAACAAAAAGTTAAACGCTGAGAAAAATGATTAACCCATTTTAAACATACGAGTATGATCAATTTTTCGGGCAGCAACTTTGAAAATTCGTTAAGTTTGGACTTAAAATTATTAGGTGTGACCTTGCGCAAAGGTCAGGTAAACAGATACGAAATTCATCTACATAAAATATCAAACTTGATGTAGAAATTATAGCTTCGCAGATCTCCATTTATTTTTTACACCGTATTTTTTACAAGAGTTTTACACCGCAAAGGAACAAGGAGGAGTTGAGGAAAGATTTAGGACAAAACAAAAGTCCAAGTTCCCGAAGAAGTTTCTGGTATGGCAAGCGATTTGTAGTTGTGGGCTAAGGAGTAAAAGTTTCAAAACAAGTGGCACTGTTAACGCCGAAATTTATGTGAAGGAGTGCCCCCAGAAGAGATTTCTGCCCTTCATTAGAAAGCACAATGTATCTACTTTCTTTTGGCCTGATCTAGCCTCCGGCCACTACAGTAAGGTAACCGTAACCCTTAAATGGTTCGAAGACCAAAACATCAAATTGGTACCAAAAATCGCCAACCCATCAAATTGCCCAGAACTTCGGCCTATCGCGAGATATTGGGCTCTAGTGAAAAGAACATTAAAGGCAATAAACAAAAAAGCTAAATCCATGGAAGATTTTAGAAATAAGTGGAATACTGCCGCCAAGAGAGTCTCAAAAATGACAGTAAAGGCGCTAATGGCAGGCACACCGGAAAAGCTGTCCGAATTCTGTACAAAACTACAAACAAATTAGTTTTATTGATCATTTTATCAGAAATTAAATTTTCTTTTCAAAACTGTTTTCAAAACATCTTTGTATTTGCATAAGGGATTTCAATGCTAGGACAATTTAAAGTTATCCGATTTTTTCGATCTCACTCCTTATGTTACTTACTTGTGAGTATTTATGCTATTTTGCACACTTGGTCACTTACACCCTCTGAAATTCACAACATATGTATTTTTTAAAATATTTTGTTTTTGAGTAATAATGTCATATGAAATCTAATTTTTATAATCGTATCACGGCTTTCAGGTACCTGTTCAAAATGTTAAAGTTAATAAGGCGCTTGTAAAGTAAATTAAAAAATCTTGGTGACTTGGATCGAATCCCCTATTTCCAATTGTATTGTCATGATTAGATTTTGTTTAATTTAAACCAACCTTCTTAAGGAAGCTTGAGTATCTATGTCTCTAATGCCTTATCAGTTAAGTGCTATAATGCGTGATTTAAGTTGTAATTAAATAGTTAATATTTAGTCATACTCACTGAATCACTAGTTTTTGATTCTATTCGTCACTTCATATTGTACATCTTTAAAAAAAAAGTGAATCCGAATGCCTGAGAAGAGGTTTCTGATAAAGTATCTGCTTCTTTTTATAAGTATTCTGATATATTGTACTCTGAACTCGGGATATCATGGTTGAGATTTGAAGTATTCTGATTTGATAGAGACTTCAATAAGAGTACGATGTAAAGCTAAGGCTTTCATGTAGAAGTCTGTTTCCGTGAGTGATTTAGCCTCACAGTACAGAGTACTGCGAACCTGGCACTCTGAAGATATCCTTAGACTGTCTTAAATTACAATAATGATAGGTCTATGTATTAGTCGGAGAGCACAGTTATTAACTCCAAACAAAATTTAAAAAAAATATTAAATTTTGCACAATAACGGGGCATAGCTAGTAATATCAGAAAGGAGCTATTTACGTCGAAGATCGAGACGTCTGAACGTCTGGATCCACTACAATAATCGATCGAAAGGGATTGGTGAATCAGCCATAATCTAATGAACTAAGTATGTTTAATAATACCATACATCCTTTTTGTAGCGCCATCCCAAGTTCGAATATGATCGAACTCAAACGGTTTAGTGTTTGTTTTTTTAATATTACAGCACATGATTGTCGATGTTATTTTTAAATATTTTTCAACCAACCAAAAAAAAAAAAAGTCAGAAATAATTTCAGAAAATTTATTTGCAATATTTTTCGAGTTCGGTCATATGCGCCCAAGTTCCCAAGTTCGAATATGACCGCACTCAAACCATCTAAAGTGTTTGTTTTTTTAATATTATAGCACATGGTTGTCGGTGTTATTTTTAAATATTTTTAAACCAACCAACAAAGATTAAAAAAAAAACAAATAATTTCACAAAAATTATTGCAAAATTATTCCTTTTGTTTTTATTTTCATTTTCCATTTCATTATTTTTCCGATGATTTTCTCATTCGCCGTTCTAAATATAATTCCATAGTGGAAGGCATTTGCTCGCATATACACCACCTACATTATCGTATGTGGTATTGTGTGTAGACATACAAACATACATACAAACATACATACATATGTATGTATATATTTAGTGTATATATTTGCATATGTACATACATATAAATCCTTTTAATACTGGAATACAATCCTACTTCACAAGCGGTTTCGAGGCGTTAATTTTCAACATTTCTATCTTCTTCCATAAATTTCTTCCACTTTCCACTAATTAATTTATTTATATTTTATTTTCGAGTAGATGTAAATTTTTTGCCTATGTGCACATCTGTAGGAAGCTATGTACATATATCTAGGTAATTATGTATATAAAGGGGCTTACAGTAGTGACGTTACAATTTTGTATTTTAATAAAACACAGAATAATTGAGATATTTCTGTGGGCTGATATTTATTCCAGATTACATTTAAGTATAGAATACGATATCGGTCAGCACGTTTGCACCCATCAATTTGTTCCTGATCTGCTCTAAAGTTTCTGACTTAGCGTAACCCCATAACAAGAAATCCAACGGCGATAAATCGCATGAGCGAGACCATACGACCAGACCATTTCTCGAGATTACCGAACTTCCCCTTCAATAGATCAATTGCTGTGTGGCATGTGGCTTGTAGGAATCACATATGTCAAGTCCATAAAATTCTGGGAAAAAGTAGTCTTCCAACATGCAACAATAGCGAACTCCATTAACCGTCACGTGGCGATAATTTTCATCGAAAAAAAAATACGGCCCAATCTTACCTCCGCCATGAAATCCACACCACACGGTCACTTTCCGTCGATGCAATGGAGTCTCTTGAATCATATTTTGCTTATTAACAAAGCCATTAAATGAAAAATGAGCTTAATCACCGAAAATTATTTTTCGATGAAATTCAGTATTTTCTTCAAACTTGAAGATGCGACCACCGACTCAGAATTTGGGGTAGTAATTTTTAATTCTCGGTTACAATTTCAAATATGATTGTTTAACTTATATGGATTATTGATTGAAATAAAGATTAACCATTAAGATTACTGATGAGGAACCATGGCTGGTTTCGAAACGGTCGTGTGATCGCCCTGCTCTTTATATGTACATTGTTGTTATTCTCTCTATGGCAAACTTAACGTTCATTAAGCCTATTTAATACGCTAGATATAATCTAACAAGATGAACTTGCCAAATTCGGATAAATATTAATTTCCAAACGTTGCTCTTTCGTGAACTTCGCCATGATGAAAATGTTATCCTTGAATGACGTTTTCACATTGGTAGATCAAAAGAAGTTTAAGGGTTCGTTTGCATTTAAATACAAAATTGTTATGTCCCTATTGAAAAACCCTTTACATACAAACTGACTTACGAGTAAATATGTGTGCAAACATATTTCTATGATATTTGGCATTGGCACTGTTAACGAGTACAGGTGTTCGGCGTTCTATGTGGTCCAAGAAACACGCTCGCTCGCTTGCTTGCTCTTCAAGAGTTTGCGCTCAACACAACTTGATTCTGTTTGTTTACCTGCCTGCCTGCCTACCTGCCTGCCTGCCTACCTGCCTGCCTGCCTACCTGCCTGCCTGCCTGCCTACCTGCCTGCCTGCCTACCTGCCTGCCTGCCTGTCTGCCAAGCCGCATGTTGGTTGGGTTGGGTTTGCTTTGAGCAAAAAGAAAAATTATAGATTTTTCATGTTATTTTTAAGGAAATGCCCGTAGCTCATTTTATATAGTTTTTCTTGTTTGCGTGCCAATAAATCGTTATTCGCTTTTAGCCAAATTGAAAAGACAAATATTTTGCTATTAAACCCTGATAGAATATATGTACATAAAAGTCAACAATCGCTTGTGCGTGAATATGTGCGACAACCACGTTTGCTTCTGTTACTAAATCGTCCCACGAAAGGTTCTGCATATGTATAGGTATGTATGTAATTGAATGTATCTGAATGTTTTTAATTGAAATTATATAATATTATATATGTAGATAGAGATACTACGTTATGTCGGCATGATGTTTGTCCTCCTAAACAATGCCATGTATGTGGGGGTTGCTGCTGAAATGTTACTTCAATTAAATAACTTTGCCCCTCCATTCCAAGTTTAAAATGCTTTTCTTCAGTCACTCAGTCAGTTAGCTTTCAAATTTGGCCACATTTTGGCTGTGGCTGTTAATCGCTCTGCTATTGATGTGGTCGCTGTTGCCGTCCGTGGCTCTATTTAGTCATTTCGCATCGGTTTCTTTTCAAAAATACTTTTCCTGAAATCATCGGCACTTGTGCGGCTGTGTTTACTGGTTTGGTTGTTTTGTTGGTTGCTTCTAGTTTTGGTGATTTTGATTTTTTCTCTTTTCGGAATATGAATTTTTGATCATAACCTTTTTTGTACCTCTACATCAACAACTGATTAATTCAATTTCAGTTGCTCGTATTTGTTGTTATTTCTATATTTCAAATATTTATGTATTTCAAAAATTGTATTCATTGTGTATGTGTGTGTCAGAAAACCGTTAAAAACACAGGTTGCCAACGTGTGAGAATATATAAGCGGTTTCCCTTTTAAGCAAAAGCAAGAAAGAAATAAATAAAATTAAATAAATAAAAAAATAAACAAATAAAGAAAATGTCTTCGAAACTTCTGTCGTCATCATTTCGCAGCACCCCCACTGATGTTTTTAAGGTGGGCGAATTTGAAAGACGTCTGGGTAAGTTTACCACGTTTCTTCTCACCTACATGCTGCCAACATTATGTGTGTATGTGTATGTACTTTGAAATACACAAATACTCAGATTATTAACTTATATTGCTCATTCATAAGTACAATACATACATAACCTAACCATTGCTAATTCCATTCATGAGCAACTCGTTAAAATGCAAATTTAATCTGGTTTTTTGTTTTAATATTTTGTTTTGCTATACAAAAAATACAAATTGACAAAAACAAAAATGCTATTTATTTTCTCGTTTTTCGATTCAGTTTAAAGTGGATACTTCATTTTAAATGCTTCCGGTATAAAATTCTTAAGCTTTCTTACATAATAATGAGAAAAACCATTTTTAATTGCGATTTAAGCAGTTCAATCACTGGTGCCTACTGATATGATTTTATTAGTAATAATTCTAGTTATATTACTTACTTATTTACACCTGTTTCTGGAGGAGCATAACCTGCACGCGGTGTACTTTTATATATGCTTTGAAACCTATTCGGTTTGTTGTATATTACTTCAGATTTAATTGACGGCGTTAACTGTGCTTAATTGGCACAGCTAGTCTAATTCTACACTGATAATGAAAAAAGTGAAAAATTACTTAACTTGCCTCTTATCCAGTGTAAAATCAGACTATTAAGATACATATGTGTGAAACCCTCCATCCTTTCGACCCAGCAATAAATCCAACGCACTGGCATGAAAACGTGTTTTTTCTATCTTGTTTTTAAGATATGTATTTTTAAAACTTTAAAAACTTATTGTTATAAGTATATATGTAAGTATAGAAAATTCCAATAAATAAATCTCTGCTTTCAACGATTCTAAAACAGATTTTGGCTGGGGTTGTTAGTGACTTGTTTTTATTTTTATACGTGGTGTGACTGATTTGTGCAGTAAAAATTTTCTGATAAACAACTGTTTAAGTGAATTGATGCGATTAGAACATTTTATCGAATCAAAACCATTAAAGGATTTTCCAACAGGGTCATATAAATTTTGTATTTACATAACCACATAAAAACATTTACATAAATACATAATAATTGAGATATCGTACTGAAATTTATTCTACGTTTTAGTACACATGCTACATACATTCAAGTATGGAATTGCTAATATGACCAACGCGTGCAGGTTTGCAGTGATCGATTCTTTACAGCCAATGTTCCACCACTCTTCCACACATATCACACATTCGCCATAGAGGAGTCGAATAAGGCATATTTTGCTTATTAACGAAGCCATTAAGCCAAAGATGATTTTTCGATTAAATTCAGGATTTTCTTTAATCTTTTCTAAATTTATAAATTGTTTTTATAAATTTAACAATTTAAAGTAATCGTAATCGCCATCATTCCTATTTGATTTTATACCGGAAAGGAATTTTAACAAAATCTTCTGAAGTAACGAGGATTTCGTTGTCATATGAAGATGATAATTTCCCGATTTCCCGAGGCCCCCAAAAGGATCGTTTTTCATCGATAATCTCTTCACTTTTGGAAACAGGAAATAGCCTCAGGGGGCTAAAACTGGAGAATATGCTGGATATGGAAGCAATTCTTAACCTAATTCGTGCAATTTTGCCATTGCGGCTGCGGAATTTCGCGTTGTTCTGGTGAGATAAATTTTTTCTCCACCAAATGCTGTTGTTTTTGTTTCAAATCGACGTCAAATCGATCCAACTTACTTAAATGGCACTACAACCGATGATCGGTCTTGGCCGCCTCTATAAAGCTTCGCCAGTCGCTATGCGCGCGCCGGCGCCAGTTGATAAGGCCAAGTGCTGATCGCTTTTTCATATCCAAATATTTAAGCAAAACTGAAATCACTGATTCACGTGAAAAGCCTGTAGTTCCTTTAAGTTCGCGCACCTTCACTCGCCGATCGTTCAATATCATACCGTGTAATTTAATTACAATCTCTGGTGTGGTGACTTCAGATCGTTCGGCGTCACTGTAGGACAGCGCCGAAATTGAATAAAACCAATGGTTGATTGTTCCAATCGATGGTAAAGAGTCCACTTAATACTTTTCAAGTTTTCGTTTGGTATTCGTGATGGTTTTTTCGCACGATAAATAGTATTTGATGAGCACACAATTTCACTTTTCGCCGTTTAAAAAAAAAAATAAGCCAAGCTTGAAGTAAAATTTCGATGAGTAGATGCGATAAATGTAGAAGCAATTATAAAACACTATTCTATTTTAGTGCTATTCGTACTATTTTTTTATGCAGCTATAAAAAATAAATTTACTGATTAAGAGTAAATTAAAAAATAAAATATGGCAGAGTTCTTCTGTGAATATTATGTTCATCAATACTATGATCATGTTGGAGTTTCTACTTTTACTTTCTTTTTTTCTCTGGCCAATTTATTTCATTAGGAAAGGAAATAGATTCGTATTCGAACAAATTTACGTAAGATACGAGGATTCGTATTTTATCTTGACACACTGAACATTCTCGATTTCTTCACATTATTGAGCATAACACAGTTTTTATAATTAAAATTTTATCTTCGTTTCGCTTTTTCCATATCTATTGCCAAGGAAATGTGCTACATTTGTATCATATTTTAATGAAGGTGGAATTGTTAATTAAAAATAATATCTACTCACGCCACTGGAACAACTTTCGTTGTTTACAAAAGACATTGTTGATAAGAAATACACAATCAATAAATAAAAAAAAACAAACAAAGTCATTCACACTGACTATGAAGTGCACTAATATAAGTTCTTCTTCTTCTTTTGCTGGCACAACAGCCCATTAAGGACCTATTCTGAAATTTTCACACCGCACCCCATGTATGCGTGTTACATTTATCTCGTTTTATGCCGAATCCGAACAGCGAAGTGAAAAGTTTTAACACCAAACGTTTGTGATAATTCGTCCAATGCCAAAAAGTTTGCTACATTGCACCTGAAAAGATAAAACACCTTTGCAAAACTCTTTTCGTGTGTGGAGAAAATAATACTAAAAGGTGTAGCTCTCACCCCACACAAAATGCCACTCCTTTGATTAGTTAACAATTAATTGTATCAACGTTTAGAGTTTCTATAATTTTTCATTACTATATATTAAGAAAATGAGTAATACCGGTGATTATGACAATCTAGGTACAATACTTTAACACATTTCATTTCAATTTTGTAAATTATTTTAAATGTTAAACTAAATTTTAATTTTGTATTATTTTAGATGCACTTCTTGCCGATTTACAAAACAGTGTTCCCGGTCATCATCATCAGCCACAGTATTCTACTGCTGCAACCTCTTCCTATCAACAGCAACAACAGCAGCAAAATCTACATAACTATGGTGATATCTCAGGAGGGTATGGAAGTTTAAGAGGAAAACAACCACCACAACAATCTGTGAGTTAAATATCTTAATATCTATGCCATTCCAATATATTTTATTTATATGTATTTTAGCCTATTTATCAAGAGCATTATACTGAGACACGCAGCTCTGCTTCGCCCGTACGTCAAGCTGTTGCCGGTTACAATAGTTTGGGTGCTGGTGCAACAGCATCATCACCTGCTACTAGTCATCAAACAACATCCTATCAATACCAAAATCAAGGATCATTGCCACGTGGTGCTGTTGGCGGTTATAACAATGGCACCGCAACCTCTACATCTGGACAGGCACTTAACAATTCCAGCAATTTATCGGAATTGGACTCACTGCTGCAAGATCTTAGCAATGCAAGATACAATAATAGCTTCGATAAAAAAGGTATGTTGCATCGTGCACAGTCAAAGAACTTATCATTTTGTTGTGCTGAGAAATTAAAGTTCTTAAAGTATGATTGAGAGCAAGAGTAGTTTTCTATGTGATGGATATTGTTCTCAATTATCTGAAGCCTCCCAGTCCTGAATTATTTTTGAAAAATGAGCTGTTAATAAAAACTAAGTTCCATTTAAAAATTTAAGTGATAATGCTGGTACAATTTCATTATCAATGGAAGTTATTAACAAATACGATGTCATCGTTCAATTAGTGGAAGAGTAATGAGTTCATGAGATCTAGCTTTTAAAACGTTTTTGTGTAATGCTAGTAAGCATTCCGGTTGGATATCACGTTTAAGGAAAATTTAGGTTCCAATGCTGTTCTCTTTGGTTATTAATTTTTCCTCAACTGGAGAAACAATACAGTCTAAAAAAAAGCGGAATATTGAGATCCAGTCCAAATCTCCAGCGCATTACAAATGTGATATCCAGCGCGTGTAACTTATGCTGGATTTCCAGTACATATCGGCTTGAGCTTTAGTTGAGGTCCATCCCAAATCTCCCCCACATCTCGAATACACATAAATTTAAATATGAAACTTAAGCTTAATATATAATTAAATTTAATTTGTTTACTTTTCACTTTAATATACAGAAAACGTAGTGCCGATAAACTATAATAGTCCGCCATCTAAATACAATACTTATAATAGTTATGCTTCCATTGAAGAGCGTCCTTCTGTCGATAGTTTATTGAATGAAATGGATAATGCGTCGATTTATGCTGTGCCAAATGGGTAAGATATTAATAAATTCACATTTCCTAAATGCATTCTGATTTCCTGTTTCATTGCTAATCATTCAGATCACTCACCAAATCACCAACGCCTGGTCGTCATGTTACCATTACAGTACGTGAAACAAAAACTGAAAAATTAACTGGCCCCGAAGGTCCAGGTAAATACTATAACATTATTATTATTTTTTTTAACATTATCCAAAGGTATTAATATTTTTTATTTTTTTTTATTTTGAAATTTTAGTTGGAACAATTGAAGAGAAAATTGTTCAACAAAAGGATTCATTTTCTCCAAATAATGCTGCTGCTCCACCACCGCACTCCATGTATGCTTCCTCGGCAACTAAAGAATTAGATGATTTAATGGCGTCACTATCGGACTTTAAGGTATGTCTTTAAACAATTGAATATATTTATAACTCCAGTTCATTTAGAAAACCTGATTGAAAGGAACAGAACTTTTAATTTTTTAAAAGAAGTTGTCCGACTTATTTATATATGTTAAGAACTGAAATTAAGAACTGAAGTGGTCGCTGTGGCGCAGTGGTAGTGCGTTGGACTGCTACGCAGAGTGTCCGGGGTTCGAATCTCGGCACAGGCAAAATCAAAAAGAAAAAATATTTTTTCTAGACGGCACCACCTCTTGGCAGGCAATGGCAAACCTACAAGAGTATAAATTGCTATGAAAAGCTTTTCACTTCGCCGTTCGGATTCGGCATTAAACTGTAGGTCCCTTCCATTCATGTACAAATATAACACGCACAACATGAGTGGATGCGAAAAGCTCGGCCTAGGCCCTCCATGGGCTGTTGTGCCATAAGTAAGAACTGAAATTAATAGAACATTTAAAATTTTACATCTCAGGTCTGTAATAATAATAATTTGGATAGATATATCACATAGAGAAAAGAAATGTCCTTATAATTTTTACATTAGAGTTACAAATTACAGAAAAATATAACTTTTATAGTTCTAACCACTATTTATGAACTCGTGGACCTTTTTTGGTAAGCCTTCCATTAGTTGTTTCAGACACCCTTTTGGAGCAGTTTTAATCTCCTTTTAAAATCTTCGATATTTTAGGACACCTTTTTTGGGCTCTTTAAAATTTCTTTTCACAAGAGCCCAATATCTCTTCACTGGTCTTAGCTCCGGACAATTTGGAGGATTGGCCTCTCTTGGCACAAAAAATATGTTATTACTTTGGTACCACTCCAGAGCTTTCTTGCCGTAGTGACATGATGCCAAATCGAGCCAAAAATATGTGGAGACATTGTGCTCTCTTATGAAAGGAAGAAAGGAAGAAGTTTTTTCAAACATTCTTTGATGTATATTTCGGTATCTATAGAGCCTACTGTAACAAATGACTTGCTTCTTTTGCCGCAACTGCATATAGCTTGCCATACCAGGCATTTTTTAGGAAATTTTGTCTGCTTTTGGATTCTAAATTGTTCGTCGACATTTCCTCGAGCATCAGCAACATAAAAATTTTGACCCAGAAGCTGCGTAAAATCTGCCAGTACATACGTTTCGTCGTCCATTATGCAACTTGAATATTTTTGCATGAAATCTAAATTTCTTGCAGCATTTCTGTCTGGAACTTTTTGGACTTTGTATGATTTCAAACATGCATTGGCTTTTACTTTTCGCACCAAATAGTCAGAGCACTCTGCGAACCGAGTAGCTTTTCTAGCAGATGTGTTTGGAGATCTTTTCAATATGCTTTCTATTTTCTTGGCTTTCCCAATATCATGTGGTCCTTGTTTTCTTCCCGAACCAGGCTTCCTATCTATTTTCAAATTCTCCTGAAACTGTTTAATAACATTGGAAACAGTTTGACTGCAGACCTTCAATTCTTTGGCCAATTTTTTGTAGGACCAATTTGGAGTTTTTTTTTGGAAATTTTTAATAATTTTAAGACGTACTTCTTTTTTCTTCACTCATTATGATCAAACTCACAATAAATCAACATGTTTGTCATAAAAATAATAACTAAAATATTTTTCAAAGAGTACTTATTTAAATTTCAATACAAAAGTATTTAAATGAAAAGTTCTGTAAACCATTCTGAAGCGTATTTTCATGGAAATCACGGGAATCGTCGTCTTTTCCTCTTTCCTGCCATGTCAGAGCTTAATGATATTCAAGAAAATGTCCTCAAAATATTAAATATTTAGAATTTTGCATTAAAAAAAATTGGTACTTGTTCTGTAGCAAATTTTCATGAAGTAGTAGTTAACTACCAGTATGGCAAAACATTCCATGTTAGAGACCACTATAATTTTTTGGTTCATATTTAGAATCAGAGTTAATAAATAGTAGTTTCACATGAATATAAATTTGCCATGTTTCTTCTTTTTCATTCAATGGCACAACAGCCCATGGAGGGCCTAGGCCTAGCTTTTCGCATCCACTCTTGTCGTGCATGTTATATTTGTACATGAATTGCAGGGACCTACAGTTTTATGCCGAATTCGAACGGAGAAGTGAAAATCTTTTCTTAAGCAATTTTTATTCTTGCCTGCCAATAGATGGTGCCGGTGCCGTGTAGAAAAATTGCCTTTTATACTTTTTGATTTTGCCTGTGCCGAGATTCGAACCCCGATTCGAACTCTGCGTAACAGGCCAACGCGCTACCACTACGCTACAACTACCATGCGCTTGTTTGAAGAAATTTAAACCAAACCTGAACGCCAGAACTGTTTGGCTAACTGCCTTAAAATTTAGGTAGAACTTTGAAAATATTTCTTTCTTTTGACGAATATCATGGAACAAATACGTATAAACAATTCTTTTTATCGTTCTGAGCTTTTCTCATTCTAAACTATAATATTTTCGAGTTGTTTTCTTTTGAGCTATTAATACAATGAGAGTAAAGTAAAATACCATGGGATAGTAAAAGACTCAGGAAGAAATAAGAAAGCGAGAATAGATCTAAAATATTTGCTTCGCCTGAAAAAAATTTGTAGTACCGTTGATGTCGAAAAGAGCTCATCATTGCAATAATCTTCCTAGCAATATCAAACAAACTAAAAGCTAAGAGCGCTCTTTAATTCTTTTTTTTAATAATGCACTCTCGAGTTAAATCTTAAATTACTGTTTTAAGCATCTAATATCTAATATATTGGAAGAAAGAAACTCGCCACGTTCTTGGCCCATTGCTGTTTTAATTCATTCAAAACAATTGAACAAAGAGCGTTCATTAATTTTTTTTTTTATAATCGAAAGAAACAAAGTGAATAATATTCTGTTGTCAGAATGAAAAAGAAGTAGAATCGATTCTTCACTTTCTATGTCAATGTCCAATGCTACAAACGGCAAGACTCGGATGCTTGGTGTTGCGCTTTTTCACAACAAATCTAACAGAGATAACGACAGATAACGACTATCGGCCCTCCTTATCTGCGAAGAAGTAATTGATTAAAAAGAGACACTATCTGGGATGAAAATGGAAACCGCGGTTAGACAGTGCCCTCCTCCTAGCAATTACATGTGGGCAATTAAGTCTCCACACTAAGGTGGGTCACCAAAAGCAGTTGAACGCGACACCACCAATTTTGAAAGTTTACCCCAGGCTTAACAGCAAAAAAGAAAATGTTCCCCTAGAACAAAACAAGTTACACTTTGTCAGCCATTCTTCGTAAACGTTTAATAATTTTTTGAGAGCATTATTAGGTAACATTAAAAAAAAAATCGAGTAACCCCTTTATTTTGTTAAAAAAACGACAAAAATTTAAATTATTAGCCGAAGATTATAGGCCTGGCAAAAGACCTGAAAAAGGTCGTACACATAGAGCTAGCTATTAAACTTGAAAATCGGATATCAAATTACTAAGTTATGGCAAAAAGATTGATTTAGCGGTTTTTAAAGACTCCCTAGAAAGTGACCCGTCCAAATATACTATATGTACACTTATATATTCGCACAGGCCTTCCGACACTAGAATTTTAGCAAATTATGCTTTGTACATAGTTGAGTGAACATAATTGACCAAGTAGAGAGAACAGACTTAAAACAGGCTTATTTCAGTGTCTATCAGTTATGTATTATGCTCATATTTTATTATTTTTTGTAATAATAGGAGCTAAGAATTCGAAATTCATAGAACGCAGAGAAAACTTAACTTCACTTTAAGTTGCGATAAATAAGTATATTTAGGAACAATTATAAGAATATATTCTATTTAAGACCTATTATTACTACTTCTAACATACTAAAATTTACTGACTGAGAGAAAAGTAATAGTTAAAAGAGGGCACGAGTTTGTTCTACTTGGAATACTACATATGTTCATTCCGCTATGGGTTTGTACGGAGCTCCAAAAAAACATCTTACTTAACTGGCACTACAACAACAGATGATCGGTCTTGGCCGCCTCTATAAAGCTCCGCCAGTCGCCTCTACTATGCGCGCGCTGGCGCTAGTTGAGCGCCGGAGCGCCTTCTTCCATTCGCTCAACATGACCCAGCCAGCGAAGCTGCTGAATTTTTATACGCTTGACTATGTCAGTGTCGGCGTACAGCTCATACAGCTCATCGTTCCATTTTATTCGATAACACGTCGTCAACGCATACTGGACCGCATATCTTACGGAGTATCTTCCTCTCGAACGCTCCTAACAGTCTCTTCGCATTGATGGTCAATGTCCACGTCTCTGCGCCATACATTTGGATGGGAAGGATAAGGGACTTATAGAGCGTTATTTTCATAGGTCGAGAGAGGGCTCCACTTCTCAATTACCTACTGAGCCCGTAGTAACACCTATTGGCAAGGGTTAATCTCTGCTTGATCTCAAGGCTGACATTATTGTTGGTTTTTATGCTGGATCCTAGATAAACGAAATCCTTGACGACTTCAAAAGTATAATTGTCAACAGTGACATTTTTTCCAAGACGTCGTGACTCTTTGTTTGTTGACACAAGGTATTTCGTTTTGTCCTCGTTCACCACTAGACCCACTCGACATCAGAAGCCATATAGCCTGGTGATGTTCCCAAACATCACTTTAAATTTTTTAGTAAAATATGACAGAAAATAAGCGTTCGTTGTCAGCATTGAATTGCACTGTACGTCAACAACGTTTTTGCTTCTTTTCTAGTTGGGTTATCCTTTTTTACTTCATAATCACAATTATACAACAACATCAACACTGGATTCACCAAAAAAGATCAAACTTATAAGTATCACTCTGTTAATTTAAAAGAAGTTATGCTAGTAGATAAACTTATTTCTTTTAATTTTCTTGTAATTTCTTTTAATCAATTAAATTCAAGTCAAGGTATTTGTTCCAAATATCTGTAAACCAAACCATTGCAAATCATTTTAATTTTCTTCTCAATCAACGGTAGGGAAATATTTTTTTCTTCGGTCTCTATTGTATGCGAAATCTTTAAGTTTTTTAAGCATTTATGTAAGCACCTACAATACATCTGAAGATAAATATGATTTAATTTCATACATACAATTATATGTATACAAGTTATATTTTTATGTTTGCATTTATTATTAGAATGAAGACAGATGTCTACCATCACTTCAATATATCGAATATCATAAAATATGAACGACTATTAAACAGACAGGAAATATCATATTGAACTTGTAATTGATGTTTGGCTCTGATATCTTTACCATCAACTTAAAATTTGAGAAATAGAGATACCAATCACTTTGCTTCAATATCCAATATACAAAAATCTCTACAAACAGGGTGTTATGTAGGCTTTCTTGTTTTTCAGTAATAAACTAAGAATACGAGTATACTTGTTGTTTATGATAAACATCTTCAAAGAGAGTGTAAATTATGGGATAGAAAAATTTTATATTTTGGCTTTTTATTTTATTTGATTTTATACAATGCTTTAGAGAAACTGAACAATTTTGTTCTGGGAACAAGTTTTTTATATTAACGCAGTTAATGATCAAGTAGCATTTATTCAAGGCATTGCCAATCATCTGTTTAACGAATTCATCCCTATTAAGCAAAATGGAACTACTCTTAAGCAACGTCCGTGGTTCAACAGAGCTATTGAACACCCGATTTTGTTGCGCAATAATGCATATAATCGCTGGAAACGCTTCAAAACTCCAGAATTATATGAAGAATTTAAAATATTGCGTTCAACAGTGGTAAAAGAAGTGAAAATCGCTTTGTAGAAAATCGTTCGACTCTTGTGATAACGTGGACGTTGATGATTTACATAAATAAAAAATTTGTTGATATACCTATGTCTTCTGTCAATCAAAACGTTTACCAAACTATTGAAAGTTCTTTTAATGCCAACTCTAGCTTCAGCTTCAATTCTCTTCAATTTCTCAGGCTGATATACTGCAAAGTGTATCATCAATAAAATCGAACGCTATAGGGTATGATGACACTAGTCCTGTTTTTCTGAAAATTTTGCTTCCGAAGATTCTTCCATATCTAACTCACTTTTTTAATACTGTGCTCACAAAGTCAATTTACCTGATAGAATGGAAGAAAGCTAAAATCTTACCAGTACCAAAATCTTATAATGAGTACCGCCCAATAGCTATACTTCCATTTATATCCAAAGCGTTAGAATCGTTACTTAGTCAACAAATTAACACATATTTGCGTAAAAATAGTTATATAACTGAAAGGCAATCAGGCTTTAGGGCCAAACATAGTTGTATAACTGCTCTAATTGATGTAATTGAAGACTTGCGTTCTAGCATAGACGACAATGAAGTTGGGCTCTTAGTTCTTTTAGACCACTCCAAGGCTTTCGATACAGTCGACCATAATATTTTGGAGACAAAACTACTTAAATTATTTAACTTCTCGCCATCTGCGACGAATCATATTGCGTCCTATCTTTCCGATAGGTCACAAGCTGTCTTCGCCAATAACGGTTCGTCAGTCTTTCTACCCATTACAAGAGGTGTTCCTCAAGGTTCTGTCTTGGATCCCCTCTTTTTTTCTATGTACATAAATAAGCTACCCAGTGTTTTGGAAAACTGTAAGATCCATATGTACGCAGATGACGTTCAGTTGTACGTTAACTCTAAACGTAAGCACCTCTTTGACTACATCAACAATCTGAATAATATTCTTGAAAAAATTGGTAATTGGGCAATAAAAAACGGCTTAAGCCTTAATCCAACAAAGTGAAAATGCTTGTTAATTGCGAAGAAAATCATTGACATTTCCACTGCCCTTAACCTTTCATTAAATGGAAGCAATATTTAAAACGTAGACTCTGCAAAAAATCTAGGGGTAACCTTCAGCAGAACTCTAACTTGGAATAACCACATAAGTAACATGGTTGGGAAAGTCTACAGAATGCTTCGTGTCCTTTGGACGACGCAGTACTTTACTCCTCTTCATATACGAATACTACTTGCTAAAGCATATCTCATACCAACAATGCTATATGGCTGCGAAATTTTTGCAAATTGTGATAGTCTAAATAAAAATAAATTAAATACTCTTTTCAATAACATTGCTCGTTATGTATTTGGACTAAAAAGAAGAGATCATGTTTCCCAGTATGCTAAAAGAATCCATAGCTTAACCTTTGATAACTTGCTAAACTATCGAACGCTTTTATTGTTGCATAAGATTATATGTAATGCAGAACCCAGTCATTTGTTTTCGAGATTAAACTTTTCTATGTCCAATCGAACTAATATGATTAACTATTTACGTGTTTCTTGTTTAACGTCTGAAAGGCAGTTTTTTGTACACTCAGTTCGTCTTTCGAACGCACTTCCTAACAGTTTAAGATCTTGTAATAATGCTGTGCAATTCAAAAATAAACTAGCTTTATTCTTTTCTTCGCTGTAATAGAAAATAGTCATTTATATCATGTTATTCAAATTTTTATGAATAGATGTTTAATGATTGTTATATTTATATTCTTGTGCTTCACATTAGCTTACTTGTTTATTTTATGTTTTGAAAATGTTTACGAAAAGTTTGGAAAATGTTTAATTTTATTTCTAATTTTTTTATACTTTATTTTGAACTTCCAGATGATTGTCACTATAAATTTATATTTTTATGTCATGCAATATTATATTATAAGTAATATATTTTATCCTTGTTTACGCTACTTGCTGCTAGTACTGCTATAAGGTTTTAAACTTTGTTGTGCCGGTTTTCGAAAGATATAAATAAATAAAAATAAACATATATTATATTATTCGGGATTGGATACTTCCAAATACTTGTGTATAAATTCAATTTTTGAAAGGAATATACTTTTAAACCAACTATGTTAGAACGAGTTTTCACGTTCGTTTGAAATGGTGAAACTTATGGTATTCAATTTTACAATACTTTTTTATATAAGCTATTTCAAACATTCACTTGTAGGATCGATCACCAGTTTTGTCTCGTAATTCGAATTTCTTTTCTTTGACTCAAGTTTATTACTACTTAGTCAGCAAAGAAGAAAGCCCAAAAATAAAAAGAGTTTTTGGTAATTGAGATATACCTACTATTTATTAAACTACTTATACACATACATTCCTCTAGTTATTTAGAACATTCTTATGAATGCATCGCACGCAAAACTTGTGAGGAAGTTTAAATATGTATAAATTTGATTCGATGTACTAAGTACAACATTTCATTATTCTATGTATGTATATAAATAAAAATGACAACATTTGTTTATTTTAAATTGGAAACAATTTGAAATGTGGAAATGAATGAGGCACATGTTTTTCATTATTTTGCAAATTGTTTCAAATTAAATAATTTAATGGAAATGCAATTTAAAAGTTCAATATTTTAGGATTGGGTAGCCAAAATAGTTGGTTAAAAATATTTGTACATATAAAAGTTACGATTGCCCACATTCGAAAGTCAGCCAGCTCATACACACACGCGTATTCGCTCTCATAACTACGACAAAAACAATAATCATTGCCAGACGACGACATTTCGTATCCCCTTACACCTGTGAATATCGTGGGATGTTAAGTCAGCCAACAACCCTGACTGCGTATCGGCTTGGAACTATACGAACCGTGGAATTTGCTTCATCAGCTTATTTTACCGAAAGCATGGGAATCGTGGACTCAGCTCTCTGGCTACCAAAGGGAGCAGCCATAAAACTAAGTTAAAGAACATTGCAACTCGACAGTTTGTTTTAATTTTGTTAGTTATCAGAGAGAACAATTGGTTATCCGTCGCATAGAATGCGACCAGTTTCGCATCGCTTTAGTTGAGCTGGAACAACTGATTTTCCAGCGTCCCAATATCTTTCTTGTTAACAGAGTGAAGTAGTTTCCTACCTACAGTAATATATCTCTCAAAATATGTCGGCGAAGTGCCGACACGGTACTGATATCCTATAATACTTATGATGATGACAGGCCCATTTTAAAAAATTTCTTTCCCCTTCACTACGCTGACAAGAGAGATATTAGGAAGCTGGAACACCAGTTGAGTCGGATATAAAAAGTTGTTGGAATTCAACTCAACTTATTTCATGTTAACAGGCAGAATTTAATTTCGTGAAAGGATCAGAACAATTTCCCAAACGAAAGAGTACTTCAAAATGACGTTTCGCTTCATGGGGGGACAATACTATATGTTCGAGGTATCCTGTCCTTGTCTGTCTGTCTGTCTGCTAATTTTTCATTTATTTACATAAAACACCTCTGAAACTCTTCTAAATTTTATAACCTTTTTCGTTCCGGTTTGAGGGAGTAGAATATCAGATCGATCGGGAACAGTTCGCCATCATATTATTTACTTAATATTTTTCAACTCTGCAATTCCTCTATAGAGTATGTACAATAGCAGGTACTCATGACATACAAAAGATTTCGAAAAGTTTATATGTATAATATAAAATGATTTAGAATATATTTAATAATATTTATGTGTGCAGCTGGAGTTTGTATTTAATCTCCTACTTATATCATGTTGAATCATGCGTCACAACGTTTTGAAGCAATAAAATATTGTTTATTTTAAAGTTGAATATCATAAAGAAATTGTTAAATTAATTATTCTTTAAACACATAAGCACTATATATAAATATGTATGTATATTCAGGCATATCGTTATGTACCATAATTATATGGATTTTGAATGTGCTGCTAAATTTAGAATGACTTTTGATGAGCATAGCATATCCTAGAAACAATGTTAAAGTTGATTACCATTACCAAGGTTATTTAACAAGTAAAACAACAAACAAAAAAATCATAAAACAAAATGATTGTTTATTTAATAGTTCTAACTTGCCGTTCTATTTTAATCTTATGAACATATTAACGAAAGGCCAAATCAAAAAATTCTCTGGTGTGGGAAGTGAATGCCACACCACTTCAAATTTAATTGAGTGTGATTTTGATTTGTCCATTTGTCAATTACAACATAATTTTCATTAAATACGATTATATTTAAGATTTATTGTTGGGACACCTAAGAAAGCAAGTGGTGGCCATTTCGACTGAACTATGGTCGTTTTTCGTTGTTGAAAATCAACTGATTACCAAAAAATTTACGTACTTATCACGTAATATTAACTTTTACTTTTTCCTCTTGAGAATTTTGGGCGTCTACAAAACAACTATTTTTGACTTGGTTGGTGATAACAAAACAAATATTTCCGACTTGGTGGTATTGTTTTCAATCGATGATAGAAGCATAACTAGAATATCTTAGTGTCTGAGAGGTTAGAGATACATACATATGTATCTACTTTAAGGTTCGTCTTGATTATATTTTTATGGTAATATATCTGGCAGTTCCTTGAGATCGTTGTAGCTTTTTAATGTTTCAAAGGGAAGCGGTGCCCAAAGATTAATAAAATAAATATGTACATAGGTCCATAAAGGGTTTTATAATCGTTTTGTATACATAGCAAAGCTTTGGAATCGAGATTGATTTTAAATTTTTCAGCAGCACTGCCTGAAATGGCAGAAACGTGTGGATTTGTTTTTTCGTTCTCGGGAACTGACGTGACAAGGTTTACTTGTCAAGGGTTTTTGCAAATAGTTTGCTTGGCTGGGTGGCTGTGCAAAGGATGCCATTTCGTCAGAACGGCACACTGTGAGACCACATGCTTTGACGTACAGTTTAACGACGGTTCCGAGCCGCAGGTGGCAATTTGTTTTCATTTGATGGTTTTGCCATTACCTGCCAAGTGGTGCACTTGTACACTTGTACACTTTCTTATAGTTCTCATTCACTTTGTATCGGTAGAAATATACTGGGAATTAAAATTTATTGTATCGCCTTCAAAATAGGCCTCTGCCGCAATAATACACTTATGCCAATTGAATAATCCTTTCATCAAAACATTTTTAAAAAACTTCAGTTGTCGCCATGAATTCTCTTTTATGTCTATGGACTGAAAATGGATGCCTCGTAATGGTAATTTTTTTTTTGAAAAGAAAAAAGTTTGCCGGAGCCATATCACGTGATTACGGTGGTTGTTCCATGATCATTGTTGAGATTTTGGCCAGATAGCGCAATGATAGCCTTGTGAGATGGTTCGTTGTCGTGGTGTAAAATCCATGAGCTTTCTGTCCACAAACTTGGATTTTTCCGCCGTTTTATTCTCTCAAACGCATAACACCCAAATAATAGTCTTTATTTACCGTCTGTCCTTCTGGCAGGAATGCCGAGTGCACAACATCGCAATAATCAAAGAAACACGTCAACATTACCGACCAGAGCGAAGCAAAATTTCCGCCACATCGCGAGCGAAAAAATTATTTTTACAATTCCTTTAAGCGGAATTTTTAAATGATCATTCCCCTGTTCGTTTTTGACAGAATGTTGACTGAAATTGATCCGACATGGCCAGGCACTAACGAGTATCAAACAACGGAGTCACTAGGAAACATCATGGCTACCGTCCTGACCTTTATTCATATTTACTAAAACTGTAAAAGAAACACAGTTTGGAAACATAAATCAAAAAATCAAAGTTTGCCTCATATGATTTCATAAAATAAGCAATTAAAATGAATCCATCCGCATTACATTGAGTACGTACAGTGAAAAAATTTTGCACACACAAAACAAATCATGCTGAAAATCCCACCAAATAAAAAGTAAAAAGTAAGAAAAATTAATCGAAGGCGCTTGCTTGCAGCTCGCTGGCTGGCTATTTTTCAATGTCATTGACGACAATGAATTTTCTGACAGCCTTATTTTCATGTCGTTGGATTCTTTAATTTGCTCGCCTTCTCAAACAATCTAAGTATGTAGTAGCTCTGCTGCTCCTCCGTTCCTATATGTGTCTGTCTTCGATTTGACTTCCAAAATATTAACGTTACGACGCGCTGAGCTGTTAGCTACAACAGCTGCGGTGCCGAGCCGAGCCGAGCCGATTTCATACGCCGTCATCACTCGGCCCTCCCCAAGCCACCCGCTGCCCGTTCGTTCGTCGGTGTAGTTTGAGACTTTTGCGGCCGCGCTTATTAGCCTATGATGAAAACATTGCTGGCAATAAATAAGACTACAAAATATAAACAATATTGCACACGGCCACCACCAAACAACATCAGCACGAATCACGCGAATCTTTTGCGCTACGCCTTGTCTTGTCTCGCAGCGCCACTCCTCGCTCCGCAAGTATTTACTATGTATAAATATAGTTGCCTTTATTACGCCCCTCTCACCAACTTCCTGAGCTATTTTCGTAAAATCAAAATTTTTTAGTTTGTTATTATCGGATTTTTGTTTTTGAGATAAAAAAAAAAAAAAAAAAAAAATTCATGACCATTGAATTAATGTAGTGGATATAAAGTGGAAGGCAACGAATTGGGACGTGAACTGGAAGTGGTGAACAACGTGTAGTTCGTCCGTCCTGCCGGCCGTCCGAACAGTTTTCGCTGACACCACCATAGCATTGCACCAATTAGCTCCACCCTCTCCGCCTGCCTTCAATACCATGTAATGCAAACGCGTCCAATGGCACACGTATCAAACGCACTGCACCACACCGCACTCACCATCATCCTTCTTTGATTCGCACTGGCAATCTGTTGCATATCATTCTCTTATTTCTTTTCATTCAATGTTTACATATGAATGTTCTTCTTTTTTGTATTTTTCGCATCCGCTTTTACATACGTCTCCTATTCCTTTATCCATCCAATGATGATCTATTTTTCCTCTACAGTTCCTGTTTTCTGTTACCGTAATCTTTGCACAAAGAGCGCTGAAACCAAACGCGGTGGCGTTGGTGGCGGCACGACGACACACTTGTACGTTTCTAGGGTAACGTGTGCCACCGGCAAATTTGAACGTGTTAAAAAAATAAAAATAAAAAAAACAACAACATGATGAAATGCGACGTTTTCTGTTTATGGGGAAATCCTAACGTTCTGACCATTTAAAAATAGTACAGTACATAAGTATTTGTTGTCTCTCCATTGTTGTTACAGGGTCGGTGCGGTAAAATATTTAGTCGGGAAATTGGTGAAATTGGTGAAGTTGGTGAAATGGTATCGGGCCTTTTTTCAGACAATTATGGAAGGTACTCTAAAAACTGTAGAAAGAACATAATATCACATCTTTCCTGACAAAATTATAAAGTTCACTTCCGGTCTTCTGGCTTCCTCAGGTCCTCAGACCTTCAAGGACTGGAAGTATTAAACATGACACTAGTTAATTGTATCCCTTTTGATTGTTGGCTTAACTTTGATTTTTTTTTAATTTTGAAAAAGCTTCAGCAATCATCAACCAAAGGAATTTAGTTTCGTTCCTTATTTTCTATCCACGAGCTTATCCTAGAGGAATAGCCGTTGCCCCCACTAATCGATAAATTTCCAATACATTATTTTCGTGTCTCGTGAATCACGAAACTTTAAACGAAGTTAAAAGTTGAAACTTCGCTAGCAATTACTAGTGGTTCTATCCATAATCTGTTCAGAAGGTCCGACCAATCTACATTCGATTTTAACATATGGTGCGATCCAGGCACGAAACACTAAAATCTTCAACATAAAACACCATAGATTCATTTGACTTGCCTTCGGTTGGGATGGATTGATAGATTGAGATTATATTAGTGGACGGCTTCATGATGAACTAGGGACTACCAGACATCTTAAATTTTTCGATCTAATGTTCAGGGGATGATTTATTTTGATTAGAAAATATGGTAAGGGGTGAACCAGAAAAATTTTATAATTTTTGCGGACACATTAAAAACTAACCAACAGTCCGATTTCACTCAAATAAATTTCAGTTTATTAAACATTTTTCAAACTATAATTCACAAGAAAATTGATTCAAATATTATTAGAAGTTGGAAAATTGTTGAACATTATTGTTGACGATCTTAGTTAGAGATTGGCCAGTACGTTCGGTGACTACTGCATAGGTTTGATTCCATCCATTTCGGAATTCTACATCATTTTTGCAAACTTTCTTTGTTTTTCTTAGGGTTTGCTTCATAATTGCCGAATATCTTTCAATAGGCCGAAGTTCCGGGCAGTTGGGAGGATTTGCCTCTTTTGGGACCACTGTGACATTATTTTCCTTATACCATTCCGTAGTTGACCTTGAGTAATGACTTGTGGCTAGGTCTGGCCAAAACAAAACGGTTCCTTTGTGCTGTCCAATAAATGGTAGAAGGCGTTTTTGCAGTCATTCTTCTATGTAAATTCTGGAGTTAATTGTTCCTATCGTAATGAACGCCTTGCTCCGTGGAACGCAGTAGCTTGCCAAACCATGAAGCGTTTTGGAAATTTGGTTTATTTTACTTCAGAGTATTTTCCTGGCGTTGCATCCCTATTCTTTGTTGAGAAATAGCCATTTCCAGGCAACTAGTACAGTAGGTCTCATCATCGAGTATCACGCAATCGAATTTGGTTAGGTAATTGTCATACAGCTTTCGGGCACGCGTATTCGCTATTTTTTCATTTGCTTCCGGCCGGTCAGGTACTTTCTGCTGTTTGTAGGTCCTTAATCCTTGACTTCGCTTATATTGATAAGCCCGATATGTACTAACAATCTTTTTCAGCACTTCTGGGTTATTTGGACCGTTTTTTCTGCCCAACCCTTCGGTTCTGCAGATGGAGTCTCCCGCGTTGTAGTTGTTTATGACGTTATAAACCGTTCCTAAACTCTCTGTGCTTTCCCTTGCAATGCTTAGTCTAGACTTCATCTTATATGTCAAGTAAATTTCCAGTATTAATTTGCGGCGCTGCTCTTGTTGGCTGGACATGTTGACTTAAGTAGATCCAAGATGAAAATTACTAATATAGAGAAAAACTGTACTATTTATAGATACTTTCACTTAATGATAACTGAGTCCTAACTCTTGACAATTGCGTATAATGGATAGGTAAAAGTTATTCTGCACTAAGATTTCTGTACTCCTTGTACTTCTGAAAGTCCCAATAGCAAGTGAGGCTCAATTAGGCCAAGTGTGAAAACAACCAACAGTTAAGTTAATTGAGCGAAATTTAGTCTCGAGAAAGTTTCATGGTGAAACATTTTTTTTACTGCAGTATTTTACAAACTCTTAGGTAGATCTTCCATTTGAATAACATTGATTTCTAATCAGAATCTGAAAAGTTTTAACTACAAATTTAATACTGAAGCAAGGGCGTTGAGCATAATTTCTTGTGCCCCATAATTGTCATCAAAGGTTCCTGTTTAAAATCATCGTATACAGTATTTTATGGAGGTGTTGGGTGCGGCCAACAAATTCCGTCCAAAATGCATTTAAATAAAATTCCAAAAATGCGCTCCTTTGATTTTTACTTGGCTACTTTTAATTTTTAACTGTAAATACAATTATTAATTAGGCGCGTCTTCTTGTAAATATCCGTGCATACATATCTATATATGAATTTGTGTGTGTGTGTGTGTGTGTGTGTGTTTTTGTATGTATTTTTGGGCGATTTTACATACAGAACCTAATACTTGCACATGCTCGCACATCTCTCGATATTAATTTGAAATGGAAATGCTAATGGGAAAGAAATTTGTATATGAAAATGAAAATGATTTTCTACAAAACAAAATAAACATGGAAGGAAAGAGGATAGAAAGTTGTGTGTGTGTGTGTGTGTGTGTGTGTGTGTGTGTGTGTGTGTGCGTTTAAACAAAAAAACGCTTACACAGTGCCCGTTTTTATATTTTTGGCAATGATAGAAGCAGAAGTGTTGGCGTCGCAGTGAACGTTGGCTTCGCTGCTGATGTTTAGTAGTGCGCGCGGTCATCATTTTTTGATTATTTTTTTGGTTTTTCTTTTCAAGAAAATGATTTTTTTTTCCTTGACTGAAAAAGGCAGACAAAGTTTTTGAGATCAGCGCGCATAAAAGTATTTTCAGTTTGAAATTTTTCCTCAGACGCTTTGGATCGTGCACGAGAAAGTAAGAGGATTTCGGCCGAGGTGAAGCTGATATAATTTTTCTATTTTGAAAGTTAAAAAATCTGCTTATATTTTAAATGAAATACTCCAGTAAAAGAAATCTTGAATAGTGTTAGCTTGAAAACTGAGAATATGTACTTTTGCTGCTTTTGATTGCTTAAAAATTATTGAACTTTTATTATTATTATTACTAAATTTTCGTCTCGTTCTTGTTGCAGGTGAACAACGGTTCTAATCATCATATTCAAACTGTAACCGATTACGCTAAACCCAATAAAGGAGTTTCGCATCTAACGCAAACAATCACTGAAACCACTTCTACTTCATTCGTAGAAGATCGTGAACCGGATCAATTAGATTCTATGCTAGGTAGTCTGCAGGCGAATATGAGTCGTCAAGGAGTTAACACTCTGCAAAAGGGATGCTGTAATGCATGCGAGAAGCCCATCGTTGGCCAAGTGATCACCGCCCTTGGCAAGACCTGGCATCCTGAGCACTTCACATGCAATCACTGCAATCAGGAACTGGGAACACGCAACTTCTTCGAACGCGACGGCTTCCCATACTGTGAACCGGATTATCATAATCTCTTTAGCCCGCGTTGCGCCTACTGCAATGGCGCCATTTTGGATGTATGTGTGCAATTGAGAAGCAAAACAAAAAAACCACTTTCTTCTACTTTTGAATTTTGATCGTTTCTATCTTTTGCTTTTTTTTTTTTTTTTTAGAAATGCGTTACTGCTTTGGACAAAACTTGGCACACAGAACATTTCTTCTGTGCACAATGCGGCCAGCAATTCGGTGAGGATGGCTTCCATGAGCGCGATGGCAAGCCCTATTGCCGCACTGACTACTTTGAAATGTTTGCACCCAAGTGCAATGGATGCAATCGAGCCATCATGGAGAACTATATTTCTGCATTGAACTCACAATGGCATCCCGATTGTTTTGTCTGCAGGGTAAGCTCACTCTTACTTGCTTTTGTAACTTGTAGTTTTTTGCGCCTGCTTTCTTTCCCTTTCAGCTAGAGCTTGTTTGCTTAAGTTTAATTATATACACAATAAAAAGAGACTCATATGTTTATCTTCTTTCAATAATAAAAAAAAAAAAAAAAAAAAAAAAAACAACAACACAACATTCTAGGATTGCAAGAAAGCTGTGCGAGGAAAGTCATTCTACGCCATGGAAGGCAAGCCAGTCTGTCCAACATGCGTGGGTGTCGATGAGGAAGAATAAATAACAAAAATAGTTTTTCGCATATTTTTATATATGTGTTATTCTTCTTCTTGTTCAACAAAAAAAAAAAAAAAAATACTTTTATTCGATACTTCTTCAGTAAAAAAAAGAAACCAAACTAAAAAATCTTTTTGTTTTTCGTGCCAGAACTTTTAAAATACATACAAATGTTCTTGAATGTCATATTGATGTGCGAACATTGCGTTTGTGTATTGGAAACGCAATCTATTTATGTTGGCATTTTACGCAAGTAAATAAACACACACAATCACACATCCATACATACATACACTTAACACACGATACACGCCCACACACGTGAGCAACTAGAAACTACAACAACAAGTTTGTTAAGCATTCTATTTTGTTTAATTCTTCCTCAACGCTTCCCCATGAAATTGTGCCATATCAAAAGAATAGCAAATGGCCAACATTTTCCTCCCTCGCCACCACCAACGCCATCGGAGTCATCACCGTACCCATAAGAAAATCCGATAAACCACAACTCAACACACCATATCCACCAGTTTCCGTGCATTTGTGACGATCTCAATCGATTGACCTCTTGCATAAGTTGGGACCGAGACGGGAATGGTGGCTGGTTGATTTGTGTTGCAATGGTCTGATGTGCCCCTGAATATTGTAATTTCTTTTTTTCAGCGTAATCCTAATCAAAATTATATGCTAACAATTAAATTCTATCCACTACCTTAATGAAAAAGAAAATTCCCCAAAAACAAAATGTGAATTATGTAGCGGAAAACAAAACCAAACAAAACAAACACTAACAAATCAGAATTATATAAATTAGGCTAAGTTTAGGTATTTTTTAATTATGAAACAATATTGTAATTTGTTTATTTGTAAATAAAAAATAAATATTAAAATAAAAAAAAAAAAATAAAAATATCAAACAAAAAACACAAAATATAAAAAACAAAATCACACAAATGCCTCACAAACTTCCTCATCGCACTAGTCAACGATCGTGGCGATGTGATGATGCGTAACGTTTGTCATTCAACGTGTTCCCAATCGATCGCTTATGATTAGTGTCAGTGGGTCCGTCAAGAGGCAAGTGTTACACCTGCTGTTGGCACCATTTTCTCTCATCTTCTTCACCACCATCACCTTGCGCAAAGTTCAAGGTGTTGCCTGGTGGTGGCGCTGGCAGCCACAGGTGAGGGGTGTGTGCCTGAGAGCGTGTGTATATCATCACCTTCTCACAGGTCATATGTAGTCACTATACATACTTATAAGTATATAAAGTATGGTACCTACTGCGTGCTACTTACGAGTATAGTTTGTGATTGATCACGCACACCTGCGTGTAGCAGCACACCATTGCATCTGTATTTGGCTACTTGGCGACTTTATTCAATATACTTATCTACGTATATATATAGCATATTTCTGTGTGTAAACTCGTATTCGATTTATGGTATGTTTTTGTTTTCTTAAAACTTCAAGTAAACAAATTGCCAATGTTGTTTCATATCTTGTATAGTACGAGTTTTATTTATTAGTTCTACTTAATTGCTACCATTAATCCAATAGATTTTCTTTATTTCTTATTTTCACTTTTATTTTTAAATTTTCGTCTGAATTTCTCTGATTTTTCTCCAAATATACAATAATTCTGCATTTGCACAAATACATATACATACTATGTATGGTATGTACAATACATATTAAGTATTTTTTTTTTTTGACATACTGCCAAAAGTGTGCTTTTTTTTTGCAAATCTGATATCCATCAAAATTTTCCTTCCTCCCATACCTTCCATTTATCTCATTTTTACTGTTGTGATGCCCCACATTTTGCCTTTCCAATAATAATAATGAAGATAATAATTTTTCAAATTCAAAATTGAATATGTTGTCGTAAATATTTCGAGAAAATCTTCTTGAATTGTATATGCGCGCACGCACAGTGGTATAAATTAGAAGCATTGATGTAAAATTGTTATAATTTCGTTAAAAATTTATGAAAATTTATGAAAATATTCAAAATTTCTCCATCAACGTTTCTCTCTATTAAAAACTTTTCAAATGCTCGACTCGCTCGATGGTTGATGCTGTTTGATATTCCTTCTTTCATTACTCGGTTCAGCTGTTCCATTTTAATCCTTCGGAGTTCTTCTTCCTATGGGTTTCAGGCTCTGACAATATCGACATCGCAGAACGTGGTCATTTTCTTTTATGCTCCGTTTTTTAAATTGAAAAAACAGTTCGATATGTCTTCTTCAGCAAGATCGAGTCTGAAATTGTGGTAGGTCTTGACGATAACTTGTATGTAGTGTTTAAACGTTAAACAGAGTTGTTTTGAGTTGTCTGAGTTTATTAGATGTGAATTGAATCCTATATTAAACGGAGGAAAACTTACTCCTGGTCTGGTTTGATGATTCGTCGGTATCTATCGTACACTGTTAATGGAAAGGCGTTTCTTCGGTAGCATATAAACATGCGTAGCTTTATATTACTCTGCTTGATTAAAATTTTGATCAGTGCCCTTCCTCTTGATCGCTTTTTGAGCAGAACTTCTCTGAACAACGATTTGAAGATCGAAAAAAATTGTATTTCTCTAGTTTTTCCGGTTCCGGTTGATATAAAAGAAAGTGCTACCATTTTTATTTTTTTAATTTTTTTTGTAAAAATATGTAAAATGTGTGTTACTGACACTATGTAGTAGAAGATGTTGATCTTCTATCAAAAGTTTTCAGAAAATCATAGTCTATAAAATTTCAGTTTCTAGGTTTCATTGCTCTCATCGCTCTGTTGTTACCTTTTTCATGTGACTACAGAACTTACATTTAACCTTAAAACGTTCTAAAGCAAAGTTCAAATCTTCCGTGACGAATAGTACGTACTATTCGTATAAGTTTGGAATTGTTCCAAACTGTTGGTTTTCCAGATTTTCATTGCGATCACAACTCCTACTGCACTTCAGTAAGCTGAGCTTATGCTTCCTCTTCCAATTGGCGCTATCGTCTGCTGCATTATTTTCATATTCTTCAATAATTGATAATTGACTTCAAGCCTTCCCTGTCTCGTTCGAGATTACAAGCCAATAAGAAATTTGCCCAGCTAGATTACGGAGGTGCGAGTATGTTTGAATTATGTTAAAACTGCTATATCAAAGTAATTGAAAAGGATTTCTCAGTAAATTTTACCAATAGGAAGTTTTGGTGGCCCCAAACTTTTAACTTTTTTTTATCATTCAATATTAAAAACCATTGAAAAATTTGTTAAATCCACTGTCTCCACTGTGCAAAAACACTTTTTGTTACTTAATTTAAACTTGATATATTTTATTATTATTGAGTATATTTATACTAGCATCAGCTGAATTTTGTTCTTCCAAAGTGCAGACATCTGTTTTCAGCTTGTTACAGTCGCTTTCAATTATTATCGCTTTCAACGTACTTATTTACATATTTGGCAGCATTAATATGTAAATTATACCTACGATTATGTAGATGTAAATAATGTCAAAATCGCCGACATCCACATTGTGTTATTAACATTCTTGGCATTGCAATCATAATGCGAGTAGTTCTGTCTGTAATCGTGTCTACAATTCATTTCCGACACTGTCGCAAAAAATTATTCTTCCGTTTCAGTGCAAAATGATATTTGCGGTGCGCCGCGCTCAATGAACGCTAATTTATTGCATTCAATTATTAGTAGGTCGGCCTAAAACAGCACATGAAAACAGCACAAATTTTGACCGCTTTGCCTGCCTGCCTCTGTCTCTGATATTCGTTCTTATTTTCAATTATTTTATTTTATTATTGTTTGTTGTTGATTTTGGTTGTTGGATTGTTGCTATTGCACCGGCCAACTTCACCACCACCACCAGCTTTGCAACAACTGTTGCCGTTGTTGTTATTGCTGGCATTTCTATTGACAACGCAATTCATAAATTTTACGGCCAAATAATTTTTATTTGAAAATTTATACTTTTTTGTTGTGCACTTTGTATTTTTTTTTTTTTTTTTTTTTTGTAATATTTTTTTCGATGACACTTTTAATGAAATCCTTGAGTACACTTTCAATGTCAAATTGCCCACCACCGCCAGCCACAACCGAGAAATTTTTATTAGTTGAAAGTGAATAAATTAATTTTGTTTAAAAAAGAAAAATGTAATAAAGTTGTTATTTTTATATTATTGAATTGTGAAATAAATATGTATTTATATCTACTGTGGTAGAGAACAAAAACAAAAAACAAACAAAAATTTCCATACCATATATGATTTGATCTGCAATTAGTACATGGAACGAACGTATTTATAAATACATTTTCCCCTTTTCATAGTTGTGGATTATTATTTAATATAGTAGGTATTGAATATTGAATGAGAAGATATTAAATTGTTAAGCTGAAATTTCACAATGTAGTCTAGTTGACTACATTGACTAACTAGAATGAATTATATTATTATTTTCATATTGATTTCTAAAGGCGTAAGGCGTAAGTTGAATTTAGAAAATTGATTTGCTTTTGATCATTGATTCAAATCGAAGTAAGGGCATTATAAACTCTTGGGGTAGGATACTGTCGACTTAACATGATCCTTGCCACATAACCGGTGAAGCTGCTGGATGACCGCACATTTCTCTGAATCAGTTCTCTTCGATGCTTAATTCGATTAAGTAAATATAGTCTGAAACATGTTAGAGCATAACTATGTATATAAGTACTTAATACTTTTAAAAATAATCCTAGATTACTATTAATGCATTAATAAATATAACAAAAAATAAATATCTGTCAATCTGTCGGTATAACGACAGTACAGAGTACTTAAAGTACTTGCTTCACTGATACGAGTTTCAAAAGTTATTCTTTATAATAAATAAATTTTTAATGAGCTCTACACTTTTGAGTATCATCTATTACGGTGTACTTATATAAATCCAAAGGTCGTTAAATATTCAGTCGATTTGTTTCTATTATTTGTTCTATTAATGCAACATGAATCTTTCTGATTTCACATTGACGAGTCCATCATTAAATTTTCATATTCTAGATTTGAATTTATGAATTCTAGAATGAAATTTATTTAGTAGTAAACATTTTGACATTTTTAGAATTTAATTTGCATATTACATAATTCATATTGTTTAAATTATGTATTCAGTATACCGAAATAAGTAACATTAACTACGTATTAATATTGTTCTTCTCTGCTTTTCTTATGTTTCAGGATTGCCGACAACCTTTCCAGGGTGGTTCGTTCTTCGATCATGAAGGCTTACCTTATTGCGAGACACATTACCATGCCAAGCGTGGCTCTCTCTGTGCCGGTTGTTCGAAACCCATTACCGGTCGCTGTATCACTGCTATGTTCAAGAAATTCCATCCCGAACATTTCGTATGCGCCTTCTGCCTCAAGCAATTGAACAAGGGCACTTTCAAGGAGCAAAACGATAAGCCCTATTGCCATACATGCTTCGAGAAGATTTTCGGCTGAAGTGCATACAAATATTGATTTGATTTCGTTTTTATTTCATTTTATGCATATGACAAGGCACAATTTCTTTTAGCGTTTTAAATACTGTAACAGTCTGTTTGTCATCTGATCTGGTCTGATGGCAATACTGAAGGAGACATAGGAAAATGTATCTTACACCTACGAAACAAAGGCATTGCATATTGTATTTAAAAGATTAGGTCGTCACTTGCATTTTCAATTATATTATTGTAATTTTTTCTATATTTTTTGTTTTCATTTTAATTTCATTGTGTTTCTGTGTAAAATATTTATTTTTGTAGATTTGTACTTTTTCATTGTCTGGTCTTAATTTAGCTTCAACTAATTTTCATTTTTATTTTCTATTGATTTATTTTCGTTCTTTTTTCGTATTCCATATTGTGCCTCTATATTAAGAGAACTATTTTTTTACAATTTTTTATTTGCGCTTTATCGTTAAATTTTTTATAATATTTTCTATATTGAGATGTGAAACATGAAAAGTTTTGCATAAATAACTCAATTAAATAAATGTAATAAATGCGCAAATAAGCATTTCTGATATAGCATGAAAACATTTAACTATAATCAATGTAATTTGAAATTTGTTTTTGATGAAAAGTCCCTCTCTTTAACCCTCAATACATATTAATAAAAATATAACGAACGAATATTATTGTGCGGTTTTCTTCTATTTAATTAAATTTTCTATTATTATTGGGTATGTTTACAGTGAGTACATGCAAAACATTGAATACAATTTAATATGTACGAAGAATTCCAGGAAGATTTTTAATAATACAGTACGCTGCTTAAGTTAGGCACCACCACAATAAATTAGTTTCTTTTGGAAATTACTATTACCAATTGGAGACTCATAGAAATATGTGTACCGAAAATGATAGTAGAGAAGAGTAGAGAGTAGTGGTCTTGGCCATTTGCAAGTGCATTCAAGCTTCTCTGCGCTTTATTAGATTGTTCTCTCTTCTGCAGATTGTGGGATCGCCTTCTTGTGAATTGGGCATAAGATAGTGAGGTATAAAAGCTTGTACATGCGTTTTGTAAATTCTTCGTCATCGATCTTAAATAACTTAGCAGCGAGATCATCTCTAAGCGGCGCCTTGTTTTTTACCTTAATCCGACGATCGAAAGTCGCTGTGGCGTAGTGATAATGCGTTGGACTGCTACGCAGAGTGTCCGGCGTTCGAATCTCGGCACAGGCAAAATCAAAAAAACAAATATTATTTTTCTGCACGGCACCACCTCTTGGCCGGCGATGGCAAACCTACAAGAGTAAAAATTGGTATGAAAAGCTTTTCACTTCGCCGTTCGGATTAGGCATTAAATTGTAGGTCCCTTCCATTCATGTACAAATGTAACACGCACAACATGAGTGATGCGATCTTCATCGCGATCTTAATGTGCCAACCGTAATAATGCAAATCACCAAATTGGCGGAAGCTCATTATATCAGAATTCACCAACACTCTAACGAAGAAGCCTCCCGACTGCAAAATGTAAGCAGTCTGCAAAGAAGATTGCAGCGCGTCAAACCACATGAATTAGTCGCCAAAAATCATTGATATACTTTTGTGTATATTGAATAGATAAATATGAAATAAATTAGTTGTAAGAAGCTCGTTGGCCTAGTGTGACCAGTTGCTATATTAAGAAATATTGATATGGCTATTGTTGAATACGTAAATATTTCTATTGAAAAAAACAAAAAACAAATTTATTTAAACCAGTGTCGGACAATTATGATTTTCCTATTCACATGTGAATAGGAAAACATTCTCTGCTGACGCAATGCCAAAACACGTACACAATAAACTTCTTCGTGCTGCTTACGAACTAATAACGATTTATGAACAATGATTTATTTGAAAAGGCACTACTCCTGATAAAAAGTAGTATTGACAAAGAGTAGTTTGCTACATATTATCGAAATTTAGCAAAAACGTTACATTTCTAAACGCCAAACGTGCGTGTTTTGCTTGTCACGCATTGCTAATACAGTGTCGGACAATCAAATAAGAACACCTTCCATTGATTTTTTTATCGGACTGCTTATGGCAAACAATTTTTATAGAGAAGAAAATGATATGGTATATACTTTATAAATTTCTAGGTGACAACACTAAATTTAAATATTTTTTGGGGATTCCCAAACAAAAAAGTTGAAGCGAAGCATTCGAAGGCGGACAATAAAAATAAGAACAGCACACAAAAAAATGTATATGTTAAAAAGAAAACTTAAATTTGTTTATAATTTGAACTGGTAACAATTGAGGGTAATTCAACAAATTAAATATAACTTACTTTACTTTTAATGGCACAACAGCCCATGGAGGGCCTAGGCCGATCTTTTCGCATCCACTCATGTTGTGCTTCTTATATTTGTACATGAATGGAAGAGACCTACAGTTTAATGCCGAATCCGAACGGCGAAGTGAAAAGCTTTTCATAGCAATTTTTACTCTTGTAGGTTTGCCATTGCCTGCCAAGAGGTGGTACCGTGTAGAAAATTTTTTTTTTTTACTTTTTGATTTTGCCTGTGCCGAGATTCGAACCCCGGACACTCTGCGCAGCAGTCCAACGCACTACCACTACGCCACAGCGACAGCGGATTTAATGAAAAAACTGCGAAATGATGGACAAAGCATCCGCCAAATATCTAAAACTATTAGCAAATCCTCGACATTTACCTACCAATCTTTATTACCTGAAAAATTTCATTGCAAGAGAGGTAGTCCGCGCAAAACTACAAGTGCAGATGACAATCGCATAAAAATTTTGGCGGCACGCGATCCATTTAAGGCAGTTGCCGCAATTAGAGAGGAGACAGGGGTTCAAATTTGTGCTCGATCAGAAAGGAGACGTTTGGTGAAAAAAAGACTGTATAGGAGAACAGCAAAAGTACCAATATTGACACAAAGACATCGGAAGTGTCCCATAGAGTTAGCTAAAGCGCACATTGAGCGAGATGGTTCAATTAATGCAAAAAAATGGCGTAACGTATTATGGACAGACGAAAGCAAGGTGAATCTCGTTGGAAGTGATGGCAAACGTTGGGTTAGACGCCCGAAAAATGCAAAATTGAGCACAAAATATACTAGGAAGATGGTATGGGGATGCTTCTCTTGGTATGGTGTGGCCCCTCTGTATTGGGTAAAAGAATCGATGGACAGATTTATTTACGTAAACATCCTTCAGAAGGTGATGCTTCCTTATGCTGAATGGGAAATGCCCTGAAAAGGCAAACGCAACAGTATAACGACCCAAAGCACACCTCAATCCTTGCGCGAGATTGGTTTTTCCATAATGGAACTCCCGTTATGACCTGGCCTGCACAATCTCCTGACCTTAATTCAATCGAGAACTTGTGGAATATTGTCAAAGAGAAGATTGGCAGAGCTAAAAACAAAGACGAATTGTGGCAAAGCATTCAAAGAGCGTGGTATTCCATATCCCAGGCTACTTGCGCGTCTCTGGTGGAATCAATGCCTAGAAGGTGTAAGGCGGTTTTAATTAACAAGGGCTATTCCACAAAATATTAGCATTAGTGAACAATTTGAGTCAATATTTTATAAATTTTGTTTTTTTAATTGATGAGTTCTTATTTGTTTGTCCTTTTGAAATGTGATTTTATGTATAACTTTTAAATTTATTTTTTTACACTGAATTGATTTTGTTTTTGTTTTAGGAAAAAATTTAAGTTATGGAATAAATGAATAAAAGTAAATACCTTTTAAATTTAGCATAAGCCTAGAGAAATATTTTTTTAATGTTTTTGGTTTCAGAACAAGGTGTTCTTATTTGATTGTCCGACACTGTTTATAAAAGTCAAGAATAATACGTCTTTTATTTCACGCTACCAGAGTATAAGAAATTTAATTATTTTTTTATTACAAAGTTTATTACATCTACAGTGTAAATAACACAAGCAGCGCTGTCGCTCTCTCAGATAAACAAGCACTGATTTAAACATATATATTATAATATATATGTTTAATATATATAACATATTTTATATAAAGTTTTACAGTGTGTCGTCGGATGGTCTAACATCTAACATTTGGAATTTGAACTAATGGCTATTTTAAGTGTGGCAACTCTAATGTCATTCGTATTATAACGGAATATTAGTTTTATATTTCCGGTTAACGAATTGGGACGATATACGCTTGAACATTGGGAAACACTAAAAATGTACTTACAAAATGGTGAATCTGCTGTCGAAAGTATAAGAAATACTATTTTTACTTGGCAAATCAATAATCCCCTTTAAAAAAATTTATTTTTATTAGAAGCCTGTGAAATTGAAATTATTGTTTAAGAAAAATAATCATATTTGCTGTTAATGATTGTATGAGGTTAAATCGTAAAACTTATTTGTACCGAAATATGTAGGTATTCCACATCGCACTCAGTTGCCCAGATCTGGGCTCATTTGATTCATAACAATTATTTTACAAAGAAAATAATACGAGCTGCGAACATCGACATCTCTGGCACTATTGTCTACACGATGATATTGACATCGTTGGCACCAATGCGCGAGCAGTCAGTGCAGCATTCTCCAATCTGTAAAGAGAGTCTCGTCGAGTGGATCTATTGGTGAACGAGAACAAAACAAAATACCTTCTACACTTTTGGTAGAAGATCCACCATTTTGTAAGTAAGTACATTTTTAGTATTTCCTAACGTTGATCAAGCATAAATGTACATATAAAACCGCAAATATAAAACTAATTTTCCGTCGTAATACGAATGACATTAGCGTTACCACACTCAAAATAACTAATAGTTCAATGAACCAGCCTTTGCTCGTGTAAACATATCAAATGCACAAATTTCAAAAATCTAAGTAATTAATACCACAAACATCTTTCACGCGTTTTTAATCGCAAATACTCCGTTGTTGTAATTTTATTTTGTGATATACACCAAATGGTTACAAACTTATAGTGGCTACGTAAAATACTACGTCAAAACAAAAAGAAAATTTATTATTATAATGTTACTTTAATTAGTATACTGTTAGCCATATTGCTTGTTTCTTTTTTCAATTACTCAGATTTGTACTACCTACATACAAATTAATTTATTGCTACATAAAAGCTTTCTTATTGAAATAAACACAAATAATGCAATTTCATTCAATAAATTATTATTTATAATTCATTCGAATCCTAAGTGCTTCTTAATTATGAGTCGAAAAAGACTCCCAGAGCTGCGAGGATCCTTCATGACTCTTTTAACCCTCTTCTAGGAGTAATTTCTTAGCCATGTTTGAGTTTTTATTGAGGGCGGAAGCTTAAAAATAAGGGTCATAAAATACTCCTTCATGTGCCATATCTGCAGCTCATAAAAAAAATACAATTTTCACGAAAAAAAACCCTGTTACACTATTTTATGAACTTTTTATGTGGTTATACCATTCCATGGCTTGGTGGGAAGTAGCAACTGAGTGAGTGTATTAGAGTAAAAGTGTGAATGTATTGAGTTTTTTGAACTTGCACTTGCATGTGTGAACAGGGAGTAAAGTAAAAGAAGATTGCAGTGAATATATTTTTTTAAAAAAAAGGGAAATTTTCTGCTATTTTTGTATAGCTTTTTTTACATATAGCTTTTCTTGAATGCTTTTATAGAAAGCTTCAGTGCATTGATTTAATTTTTTTAATATCATCAACCTACATTGAATCGAATCAATTTATGAAACAAGGTATCCATTAAGATATCACAACACTAACAGAAACCATTTTCCTTTATGGCAATATTTATTGAATTAGTAAATAGAACAGTTATAGTGTCAGTATAGAACCATATATAGTTATCTCTGTCTAACACAAATTTAAGCTGCTGAGAAAAAGTACGAGTATCTTGGCACGAGCACATTAGTGCATGTATTATCGCAATTGGGAAATAAACATTTGGACACGGCATCAAGTGATTGTTTATGAGAGCGCGCGGTAAAGGTGGGAGTATAATGTATATTGTGGCGTGCAAATATCTGCTCTACCTAACTCACTTTCTGTGATTACAGCACGATTGCAACATCATTTTCTGGGTATTCTTTTGTGCACTTATTCGTCTCATCTTCATTCTCCTCATCTTCTTCAATTGCCATGAAAAGTTTACTTTTTTTTTATCATTGTTGTTGCTGCTGTTATTTCTCTAGTCAACGTGTACTGAGCTGCACGCGTGATGCCTGAAATGCCGGTTGTGTATTTTATAGAGCTCTCCAATTCCATTTGGTTTCGCTAACCGTACTCTTCTAGGTTTCGTTTCCATTCCTTTCATATTCCGATACAGTGTTATTTCTCGTTCACTGTTCGCCCTCGTGGTTATGTGTGTTTTTTTTTATCCGAAATTATTGAAAAGAATCTGCCGGTTGTTGTTGCTGTTTTTAGTTCTCATTCGTTTTTAGTTCATTCTCAGAGTGTTCTATTGTTTCTCTTTTTGCCCCTTTTTGGTTAATTTTTTTTGTTTGTTTGCCGATTGTGCCGTGCCATTGAAATTGAAAATTTAAAGGCGTTCCACTGTTTCATAGTTTCCATAAAGCGCTCAGTACTTTCAGATACATCACCGATTGTGGTAGTTTTTATTGTGTGTGTACAACGACGGCGATTGAAGTTGAAAGCAACAGCAGCAACGACAATAGCAGAAGTAACTAAAGGATACTTTAGGTCCTTTGCCTTTTTATAATAGAAAAAACAAAAATAATTTTGTTAGTTTTATTGCTTTTTTGTTGTACAAAAAATATATACAAGGAAACGAAACGAAATTGTTCGGGAAAAAACAAAAATTAAAGTTTTAAATCTTTATGTATCGACTGTGAAAGCTTTGTGTTCTTCTGAAATCTGCAAAATACAAGTGCCAACAACAACAGCAATAATTCTTCTCAGCGTGAGTGACATAGTCGCAATATTTTTGGAAAAATCCAATTGAAACCAAAGCAAGACTGGTTTGTATCGTTAATAATTAAATAAATAATATTTGTTTAACATTGTGGAGTGCGTAGGACTATCATTAGCTACATACTTACTATCTCATACTTGTTGCAATTTAGATGACATATTCAGTTTTCGTTTCATTGGAATTGCATGTAAAATGCGATAAAAGAAAAGCTATCAAGTTAATGTAAATTTGTCATGTGAGAGGGTGTTTTTTGTTTCTTTCTTTCGCAATCAAGGGGTAGGTATAGCAATAAAATGCAATGATGTAATGCGAAGCGTATCACAACAATAACAAACGTTAGTGAAATTGTGATTGTAAGGAATATGAAAAACTTGAAGCTGGTAATTCCTAGACTTACGAGTATAACATACTAGGAATTTTACTTATGTAGAAATTAATCACAATGCTGAGAAAAAGCATTGATTCATTTGTGTGTTCGGAGGGTTGTTGTGTGGGTGTGACTTAAAAAAACTGGCATTCACGGACGCTAAGCCATCATAAGCAATATGTATAACGATATTAATGGGTGTGGCATTTGCCAAAAATGAAGAAAGTGTTGAAGCATATAAGTCGTGTTAGTTTTTAATAACTTCAATCACTTCTTACTTCACAAAAAAAAAAAAAAATAATTATAATTATAATATATGTAATATAAGAAAAAATACAAACAAATTTGTGAAATTTGTATGTGCTCGTAAGTTTACGAGTCTGACAGCGTAGCTTCTAATTCATCAATTATTCACAGCAGCAACGACAGCACTTTAACTAACCTCCATTAACATACCGCTCGTTTGCTGCAAGACTGTCATAGCTCAAAAAACAAAAATTCTGAGAAAAACGCATTTAAACTTTTCAATTTACCTATTTACCCCAAACAATTTGTAACGACAAATACTCTCTTCACGTGAAGAGTTCATAAGATACAATAATAATTTTTTTTAACGAGATTTAATAATAACCTTTATTTCTGAGTATTTACTCAATCGTGCAGCAACGAGCGATATAGTGCTATTCATACTTATTCATACTATATTCAGTCATAAATAAAATTCATTCATTTCCATTCCGGCCGGCATAAATTTGTACTGGTGTTTTCAATTCGTTCTAATTTCTCAACTGCTTAGATATAATTTGTTACGGAATTTTTTATTCGACACTGGCAATGAAAATCTTCACCGGTTTTATTTATTAATTAATTTAGCTTCTCTTGTTTGTTTGGGATTTTGTAAACCGTGCTAGAAATAACATTTACACAAGTATTCTGCTCTCTCTCATTCCGCTCTTTTCATTGTGGCTTTTAATTAGCATAATTTTTTGTTTGGTTAATATGCTCGAGCTCTTTCGCCGTCAGACATTAGCCGATATTTTTATGTACATATGTAAATATGAGTATGTATGTAACTATATAGTATATATATTCAATTGGTATATGTAGATAATTAAATTTCTTGAATTCTTCGCTGACATACTTAATACATACGAATGTGTGAAAATGATAAATATCGTTTAGGGATGGGAATATCGCTAAAAAAAATTGTCGACATCTTATCGATAAGCTGAAGGAGTTGTCGACAATAGTTCTTAATTGTCGATAATTAATCGGAAGGAATTTCCTTGACAAGACAATTTCCTACAAGAGTAAAAATTGCTATGAAAAGCTTTTCACTTCGCCGTTCGGATTCGGCATAAAACTGTAGGTTCCTTCCATTCATGTACAAATATAACACGCACAACATGAGTGGATGCGAAAAAGCTCAGGCTAGACCCTCCATGGGTTGTTGTGCCATTAAAAGTAAAGTAAAGTAATTTCCTTGACCTAATTATACTACATACATGGAAAAAACTGAAACCAGCTGTTAACGGTAAAACAGCGGCAGGATGGAGCTTCTATTCATTTACAGTTTAATGCCGAATCCGAACGTTACGAAAAATTTTTTTTGCAGGCAGATTTTACTCTTGGAGGTTTGCCGTTGGAGTGCAGGAAATTTGTTTTTTTTCTACTTTTTATTTTTTGCCAGTGCCTAGAATTGAACTCAGCTAGCAGTCGAACCCTACGAACTAAGTATGTAGAAAAACAAACTTAACTTAAACGAAACTTTTTAATTACAGACCAGGTGAAATATTCATTGCCATATGAAATGCTTTTGAGGAGAATGTATAAACCCATAAATTTCGAATTTCTATGCGCAATAACTCTTTTTTCCTACGTTTTTTTTTTTTCATTAATTTGTAAAAGTTGCAGACATAAATAGAAAAATAAAAACATAAAATTAATCAGAAATGAGAATCACGTTTGTTCAGAATAAAATATCCAAATTGCACAACATGAGTGAATGCGAAAAGCTTGGCCTTTGGCGCTACATGTGGTCATAGTTGACACTGATAAACTGAAGTTCATTGTGGTAAAGGCATAACACTTGCCACAATGGCTGTCTATCCCTTTATCGGTGTCCTGTGTGATTGCATTCCCTCTCTGATTCTCCCTCCTTCTTACTCACCACCTATCAATCTTCCTTCCATTCAACACAATTCTCTGCATTCGTAGGGGTACACCCTGATTGTTTAATATAACAATAAAAAAAGAAAAAGATACATAAATATGTGATTTAACCTCGTATTGCACTAAAAGCTTCCTTCATATATCGAATTTAACACTATTTTAGTCAAGTTGATTAGAACCTCTTATTCGGATTAAAGAAAGAAAGAAATAAAGATAAAACACTTCGGTGTCAATTTGGTACTTTTCGTAATCAATAAAAATAAGCTGAAAAATGTTTTGGAATTATCGACAATTATCGTTAACTCGCTACAATTGTCGATAGTTAACGATTACGTTTCTTGTCGATAATATCGATAAGTTCAGCTTAAATTGCCAAAACGCATGAAATATTAATTGTATCATAATTGATCACAGTTCTTACGTCGATTTATTAAAATAAGTCCAAATTATCTCCATTATAAAATTGTGTATCGACTTGATGATCAAAAGTCACGGCATTCGCCAAACTAAGTACGCAAATATAATTAAATATAAAAGTAGTAGAATCAGCTGCAGTAAAAAAAAAATCTCATCGTGACTGTTTCAGATTAAAATTCATTTCAATTCTTAAGCTTAGTATGCACCTCTCTCGAGGAAAGCAGAACCTTCATATAAACACAGCGGCTTTTAGTTTTTTTTTACTCTTGTTCTATCTGTGCAACTATGGTTGGTCGTGCAACTATGAAACAGTGAAAGCATTTGCTCATTGTTATTAGATTTGAGAAACCTTGACTACTGAACAGTAAAAAGCCATTGTGAAAAATTAAGCTTCCGGAATCCCTGAAAAATGGCTAATCTGGAAACTGCAATTTACACAGAAATCTTGCATGGGCACGATTACGGTTCCTAGGATGATAAAGATAATTTTCGATTATCGGCTTAGTTTCGGTTTGAAGATGAAAATAGCATTTGAACCAAAATAAATTGAAAATATTAAGTGGTCATTTTTGATGATCTCCTTAGTTTTGGAGTTATGAGTAATTTTTATTTTTATGGGTGGCAAATTTACGATTCTCTACAAGACAAGATTTGAAGGTGAAAATATGTAGCATATTTGGATCGTAATAAGTTGAAAATACGATAATGAGTAGTAATTTTTGTTTTTGAGCTTCATTTTGTTAGTTCTGAAAAGAAGAAAAAAATAAGCTGAATTTCCCAAAGATTTGACGATGGAAATAACGAGTTTTGACTTATAAGTCACGTGGTTAGTAAAATAAATGTAAATAAGTGGCTGCTCAATTACTGCAGTTATGGGAATCTTTTGTCGAATCAAATAGGAGCTATTTCCAAGCATATGAATCAAAAGGAAAAGAATCATCAAAAAATTAAACAATACGACCCAAATTCGAGAGTTAAAAAACCAAATGCACGATTGCAGTCACTTGATTACTGAAAAATACCTGCTGCCCAGCGATAAATTTTGCAATGAAACTATTCTCCCAGTTGTGGACTCCATAGTCACGTCGCTATCACAACGAATCTCTGCTTATGAAGTTATTTGCGGAAGATTTGGTTTATTGAGTTAGCTAACGGCGAGCTTACAACCTGAACAGTGAGATATGGAAGCGACTCTTGGTAACTCTATCGAAGCTCTATGATCGATCAGCTTGGCTAAGAATCGATAGAAACATTTCTTTATTGCATCATCATGGAAAACGATTTACGCTCAACTTTTGTCAATGCCGAAATAGTATTGAACTTCGCATTCACTTTCCCATGATGGTGACCAATTGCAGTGGAGAGCAATCGTTTTCAAAACTGAGACTTATAACAGATTACGAGGAGCAAGGGTCTGATGATTTTAAGTATTGAAAGCGATATTCTTCGCGAGTTATCTTTTGATGATCTTATGTTCAATTAATTGTGCCTCAACACCTTCGGCCTCGGGCCCTCTCAAATCTAAGTTCCGCCCTGATGACAATAATGTGCACACATAAAATATAATTTGCGTGTAAAATTTATATCGTTGTCATAACTAAAATAAATCAAGTTCCAATTAATGGCCAGCTCTTATTTGTAATTGGAGACATAACAGGGAATAAATGCATAGTGAAGATAATTATCACACTATAACACGAGCGAAAAACTTAAAAATAGTTTGTGTAAATTGGTTTAAATTTGTTTGTATGTAAATTATATTTAAAAAATTCCAAAAAAAAATTGGTCAATTCCCTGCTTCTCCGCCAAACCAGTCGAAAATAATGAAAATTCTCGACAATGAAAAATTATAGATATTCTTCTCGTACGATATTTTTCTAAATGAATACCAGCCAATTTAAAAGATATAAATTATCATACCATTTGATGAGGAATTTTTTGAAGAGAGTTTATACTATAGCTACACGGAACCAAAAATCTTCACCAAATCAATGAAAAATTAACGAAACGTTACGTTAAAATGCATCCCATGAAAAACTGGATGACTTTTCATTGACTCTTTTTTTTATTGTTCAATGAAAAATGTTCAATGAAAATGTACAAATTAAAGAATAAGTTCAATAAAACCTTTAATGATAATATTTGAACTTGTACATAATGGTATAATTCTCATTCACTTCATATCGGTACGAATATAAGAAGTTTTATGAGAAAACAAAACAAGCCACCAGACCAAGACAGTAATCGCAACAGTCTCAACCTCACGGGCGGAAATGTAGTTCACTATCCACTAGACTAACGAATTTATCTGTACTACTTAATAAAAAATAAAATAACAAAATTTAACACGAACGAATTCATTTAAATTTGTTTGAATCATTTGCTTAAGTTTCTTATGGCACAATAATGCAATTCATTTAAAGATACTTTTCCTTTGACACCTTCTTTTTTTTATTGTTACATTTAAAATTTTGAAATTATTACATTATAAATAATAAGTAATAAGAAAGGATTTCTCTTACATCAAATTGTAAGTATGTAATTTGAATTATAAAGGGTGATTTTTTAATAGCTTAGTTTTTGAATATTATAAAAAAAACACAAAAATTTTACAAAAGTGAATTAAATTTTTATTTGGATCGATAAATTAATTCCTGTCATTTACTTTTTAAAGATAATTTCACTTAAATGTTGCCCGCGGCTACGTTTCAAGTGGTCCATTCTGAAGGTCCAATTTTTGCACAGCTTTTCACTTTTGGCTTCCAAAGCTGCAATTGTGTTTGGCTTAACATAATCCCAGAAAAAATAGTCTAACGGGGTCAAATTACACGATCTAGGTGGCCAATTGACAGCAGAACGTGAGATTAACTGCTCACAAAATTCGCCTCTCAATTGAAGCATGGTTTCCCGTGCAGTGTAGCATGTGGCACCGTCCTGTTGGAACTATAAATCGGCCACATGTCCAATTCTTGCATTTTCAGCAAAAAAAAGTCTGTTATCGTCGAACGATACCTTTCTCCATTGACCGTAACATTGTGGCCTTTATCGTTTTTGAAGAAGTACGGCCCAATAATACCGCCTGCCCATAAGCCGCACCAAACAGTGTATTTTTCGGGATGCATTGGTAGCTGCTGAATTGGTCTTTACTCCATATACGGTAATTCTGCTTATTAACGTATCCATTGAGACAAAAATGAGCCGACCACAAAATTGAACGTAGCTTGCGAAAAACATTTTTCACAGAGCACTAATTTTACTAATAAAATTCAATAATTGGCAAACGTTGTTCAGGCGTAAGTCAATTCATGATGAAATGGTAAACCAAACTGAACATTTTTTACTTTGACACATGTCAAGAATCACGCGTGAACTGTAAGGCTGTGGTTATATTCGAATTTTACTCGGCGAGCACCATGCAATTGTTGTTGCCCGAACATGAAAAAAGAGCTTTTACTCATTCTCACACCGAACACAATATGCTGGGTGAAATGGACACCGAGCATGCCGAGTATTCCGGGTGACTATGAGTTATTCTACAAAAAAAAAAGGACAAAAATGTATGTAAAATAGAAGGAAAACATGCACACCTGTACATCATTATTTTCACATGCAGAAAAGCCAAGTTGCGAACTTTTTTAGTTTTTAAAAGTGAATATTAAATATATTATTCATAAAACTATTGAAGAAAAATCATATTATTTTCATAATTTTTTAATTATATTATACTCTCCATATTAATAAAATCGTTTTTTGGTATACTATTTAGTGTTGCCGTTTCGCAAATAATAGTATTAAAAAAAAACTGCATTTCGACAAAATGCAACTCTGAAACGAACACCAATCTAACCACTACACCCAGCACGGGAGTAAAATATGATGTGTTCGTCGAACAGCGAACACCAGTATAACCAGCACCTAAGAAAAATAAACGTCAAAAATCAAGTAGCAAAAAAATAACCCTTTATTTTATATGTTGGAAGTCAATTGCTCGTTGGTTTTCATTTTTTTATAACTAATTGCAATGCAAAGAAACAATAGTTCATAAATTCAATGTACAAATTCTTGAGGGTTCTACTGATTTAATGAATTTTTTCCTTAATTTAAGGAATTTTTAATTTAATGAATGATTTTTATTATTTTTTATTGGACTCCTTTTTTCCGTGTATTGATTTTATAATAAAATATTTGTAACTGAACTTTTGTATCTAACATCTATCTAACATATGATACAAGTATGTGACAATGTTTATTTATAGACCACCGAGATTTACGTGTCAGTTTTGTTTATCACTGTTGACCATTAAATATTTATGTGTTTCATTTGCTCTCTCTTATCCGCTCGTTATATCTTGATTAGACAAACCTATTACTTCCTACAAACTACAATCCCGTGGAGAAATTAACATACACATGTCTGTACATAATATTTGTTCTACATCTGTTTTTCATCTTTTTTTAATTACTGTTTCACATTCATGAGGTTTATATACATATATTTTGTTTTTTGCCATAGTAAAAATATTGAACTATACCAGTTTAAGAAACATTGATTGCTCTCTTACATGAATGAGCCCTTAGGATATACGCAATTGTTATCTATAAATTTTTTATATTTTTAGTTCTTGCCATGTGAGTTAGTAATCAGGCATCTGCCGGCAGTTTTTAGTTTGCTCATATCTCAAAATTTATTCTGTTGGGGAATCGTTCCAGCAGTTTTGTTGACATGTCTTTGCTACCTTGCCAAACGAATTTATCAGATGGCGGCAGTTGGCAACGCTTGTCCATTAATAGATACTACTGTGGGCAAAAGTTAGTAAGACTTTGTTCATAATTTCAAACTTTTTTATTCATTGTTCCAAATCTATTTCGTCCCCTTCAAAGTAATCCCCCCCGGCCCCAATACACTTGTGCCAACGTTTTTTCCAATTCTCGAAACAGTTGTTAAAGTCCGGAATAATTTCCGGAATAGCCTTCAATGCGCTTAGCTATTCATGTTTAATGTCTTCAATTGACTCAAAACGGTGTCCACGAAGCGGTTTTTTGAGTTTAGAAAATAGCCAAAAGTCACACGGTGCTAAGTCAGGCGAATAGGGTGGTTGCGGAACGATATCAGTCGAATTTTTGGCAAAATGGTCTCGTAAAACTAATGCAGTGATTTTGGAACCAATCGTGCATTCACTCTTCTTAGGCCCAAATGATGTTTTAAAATGGTCCTTCCGATATTCCAACGATGCCAGTAAGGTCTCTGACTGTTAATCGTCGATTCTCGAGCACCAATTCCTTCCGATATTCCAACGATGCCAGTAAGGTCTCTGACTGTTAATCGTCGATTCTCGAGCACCAATTCCTTGATTTCATTGACGTGTTGATCATCAGTTGATGTTGATGGCCATCCTGGACGTGGTTCGTCGTCAACGCGTTCTCGACCATCTTTGAACAATTTGTACCAATCAAAAACACTTGCTCGCGACATACAAGGCCTTTTGCAACATTCTGAACGTTTCGGCACCAAAAATTTGATTCCGCACACAAAATTTAATGAAACTTCTTTGTTGAATAATTTCACTCATTGTGAAAATCGCCGAATGCACTTTTTGTACTTCAGAAAGACAAGCGTATACTAAACACTAATGATTATTTTGATGTGACATTTGGCACAGATGTCACCGACAGTCATACCAACCTTAAAAAAATAATATTTTGATGAATGGGTTTCCGCGCGAAATTTAAATTAAAAAGTCTTACTAACGTTTGCCCACAGTAGTACAACACAAATTACGTATTTACTTTTCATATTAAAATATGTATTGTATTTAATATTGCATGACGATTAAGGCAATCATTTCTACACTCTCATAAACATACTTTTTATACCTATTGTATATGTATGTTTGTATGTATAAATCACTCGTTTGCTGCAAGACTGTCAGAGCTCAAAAAAAACATAAATTGTGAGAAAAACTCATTTCAACTTTTCAATTTACCTATCACTCCATACAATTGATAACGGCAAATACTCTTCTGACCTGAATAGTTCATAAGATACTATTATGATTTTTTTACACAAGATAAAGCACTAAATAACAGTTACTTCTGGATATTGAACTTGAAATTATTTATTTCTTATTTATGACTTATGACGGTCTTGAAGCAAACGAGCGATATGTAGTACATACGTCATCTGTTGATTTTATGGGTTTATGTAAATATATTATATAATACCATAAGTACATACGAGTATTTATATATGAGTAAAAGCTTCTTGTGCAAAATGCTTATCATTCTTTCGCGTGTAAAATCGTTTAGAAACACAACTGTGGCAATTTGTATCGCTTTTAATCACGCTTTTTAATCACGGAATTTAAAAATATTTTAGAGAAACACAAATATTGCCTCTAAATTGTTACAAATTTTGAAGCATGTGCTACGCCATTTTTGTTATCAGACTAACTCACAAATAACAAATTTTGTTGTACTGCTATCAGTTTCTTTGAAGAACAACCTTTGGTGGTCTAGTGAATGATTAAACTGAAGTTTTAGTAGCCTCAGGATCGATCCCCAGCCACTTTGGTGGTTTGATGCATAAGTGGTTTCGATTGGTTAGGTTGACTAGAGTTCTCCAGATGCTACGGTTTCGATTCTCAGGTAGAGAATATCACGACGCCTAATTGAGGGTGTTACAAATATGCCTAACTCGATCAAATTAATCAATTAACCCTGTACACAGTGTATGTCGGGTATAAAAACATGTTGCTTCATGATAAGCACGGTTTCAGTTTAATCCCAAACGGTGTTTAGAAAGCATGAAAGTACTGGTATTGTATTGTATCTATTAATAGTTTACTGAATCAAATATTGTATATAAGGAGTGAGATCGAAACAATCGGATAACTTTAAATTGTCCTAGCATTGAAATATCTTATGCAAATAAAAAGATATAAACAGTTTAAAAAAAAAAATTTAATTTCTGATGAAATGATCAATAAAACTAATTTGTTTGTTGTTTTTTACAGAACTCGCACAGCTTTTCCGTTATGCCTGACATTAGCGCCTTTACTGTCATTTCTGAGACTCTCTTGGCGGCAGCATTCCACTTATTTCTAAAATCTTCCGTGGATTTAGCTTCTTTGTTTGTTGCCTTGAATGTTCTTTTCACTAGAGCCCAATATCGATAGGAAGTTCTGGGCAATTTGGTGGGTTGGCGATTTTTGGTACCAATTTGATGTTTTGGTCTTCGAACCATTTAAGGGTTACGGTTACTTTACTGTAGTGGCAGGAGGCTGCTAGATCAGGCCAAAAGAAAGTAGATACATTGTGCTTTCTAATGAAGGGCAGCAATCTCTTCTGGAGGCACTCCTTCACATACTTCAAAAACTTACATTTGTCCATCCTTGTTGAGTTATATTATCGGTTGTGCCTTGGATGAAGGTACGAACATTATATTTTTGCATTAATTTTTGCTCTTAAAAAGATAACACTTTAAATATTCTGTTTTTTGGCACTTAGGGCCTAGGTCCAACTTTTCGCATCCACTCATTTTGAGCGTGTTATATTTTTATGCATGAATTGAAGGGAACCTATAGTTTTATGCCGAATCCGAAGTGAAAAGCTTTTTATGTTCATACCTACGATGCCTAATTGTGGGCTTTACATACAACTGTTACGCGATCAAAACCAATATGTCCTGTACACAGTGTGTGTCGGGTATAAAAACCAATAAAGATATGAGCACAGAAAAAGTAAGTTATATTTATGTACAATATAAGAACAATTTTAAGAATCGTAGTCGATTGTAGCTCAAGTGGAATGACGGTGTGGATTTTAAGATTTTGCGAGAAGCATAAAAAAGCATCACTATCGTAGTGATAAAGTTATAAAGTCCTAACCTTGCTTCTGACGATTTGGTAAGAAATACGTTGTTGACTTTGGTTCGTTTGTATGTTAAATATTAAAATGCGTTAATTGGTAATACTTGCTGATTTAGAAAACCAAGGTACGACAGCTTCCCCTATACAACACATAACGCTGGTTTATATTCATGTATTTACATACTCGTGTACTTGCTAGTATTTGAATAACTTGTATTTTTACTTTCATTGTAGTTATACTGCCAAATACATATGTATGTACAACTGTCCCTCGATTTACACGGTACTTGAATGACACAGTTTCACTTTAACACAATTTTCACATTTATTACACGGTTTCGCTTTAATACGGTTTTTTTTAAATAAAAAATATAAAATATGTTATGTTATATGGTATATGAATTGTAATATATTTAATTATGAATTTTTTTTCTTTTAGTATTTACGGACGCACTTTATTTAATTGCTTTTCATTGAACACACTCATTTCACAAATTCCATAATGTTCGAGTACATAAATATGTATGTGTGTTTCTTTTTTATAATAAAATAATAAAAACTTTACGTCTCTGAATGCATTATGAATGAACTAGAGCATCGGCTTCTTCAATTGGCATTTAGGGGAATTAATCGCCATTTGTCCATACAATCCGTGTCTCATTTAGCACGGTTTATATTCTTTAAATCGAACGGTTTATATTCTTTAATCGAACTGCTGAACATTTAGTTGCGATCCTCCTTTTTTGCACGAAAGCCCTGGTTCCTTTTACACGATTTCGATTTGGACAATTTTTTGTGGAACGTATCTACCGTGTAATTCAAGGGACTGGTGTTAATAATTTGGTCTGTTTTTATTTATGCGCGCTATTTAGCTTAAAAAAATGTTGACAATATTTACGTTTGTGTAAAGTTTTGGGATAAAACACAAAGATCTGTTGCTATGTGGAGTTAGTTTCGGGATCGTTCCTAATTGATACGCGCAGTGGTATAAATGTCTCTAGCTATGCTTTCAATAGACCGACCAATCATGCTAGTTGCTTTTCAGTGATTTAAATCTTCTCAGAACACATTATATAATATGATCTATATAAAACTCACTAGGAAGGAAATATTGCGAGGCGTTAGTTAAATATATTAACTGTTTCTGTATTCTTCGTAGCAATTACGAATTCGTGGTCGCTGTATTGTAGTGGTAGTGCATTGGACTGTTACGCAGAGTGTCCGAGGTTAGAATCTCGACACAGGCAAAAACAAAAAGTAAAAAGAAAAAAATTTTCTACAAAATTTTCTTGGCAGAGTAAAAATTGCCAATGAGAAGCCTTTCACATCGCCGTTCGGATTCGGCATAAAACTGTATGTCCCTTCTATTCATGTACAAATATAGCAACGCACAACATGAGTGAATGCGAAAAGCTCGGCCCAGGCCCTTCATGGGCTGTTGTGCCATTATAAGTTACGAATTCGTAGTTGCATTTGCAAATTTATATTTTTTTTTATTCTAGAAGCTTTTTTACGTGACCTCATTGCAAATCAGTATTTTAAATTTCGTACAGTTTTTCTTCTCAGAATATGTTTATTTCTATTTATAAATTGAGTTACGAATTTGTAACTGTTATGACGGTTTCGGGATTAGCGGGGGTGAATAACTAGTAACGAGCATGCTTATTGTATGGATACATTTTTGTTACCCTAACAGAGACAAATTCCCCGTAAAATTAAACAAGTTAAATCCGGTAATGATCAAATGCCTGGTAATAGGATATTTTGAAATTTTATTTACATTTTTTTTCTTGTCATATAAATATTTATAGCTCATGAATTGCACTCATATTTCAAATATACAAATATCAATTTGTTATGTTAAACAATTGAATTAATCCCTGAACTTCAGATAATGTTTTCTTTAGAATTTCAAGCAATGAGTCATTAGCTCCATTTTCAGATTCGATGCAATAGCTACATACTTTTATATCCTCTTTTATGTACTAGTACATAAGTATGTGTATCTTGAGTTTAAAAACAATTCCACTTCTTCAAATGTATCTACAACATAATTCCTAATCTTCTGATTACCTTCGCATGATAACTCCAAGGTAACAAAAGAAATTACGCACTCGGTATACAATGGGAAATCATAATCGTTCATGTGAAGCCCATAAACATAACATTAGATCTTTTTATTTTGAGCAAAATATAGTTTTTTCTTCAGCGTTTCTGTGCTCATATCTTCATTAGCTTTTTATACTCGACACACACGTGTGTACTGGATATATTGATTTAGGCGCCGTAGGCATGAACATAGTATGTACATACAAATGTATATCCACACCTCAGGGCAAAATTGTACAGCATAGCTTAAAGTACTTGCTTTGCTACAGAAACGAAAAAGCTTTTTTCGTCATTTTAAGTCCAATCGTCTTACATAGTAGACCACCAAATAGAGCGCGATAATCAAATCTAGGTGACCCTGAAAAAACCGTAAAAGTGTAATTATGGTCTTAATACATTTTTGCTATGAGATACTGATATATAAGGTGGCACAAAAGTAATTACCCGATTATCTAAGGCTATAACTGTTTTTGTATTGAAAATAATAATTGTGAATAATGTTTATTATTATTTGGAATAAACATTATTCACAAACAGTACTGATTTTTTTCATTTACTAAAAATGTTATAGCCTTATAAAAAGGGGTGATTACTTTTGCACCGGGTGATTAATTTTGCCCCACCATGGTGTCCCCGGACACTCTTAACCCAGAACGGCCCATTGTGATGCCGAATGATTCTACTATTTAACGCCGGATCCGAATGGTGTGGCAGTAATTTGATGTACTAGTACATTTTATTATAATTCTCATTCACTTCAAATCGGTAGGAATTTAAGAAAGTTAAGGTCAAAATTTTTTTTTTTTTCCACCACACCAATAGAGGAATCGAACCCGCAACCTCGTGGGTACGAGTCTAGTCCTCTACCCACAATCGTTGTTGAATATGTAGTAGGTACCTGTGCCATATATTGCTGCTAGCTGCTAACCCCCAATGGTGTAGCAGCCGCCAACAAGTAACTAGTTGCAACCTAAACAACAGCAACAACTTAAGCTGCTGATGTTGACTTAATGTTGATCACTTTGTTTTTGTTTTTATTTCATTTATTTTCGAGGCCATCTAGGAAATGGACACGATAACTCAAGTAAAACTTAAGCATCCTCAACCAAACTTAGTACTGACATTTGTTATTTTCAGGAAGAGGCTAAGTTTTGAAATGGGGAATATCGTACAAGTCGGCGTGGTACCTCCCATACAAGTGAAATGTTCAAAGCGTAGCATTGTAGGAAATTCTAAAGTAGTAGTAGTAGTAGTAGTAAAGATATTCATCATAGAAATAGTCTCTTGAATAACTGTTGTAAAAAATTGTCAACATCGCGCTAAAGCCACGCCTACTTTCCATACAAGTGAAATATTGAAAGGGCAAGAGAATATTTCATGCAAAAGAGTGTTGTATTTCAGATAGAGCGGGTCGGTCCCTATACCAAAAAAAAGTATGAAAAAATCATCCCCTATCTGAAAGCTTATGTTGGGAGTATCTCAAACCAATTTTTTTTTTTTTGAACTTTTTCGTTTATTAACCTTTTTGGATAAGAATTTAATCATTTTATAAGAGCTTCCAATTAAAAAAAAAAAAAATTCCTTTAGGGGGTTACAACTCTGAGTACGCGACATAACTATTACAAATGACTTCGGAGATTAATAATACATAAGAAGAAAATGTAGCAATCGTTGAGCCTTTTACAACAATATGTCATTTATAAAAATCGGACATCAACTGCCCAAGTTATAAACAAAAATTTTGGAGCGTGGTCCAAAAAAAAAAAATAATATTGTTTTGAAATACTCTCAACATACGCTTTCAGATAGGGGGTGGTTTTTTTGGGTTTTTTTTGCGACCCGCTCTAATGCTCTATTTATATGTATAGTCAAAGCGCGAAACTGTGAACTATTAAAAACCAGGGGTGTACACATTACCGTTGAGATTGTTGTACAACTGAAGGAATCTTTTAAAAATAAAAACTGTTCTCAACATATACGTATGTACATACAAGGTGTGGACAAAAGTAATGTCATAATGTGATTGTGCCATAATTTTTGCAAATGGCAAATGTCATTGTATTTTGACATTTATGTTGCAGACAAATAGAGAATTAGTTGACAATAAGCAATGGAGCAATACAAAGTTCGGGCAATGATAGATGTTTTAAAACACCAATTTCCGGGCCTTGTGATCTCCCGTTTTGCCGATTTGGACTGGCCGGACAGATCGCCAGATGTGACGGTGCCAAACTTCATCCTTTGGTGCCTTTTTGAAATTTGGCGTTTACCACAAGAAAACTAAGTCTTGGCAGCCAACATTGAAGAAGAAATCCGATGTTTTGCGAGCAACAATTCAAAGTGCATTGCATCAAATGGCCATTATAAGTATCAACTAAATGTCATACATTTTACAAATGTGAAAATAAACATTTTATTGTACATTTTATAAATTCTTTATATAAATAAATTATTTACTTTTTTGCACTCTTCTTGTCGTCGTAGAAACAAAAATTACTAATTTATATAATTTACGGTATTAAGTATAGAAAATTGTTCAATTACTAGGAGATTCTGAGAATTACTCATATAATGAAATTTAATACAAAATTTCTAAGAAATTTTGTTCATGTTTAACAGCTTTGAATAGTCAATGAAAGAAAAAAAATTGTTCATTTTAGTAGACATTCCCGTTATCGAGCGTTGACTGTAGTTCTTAGTTCCGAACTTAGCTTTCCGACTAGTTTCAATAAAAAAAATCCCCAAAAATTAGAGAAAGAGCTCTAAAGATTCTTATGTGAGCCCAAAGATGTCACGGGAACTGAAAACGAAAAAGCTTGCTTACATAAAGAAGAAATATTGTTTTAATTACATGAGGCATTTTTTCTATGGCTTTATTGAATTATTTATTAAAGTTTGCTGAGTCTCCCCGAAAACTTAAATTGCGGGCATTATATTATCTTCTGTTTCTGATTCGTTACTGGAACTTGATTCAAGGATCAGCAAAATAAGTTTTAAAGCCATGGCTTTCATTAAAGGTTGCTATTTATTAATAATTCGTTCATTAAAAAATAAATATTAAAAAATATTTCCTCTTATGAGCAGAGACAAAATATGTACTTTATTGCGTTTTCTTCGTTTTAATTGGAATTCGGAATTTTCGGAATATTCAGAATTCAGATTTTATATTGGTTACCAATCAGTTTAGATCGCAAATAGAGTAAAATTTTCGCCAAGTGCGCTGAAGCAATTACAACTCGCTTTATCTAAATTAACTATGTAGTGTTAGTGCTGTTTCGTGTTAAATTGACTTCACAACTTTATAGCACTTACTGGCACATGGCATGTTTTCTAAGCAATTACAATCAAATAGTTTCCATCTTCATTGAGAATAACATTTCCTTATATAATTTTTTTTTTTTTTTAACATTAATATTATTTGTATGACTACTTAATGATAAGAAAAAATTGTAGGCTAATAGGATTACATACTCGTACTTACTTTATTTCACTTGAAAGCAATCATTCATTTGTTCGTATTTGTTTTTAAATACATAATGAAGAAGAGTGATTCAGGTGTAGTCTTAATGACGGCAACTATGGCGGCCGGACACTATGTATACAACTTGTCAATCGACGTGGTCGAATTGCATAAGAAATCGCATAGTGTTGTATGAAAATCAAAAGTTTTTGATCTGCACCGAAGTCTGCCGACGCGGTCGCATGGGGTATGGGCTTGTCGAACGGCATCGTGCCTGCCTTCTTTGTCACTCGGTTTCATCTAAAAATCTCATGGAAAATCGCATAGTTTATTGACTGCGTGCGACTGTGTCGAACGACAAGTTGTTTAGTGTATGGCCGGTTTTAGACACATGTTTAGTATGGAGAAAGAGAGAGAGAAAGAGAGAGATTGTACTAGTAGAAACATTTAGAGAGCCAAAGAAACCGTTAACGCACAATTATATCTCATACGACACATTTGGGTTTAATTAATTACTGTTTATTGAACTTTTCGATTTATTGCCACTTGAGACTTTATTTATATAGTAACTTTATTTATGACATTTTAAACTAATATTTATGTGTATGAGTACAAAAGACACATACATATGCATTATTAATTGTAGAAAACACCTCACATGTTTTGTATTCATTATTGCACACGGAGTTTGTTTACCTTTGTAAGTTCTTGTGAGTGAAATCGTTGAAATCAGATTTCTGTCGCACTTTAGAGTCTTCGCCGAAAAGTATTAAGTTACAAATTGAAGATAAATAACTAAATTGGATTATGAACTGTATAATAATTAAAATAACAAAACATGCGAGCATGAGTTTAATGTTCAATGCAATTTCAATTTCAATAGATCACAAGATGGATCAAAGAGCGGACACATCGTTCATTCCAGACCTTCCAAAGGGCCCGCTGTGTGTTTATCGTAAGCGTGCGAATTTCGATTGGAAACGATTGAGGCTTATTTTCGAAAAAGAGCAAGCGCTTCGAATTAAGGTATGTGGAATACGAGTATAATCACCATGTTACAATTAATGTTAATTAATGCAATATTTTTCAATGCCAGTATAAAGTATGGAAGATTCTGGAGAATGATCCACTCTTTTCGAAATCGAAGGCAACACTTCCCACCGATGAACAGAAACGCCTCTGTGCAATGCAAGTGAATCGCATGGCTCACTTGGATCTCGTCCCTAAAGAGATCGAAGAACGTTCGTTCGGCGAGAAAACAAAATGCCTGATGAGCATCAATGAGGCTTTGCATGCGTATTGCCCAAGTTTGTCGGTGAAAATAGCCTTGGGTGTGGGTTTATTTAACAATGCCATACGCGCTATGGGCACTGAGCGTCACATGAAATATTATGAGGCTGCATGGAATCGTGAAGTGATTACGTGCTTGGCCATAACCGAAGTGGAGCATGGCAGCAATACGAAGAGTATTCGCACTACTGCTGTATATGATCCCAACACGCAGGAGTTTATTATTAATACGCCCGATTTCGAAGCAGCCAAATGCTGGGTAGGCAATTTGGGGAAAACTGCAACTGTGGCAATGACATTCGCCAATCTGTATACGTCGGATGGTGTCAACCATGGTTTGCATGGCTTTCTAATTCCAATACGAGACCCAAAGACACTGCAGTCGTATCCCGGTGTGTTGGTGGGTGATATTGGTGAAAAAATTGGCTTGAATGGCATTGATAATGGTTTCGTTATGTTTACGAACTATCGCATTCCACGTGAGAATCTTCTAAATCGTACTGGTGACGTCACGCCGGACGGTGCATACGAGAGTGTCTTTACCGAACCTGGCAAAGTTTTGGGTGCTGCCTTAGAATCATTTTCAGCTGGACGTATTGGCATTATGCAAGAATCGGTGAATACGCTGTCGAATGCAGCCGTAATTGCAGTACGCTATGCTGCGCTGAGAAAGCAATTCGGTCACGAAAAGGATGGTCCCGAGATGGCAATTATCGAGTATCAGTTGCACGTAAGTAACTATTTTGGCATATTTTTTATTTGTGAACTTTGATGCTGACATTTCTTAATTTTGCCACAGCAATGGAGAATATTTCCCTACCTGGCAGCTGCTTGCGTTCTCAAGGTGGCTGTCGTAGAGCTAACTAATACTTACCTTGAAATTATTGAGCGATCTCAAGCCGACTCAAATGGATTTGAATTGCTGGTAAGAAAACATAGGAAGGGAAATGCATGCATTTCTGTTCGTGGTAAACAAAATATTATCGACTAGTTGGGAAGGGAAAATATGACACTTTTTGTAATCTTGATTTGTTACCACATTTTAAATATGGTATTGAGGCAATTAGGATTACCTTATCGTAGGTATTCCACCCATTAATAATTGTGCTGACTGCGATCAATTACGGAAAATTTAAGTAATCATACCATCCAAGCGAGGTGTTCATATTGGATCCAAGAGGACTTAGGCTTCTCCCTAATTCTTCCTGATAAATTTCTAAGCTATTGTATTCACAGCTCCATAGTAAAAGGCCTTTTACAGCAATGGAAAACCATATCATTAGCCTTAACGACACTCTCCGAGAATTAGATGCTGCTATTACATGAAGCTTTATCCCGAAAAATGTTGTAAGCGTCAACGGAAACAACCGTGAAAAACGTTGCAAGCGACGTGACAATGGAAACCAGTGTCGCTTATAGCGTTCTCCACGGTGGTTTCCCTTGTTGCTTACCACGTATTTCACGATAACGGAAAACGCTTCAAAAATTTCATTTTATTTTAAAGAAAAGTTAAATGTTAAAGTGTTCTTCCTAAATAATTAATAATTTCGAGTTATGTCGATATTCCTTTGAATGAGCCATATGAATATGGCGCTTTGAATATTCCATTACAAATTAAAAATATCTATTTTTTTTTGTGGCTATTAGACCCAAATAGTATCTGAGATCCACGCGGTGATTTCATCCTCGAAGCCGTTAATTACTTGGACGGCACGTGATGCAATACAAGAAGCACGTGAGGCTTGCGGAGGCCACGGCTATTTGAAGGCTTCAAAGTTAGGTGATCTACGTAATGATCACGATCCCAGCTGCACGTACGAAGGTGATAATAATGTGCTCGGGCAGCAGGCATCGAATTGGTTGCTGCGACAGTTAAAAGGTAACATTGAAAGTCCAGTTGGAACAGTTAACTTTTTGCATAAGCGTGAAGAAATACTACAGCAAACATACGAGGACATCCTGCGAAAGTATCCTTTGGATTCTATGGAATGTAAGAGAACTTGGCTTGATTATCTAATATACATATGGACTTCAATTAATTACTTATTTCTTATCTCACAGTTGTACTGAAATCTTACGAATGGATGCTGTCCTATTTGCTCGGTGTTACCGCAAAACGGATCGCCAGTGATGTTGATGCAGGAGCACATCGCTTTGATGCACGCAACAATTCGCAAGTTTATGGTGCACGTGAACTTTCGCTAGCCTACGCGGAATATTTTGCACTAACTCGCTTCGTCGAACGTTTTAAGCGTCCCGATGTGACCAGTGAATATGCTAAAGTATTAGGTTTACTCTTTGCCGTCTACTCGATGTGGTGCATTGATCGACACATGACCACTTTCTATGTGGGTGGCTTCGCCAATAAACCTCAATTCGCAGAAATGGTACGATCGAATCTCCTTAGGAAATGCGCCGAACTGAAAGATTCAGCGATATCTGTGGCAGATGCAATTGCACCGCCCGATTTTGCACTCAACTCGGTTATTGGCAAATCCGATGGTCTTTTGTATGAGAATTTACAAAGTGAATTCATGACCAATCAAGGCGCTTTCGAAAGGCCTTCCTGGTGGAAAGATATTATTATTCCTCAAGTTAAGTCAAAGCTTTAGGATGAATCAATCATTTATTCATGACTAAGAATTTCGCATTTTCCTAGAATACTTATAGCAACACAATTATATAGATACATATGTACTTATGTACGAGTACGTGTTAAAAACATAAATGGGATAAAAACGAACACCTACAAATTATGAATCACTTACTTATGTCGATGTCGCAATTAGGACCACCGCAATATTATAAATTAAAATCGTAAAACTATACACATACTTACAAATTTTGGGTAATCATTACATACATATTTGTGACCTTTAGATACATACAAACTCGTTTAAATTTGTATAAGTGACTTTATAAATACATACATACATATGAACATATATCTAATCGTATTTTCCACGCGACTTTTTGTAAAACTTTATGTTGAAATTGTTATTGCCGTCTACGGGCACCTAAAATGTATTTTCCCTGTTAATCATTTAAGAACTATTAAAAGATTATAACTAAAAATATAGATTCATGTGTTTTCGAAAAATGCATAGATATTTGTACCTACATATATCTCAGAATTTTTTTGTTAATTAAATCATTTTGAAAACGATGAATAAAAAATTTACAATTTCATCAATTTATTTTAATTCTAATACATTATTGCCAAAAGAATGACTGATCAAAAGAGCTGAAGCTTTAAAAGGAGAACTTAATAATTATCTCGGCTGTTTACACTGGCACAATCACGAAAGACTGTGCGAGAGCGAGACAGGTAGAAAGAAACAAGAACGTGTTGCACTTTCTTACTACCTTACTTTTTTACCTAACTCTCTCGTACAGTCTCTCATGTTGGCGCCAGTGTAAATAGCCACTATAGAAACGAGTATATTGTTATATTACATTTATTTTAAATGAGGTCGGAATTATTACAACTTGAGTTTTAGTAAACGCAGATGAATTTGCAAGTACTTTTACCGATGCATACAGATCCATGAACATTAGTTGCACCCATGGCTACAGGCAACAGTGGACAAATAACTTAAAAGTTGTGTAAATAAATCATCATTTTGGATCATTTGGATTCTCTTTAGATTCATTTTCATATAAATTGTTTTCAGAAGAGAATGAAAGAGGAGATTAAGATATTTTAATATAGATTTAAAAGAGAAGGGAGAAAACTTTGAAACGATTCTTTAGTTGACGCGTCTCGATGGTAAAAAGATGGGCTATAATCAGAAATATTTGTAATGTTCCTCAATTAATATAAAATATGATTAAAAACAGTGGTCGCTGTGGCGTAGTGGTAATGCGTTGGACTGCTACGCAGAGTGTCCGGGGTTCGAATCTCGGCATAGGCAAAATCAAAAAGTAGAAAAAATAATTTTTCTATACGGCACACCTCTTGGCAGGCAATGGCAAACCTACAAGAGTATAAATTGCTATGAAAAGCTTTTCACTTCGGCGTTCGGATTCGGCATTAAACTGTAGGTCCATTCCATTCATGTACAAATATAACACGTACGACATGAGTGGATGCGAAAAGCTCGGCCTAGGGCCTCCATGGGCTGTTGTGCCATTAAAAGTAAGTAAGTATGATTAAAAACATCTGTAAAAAGGGGAGAAATTCAGCTTTTTTCGGTGAGTTTTTTCTTTAATCAAACTAAAAATTATTGCAATAATTTGTTGACTTTCAAGATCATAATACAATAAAAGAGTAAAGGAAAAAATATGGATTAACGACTCATATATCGCTAACTCTTTCCTTTTACCACGTAACCCAAAAAGTATAATTTTGCAGAAAATCTTTAGTGTTCAAGAGGAGATACGATGTTGAGATACTGGCTATAGACTTATTTCTATCTGGATTCTTAGGTGATTTTATACAATGTACACAGAAAGAAAACTCAATATCGTCCAAAATGGAGATATGTATGTATGTACGTAGTTGAAGAATAGAGGTAGCGATATGCACCTTCCCAAGAAGAGAGTTCGAAATAAAAGACGTATCTAAGATTTCGTTCTACATGGACTGCAATCTTAAATTTTACATACATATGTATGTATATGCGAGCAAAGTATGATAATAAGAACTCTTCTTACCATACATACTTACATATCGCTAGTTTGCTGCAGGTCTGGTTGGTATAACTCAAGAAACATATAATAAATTCTGATAAAAACGCATTTAAACTCTTCTCGCGTGAAGAGTTCATAAGATACATTTACGATTTTTTTATACAAGATAAAGCACCAATTAACAGAATTTTTATTTATGACACTCTTGCTGGGTACGAGTGATAATTAACCCTAGCTTAGAGTGAAAAGGCGCTAAGACCAACTCCACTGAAAACTTAGATTTTTATGCAGTAAGAAAAATACAATTAAAAATACTATATTGATTGCAGAAAGAATTATGCAACTGATTTGTCTTTAATTGTTTCTTGTCATTGATACGAAAAGTGCAAAAGTCCAAAATTGCCTACTATAGAAACAAATTTTTATTTTAATCAAATAAATAATAATAATGCTTCGATTATTCGCAGATACTTTGTATTTTATACAATATTTACAATAAAAGACTTCAGAAAGTTTGTGTGTGTCAGTGGGACGCCCTACAGAAGTTTACTTCTTCAGAACGTTTGCATTTTGGGTTTTCAGGTTAGGTTTAGTAACCTTGTAAAAACCAGAGTCTATCGCAGATGTTACAGGCGTGGCCGAAGGAATTTTTAACGAACATGTTTTGAAATTGTTTATGTGCTGATTTATGCAAACGATAAGCCTTATATAGTTCAGTTTGATGATTCTCTGATCCCAGGTGTTTCACGTCTGGATTAGCTTAATTTCCAATGAATGCAACACCCTCTGCAAAATCATTATCTCCATTAAATATTAATACTCAAAAAATGCGAATTTATTTGCTACATCATTATAATTATAATCTTATCATCATCATCATTATTATCATCATTATGTATAATAATCATCATCATCATCATCACAATTTTCAGGTTGTATGATCTCAACAGGTGGTAAATTTGCCACTTGCCGCGAATGTTATGAGGTTGACTAGAAACTTGTCTATGTTTTGTTGTGCTGATTACGAGTTGTTTTCTTTCCACGGAGGAAAGATTTTCACTCAAATTTTCAATTTTCTCTTTCATTGAGAAGCTGGGAATGTGGCCACCTCAATGACTGCCTGGTGCTGTATAATCTGAAGACCTTCGTGGGGACTCAATGACATGAGTGTTGATACAATTATTGGCTCTAATGAACTTATTTGCCATTCATGCTGTCTCTTCGCATTTATCTTTGCGAGCTGTTTTTCATTGAAATTCGAACTCTGTTGTGTCTTAAGTTGCTTGCGAAGTCTACACTCTCGCCTTTTTTTCCATTCAGTTTATACTTGCTCATTCCTTCAGCTCGAGAAATGTTTAACAATTTTTGTTTGAAATGTTAAATTTGATTAGAAACTGATGGGCAGCATCGTCTATCATTCGAGTATGATTCATACACAGAGCCCTCAATCAATCAAGTTTGAATCATACGAGAATCAGCGCCCTCTATCAATCAAGTATGATTCATACTCAATTGATAGAGGGTGCATAGTGGATGCATATGTGTATACACATAATTTTTCGGGTTTTTTCAGCCTATACTCGCTCATTCTTTCAGTTCTAGAAATTTCTAACTATTTTTGTTTGAAATGTCAAGTTTTACTAGAAACTAATCGAGTATGAATCATATGCGAATCAACGCTCTCTATCAATCGATAAAAAGATATAGGACTCCTTTATCAGTTGATAGAGGGGGCATAGTGGATGCATATGTGTTGCCCATCATTTATTGCCACGATCAACTTTTACCCCCTGGTAAATGAAGAAGTAAACTTCAAAAATGTTTAATAATAGTTTAATTACTTAGTAAAATTATGAGTACAAGGATTATAAAAATGGTGTGGTCGCTGTGGTGTAACTGGTAGTGCCGTTGGCCTGCTACGCTGAGTGTCCGAGGTTTAAATCTCGGCACACACAAAATCAAAAAAAAAATAGAAAAAACTAATTTTCTACACGGCAACACCTCTTGGTAGGCAATGGCAAACCTACAAGAGTAAAAATTGCTTTAAAAAGTTTTTCACTTCGCCGTTCGGATTCAGCAGAAAACTTTAGGTCTCTTCCATTCATGTTCAAATATAACACGCACTGCATGAGTGGATGCGAATAGCTCGGCTTAGAACCTCCATTAGTTATTATGTCATTAAAAGAAAGAAAGAAGGTTATAAAAATGGAACTGTAGAACTTATTGCATATTATGTATTGAATATTTGTTTTTAAATTTAGCCACATTTTAGAATAAATCACAAATTAGAGCTAAGTACTTTCATTTACATTTTATTGAATTTTATAAAATAATATAAACAAATTTATGTAGTAGCAAAAATTGAATATTTTCAATTACCCAACACCGAAAAAATCGAATTATGGTCCGAAGCCAATAATGTCAACGCGTCTGAATATGTTGCCGTTCTTAAAGAACATCAAAAAAAAGAGGGCAGCTGAGGAAAAGAATATGGAAGCCAGCGCTGAAAAGAAGGAGTGCAAAGTTTCGTCATCAAATTCTGAAAGCGTAATGACTGAATGATTTGTTCGGAGAAAATGCCCGAAAGACTCAATAGAATTAACTCTAGGTATTACGTGCCACGAATTTTGATTCCGAAGAGGATTTGGAATCATTCTATACCATTTCGCTAATTTGATTTTTCATGCCAATTTCAATCAGAAATACGTGGATTTTGTGACGAGTTATGATCAAACACGCTGTGTGGTGGTAATATGCAATCCTTTCCCCTATATCCAGGCTGAGTCAACAGTAATGTGATTGTGCCAAATTTTTTTTATTTTTTTTTAAAATAAATGGCAGCCAATTCACATTATCACATTACTTTTGTCCCACCTTGTACTATGCATCTGTATATGTAGGTTTGTAGTATGTAAACAAAATTTATAGGGTTATTTTATAATTCAGTCAACGTACGGGTTTCGTTTGTTTGTAAACATTGTCAACCAAAAACGAGTATATGGTAACAAAACCGGACAAATAATTGTTAAGATGTGATAATTTAGAATTACCACATGTTTCTTTTTTGTTTCAATATTTAGTCGTGATTCATGTTTAATGTAAAAAAAATTAATAATTTTCAGTTCTCATGTGCATTTAATTAAGATCTATTAATTAGATGATGACAATCTGACAATTTTCTACAACTACCATACTCTTAACTTAACTACGATATTCTTAGAAGGCACTGCCAGAATATCTTCGAAAGGCGGGGGAATTTATGAATTTCTAATAAATAATTAATTAAAAGAAGACCACAATTAATAAAATCCAAAATATTTCTATAAAATCGTGAGGCAAGGAGCACCGCCTAGTTTGTTTCACAAAATTCCAAATAAATCCACGCCCTCGTGAAAAGTTAATTACACTGACAGAAATAGGATATCCGACACAAGATGTTGATGAAATGTGCCTTGGTCAATTCTAAATATTGTATTATGCTTATTCAACTCAGAGTTGTGAAAATATTAAAGAAAAGTAAGTAAATAAAAATGCAATTTTTTATGTGATTACAGCTCTACTGGTGGGTTTATTTATCAATCGAGTATGATTGATAGAGGGCGCAGATTCACGTATAATTCTAATTTGATAGACGGTACTGAGTGCGAATCATTCTTGATTGATAGAGAGTGCTGCCCATCAGTTTATAGTAAAATTTGACATTTCAAACAAAAATCGTTATAAATTTTAGAGCTGAATGAAGTGTAGACTGAATGAAAACAATCGCAAGGCACAAACAAATGGCGATTGTGTTACGATAAAATCTCCAGCAAAAACTGCGGCTGAGAGACAGCAAGAATGTAGACTTCGTCGAAAAATGGAGACCCAATAAAATTCATATTCTGCACTCGTGGAAAAAAAAACAAAAACCAGCACCTAAAAATCGCAAGCGTGTAGACTTCGCAAGCAACTTGAGACCCAACAAAAATTCAAATTTCATTGAAGAACAACTCGCAAAGACTAATGGGGAGAGACAGCTTTACTTTACTTTTAATGGCACAACAGCCCATGGAGGGCCTAGGCCGAGCTTTTCGCATCCACTCATGTTGTGCGTGTTATATTTGCACATGAATGGAAGGGGAAGGGACCTACAGTTTAATGCCGAATCAGAACGGCGAAGTGAAAAGCTTTTCATAGCAATTTTTACTCTTGTAGGTTTGCCATTGCCTGCCAAGAGGTGGTGCCGTGTAAAAAAATTATTATTTTTTTTTTTTTTTAGAGAGGCAGCATGAATGGCAAATAAGTTCGTTAGAGCCAATAAATGCATCTACACTCATGTCATTGATTCCCGACTAAGATCGTCAGATTATATAGCACCAGGCAGCTATTAAGGTGGCTGAATTCCCAGTTTCTCAACGAAAGAGAAGGGCAGAAGACTTACTCAGAAATTGTTCCTCCGTGCAAAGAAGACAACTCGCACCAGCACAACAAAACATAGACAAGATTTGCTAAGTTTCTAGTCAATCTCATAACAAACATACGCGAGTTCTCAGACCGGCAAGTGGTAAATTTTCCACAACCGGAATATTTTGATGGAGATGATGGTTTTGCAGAGGGCGTTGCATGCATTGGAAATACAAACGATTAAAATTAAGTTAATCCTGGGATCAGAGAATCATCAAACAGAATTATACAACGTATATCGTTTTCATAAAACAGGACATGTTTTTTAAAAATTCCTTCCGCTGCGCCTGTAACGTCTGGACTCTGGTTTTTACAAGGTTACTAAACCTAACCTGAAAACCCAAAACGCAAACGTTCTGAAGAAGTTAACTTCTGTAGGCCATCCCACTCACATACACAAATTTTTTTTCTACTTTTCTACTACGAATTGTAACTACTATTCTACTAGTAATTTTTTCTACTTTTCTAATACTATTTTCTATTACTGTTCTCCTATTATTTTCCTCTACTATTACTAGTTGTTTTCTAACACCAATTTCTAATATTTTTCTACTACTATTTTTAATACCTATTCATCTATTATTTTTTACTACTCTTTTTATTTAAAAAAAATCTTTAGTGTGCTTATAATATAATAAAAGTCCTCATGAGATATTAGCACGTTAAAATAACTAATTAAATTAACTAATATTTTCATATGTTTAGGAGAGATTGCTTTTAACATGATTTTGCTTACGTTACACACTAAATAATGGGTGATTTTTATAAAAAGTTAGTTTTTGAAAATGAAAAAAAAAAAAAAAAAATTTTACAAAAGAGAATGAAATTTTTATTTGGATCAATAAATCAATTCCTGTCATTTACTTTTTAAAGATAATTTCACTTAAATGTTGCCCGCGGCGACGCGTCAAGTGGTCCATTCTGAAGGTCCAATTTTGGCACATTTTTCACACATTTCGGCCGGAATCCCACGAATGACGCGTTCAATGTTGGCTTCCAAAGCAGTAATCGTGTTTGGCTGGTCCCTATAGATAAGAGACTTAACATAGCTCAAAAAAATAGTCTAACGAGGTAAAATCACACGATCTTGACTGTATTGGTGTAGCCAATTGACTACACCAAAACGTGAGATTAACTGCTCACAAAATTCGCCTCTCAATTGATGCATCGTTTCGCGTGCAGTGTGGCATGTGGCATCATCCTGTTGGAACCACGTGTCGGCCGAGTCCAATTCTAGCATTTTCGGCAAAAAAAAATGTTATAATCGAACGGTACATTTCTCCATTGAGCATAACGTTGTGGCCTTCATCATCTTTGAAGAAGTACGACCCATTGATGCCGCCTGCCAATAAACCGCACCAAACAGTGCATTTTTTGGGATGCATTGGTAGCTGCTGAATTGCCTCTGGTTGGTCTTCACTTCAAATACGGTAATTCTGCTTATTGACGTATCCATTGAGCCAAAAATGAGCCACGTCGCTAAATGGATGTAGGTTGCGAAACACTTTTTTCACAGTGCATGAATTTCGATAATAAATTTCAATCATTTGCAAACATTGTTCAGGCGTAAGTCTATTCATGATGAAATGGCAAACCAAACTGAGCATAAATCAAGCGACAGCTGTCAAAAAGACCAACTCCGAAAAAAGTATTGCCAGATTGAAAACCACACTTCTAGAAAAAAAGAGCCTTTACAAGCAATGCAACAACAACAAAATTTTAAATTATTTCCAAAACCATTAAATAAACTATTTTCCTAAACATATGAAAATAGATATTGTGTAAATACTGTTGACTATGGCTGGATCATGAACATTTCTTTTAAGTATTAGCGTTGATATTGTACAGGGTGCGGCAGGTATTTGACATTCAGATGTGCATGCCGCTTCTAATCAACACATTTTTACTTTTTTTTCTTTTCAGATCATAAATGAATGAAAAAAAAGCTGATACAGGATCAGGAAATGAAAAGACTTTCTGTTATCGTCGCTATACATTCGATTCACAGCCATCATGAAATCTTCCAATTTTTTAATGTCGCCCGATCGTTTGTGCTTAAAGTTTGTCGAGAATTGGAAGCATCTGATGGCAATATGGAAAGTGTTGCCAAGCGCAAAAAACACGAAACACGCTCAAACAGTCTTAGAACATCTCAGTGTGCGTAGCAAGTCCAGGGAATTATTGTACGAAGACCCTTCAAAATCCATAAGGGCCATATCGAAAGACCTTCAAGTTTCTGAACAAACAATCAGTGGCATTGTCCACGAAAACATCCGGTACTAATCCTACGTGATGTGCACAGAACAGTTTATGTCGGTACAAACTAGGGAGCAACGATTCATCCGGGAACAAAGACTTTTAAATAAGTTAAAACTCGTGAAATCCCGGATATGCACTGGATTTATTCTAAAGGAATATTTTTTAGCAGCACCAAAAAATAAACCGACGAAATAATAGGTAGCTATGCTCCGATCCTTCAGATAAGTATAATGGGCACAAAATTTCCGGCAACTATCATGGTTGTGGGAGTGGTGAGCAATGAAGGACCGGGCACCAATTTCACCCCGGGCATGCAAACGTTTTCGGCAGATAATTGAATCCATTTTCGTCAGAGGTGACTCTATAAAAATGTCATTAAAATACAATAAGTTTGCTAAAAGTTTTAAAGCCAAATACCTGCCACACCCCTTAACCGTTATACCAAACCGTTATTCGTGCGCACTAATAGACGTTGCAAGCAATTTGGCAATGTAAATTTTATTTTGGGCATAAAAATCAAATTTTTCGAATCGCTGTTATCACATCACGTGACGAGTGCAGAAACTTCTGATTGTAGTTTCTTTAGTATGATGGAAGGGCTTAACGTTTGAAGACAAATTTAGTATTAAGAGGTCACTTCATATTAATTGTGTTGATGGATTATCTGAGGGCTTTCCATTTTATTTCAGGTTTTGGCTGGACTATAATATTTTGGAAATTTAATAAAGCAAATAAAGGTATATTTTTGGGCGGGTGTGGTATTAAACTTATTTTTTGTATGGGGCTTAAAATTTTTATATGTATGAGTAACTGATTTTAAAGGTCTTTTGTCTTTTGATGGCAATCAAAAGCCTTTGAAGCCTTTTTTATGAAACATTTATTTTGGGATTTTCACAAGTCTCGGAGAAATTACATGCCAGTTCTTGAGTTCTTCAATGTAAAGAAATTTCGTAATAGAAGTTTTTGTCTTGTTTGTACAGGGTGCGCCATCTTCTATGTCGAAAACATTGAATAATTTTAACATTTACCAACCGACCAACGCCAATTTAGTACAATTTCACACTTTCTGGCTCCGTTAACAAGTAAAATTTCCGCATTTGGGGAACGGAGAATCCACACGAGATCCATAAAACACCATTGCATGACCACAAAGTGACTGCTTGGGTTGGCGTTTGCGCCGAAGCAACCACTGGACCATTTTACTTCAGAGAAGCTAAAATCGATATCGGTGGATGTTGGGCTCTTTATGTCTGCCCACAAATGTGTGAAAAATGTCTGAAAGGTTACTGGTTTCAAGAATGCCACACTGCAAATCAAACAATACAGTTTTTGCAACGAAAATTCCCTGGACGTGTTTTGTCAAAAAAGGCGACATTGACTGGCCACCCAGATCTCCAGATTGGACCTCTCCAAACTTATGTTTGTGAGGTCATTTGAAAAATAAAGTGTACGCCAGCAAGCCTCAGACCATTGACGAGCTCAACGCAAACATTTGTGCTGAAATCATCACGAAAAAGTTATGGAAAATGCAGCAAAAAGAGCACATTTCGCTTTGGTCAATAACGGCGGCCACTTGATTGATGTTGTACTAAAAAACTTGTCCAAATAAATTGTGAAGAACTAAATTAAATAAAAATAGCTGTTATCTGGAAATCAATTGTTTCTTTTTGATTAATTCGGGAATGAATTTTTTAAAGGAAAGACTGAAAACTAAACACTGAGAATTCGTATTTAATATTTAACAACATTTATTAAAATGAAAAAATTGTACAATAAATATATTGAAGAGCCCAACCGACCGGTGTGAAAGTGTTCTAGAGAAGAACTAAGAGAAAGCAATAGCAAAAGAAAAAGAACGAAAAGAAACAAGGATAGAGAAAATGTATAGGAAAGAAAAGGTGCATTAGGGTGGCTTAAACACTTTTGTTTTAATTATACAATATTCGCAAATCGACATAAAAGATCCCTTGAATTTTATTCTTTTTTCGGTATGTTATTGTAATTAAATTTGTAAATACTCAACTAGTTAGACAAACTTGATTTGGAAGATTTTCAATTGCACGCTTTATTATTTATAGTTATTTGAAGAAGGTTTTATCGATGTTGATTAATTTGATTTCAGAATTAGTAACTACATACATATCTACACATTTATAAATATATACAAGGTGGGGCAAAAGTAATGTCATAATGTGAATGTGCGGTAATCTTTGCAAATGGCGCCAAATGTCAGTGTGCTTTGACAATTACTTTAGAGACAGATAGAAAATTAGTTGGCAACAAGCAACGGAGCGATACACAGCTATGGCAAAATACTGATTTACCGGTTTTTCAAGATCCCCTAGGAGAAAATGTTTTTTTTTTGCTAAACTTTTAAAATAGGTGGTGCCTCCTTCAATTTGCTTGGGGACTCACCTTAGTGGTTTTGCATGTCACGTGAAATTCAAGTCTCCTCGTTCTTTACTACCTAGCATATTTCCGAAAGCAGCTTTATCTTCCAAAGTATCTAAAAGGTAGAAACAAAAAATAATTTACATATGAAAAATTTCGTAAATAAATCAAATATCTTTTAATGCATCGCATATTTACGTTATACTTATAACAATCTAATATGTAAATTTAAATTAATTACAGAGCGCACAAAAAATAAATAAAATCTTGATAGCCTTAGGCTAGAACGAAAGGTGTTGGCAACTCTAAACAAGTGGGTGATTCCCAATATAAAACATTTATTATTGTATAATGCTCGTACTCGTAATATCGATGACTGTCATCTCAGTCGACGATTGCTAAACTGGCTTTGGAAAATGATGATAATCATGATCATGACGACGATTTCTTCTTTCTTTTTCAGTTTTTGTGTTGATTTGCATACCGGCAATGGAAAAAAGATTTCTCTTTTTTGTTGTTTTTGTTGTTGTTGCTGTACCCCTAGCTAACAACTTTTTTGTTCGCTGTTGTGGTTGGATTGACTTCTAATATGGATACATTTTGTTTCTTGTAGGTTTGCAAAAAGAAACAAAAAATTGAAGATAACTCACGCGCTCGACAGCAACGATAACTCCGACGATGACGCGTCGAACGATGGCAATCGTGCGAGAGTTTTGTTGGTGTCTGTCTGGTGTGCACTCACTTTTATTACTTTTTGATGTAATTGTCGTGGCTGTTGCTGTTGGTTGATGTTATACAGAATACGTTAATTAATTACAATAATTATTGGGTAAAAGTATGTATGTAGGCAGGTAGGCAAGAAGTTATATGTATGTATGTATTTGTTGGCAAGAAGAAGATGCAATTTTTTGTTTGATTCTCCAAAAGTATCGATCAATTTTAGCCTGGCAGAAAAGCGAACAAACGACAAATTTCTAAGCTGTTAACTTTCAAGTTGGAATCCAACCAACCAATTCAACATTTATAAGAAGACGTTCTAGTACCTGTTTAGCTTATTCGCCTAAAAGGTATTGCGCAGTTCGGACGTGTTTCTTCGACGTTTTCGTGTTAAGGAGATAAAACATTTTAGAAAAAAAAACAGTAGTGGAAAATTATTTCGTTTTCGCTTGTAACTCTAAGCAAGTGCCTTTGTTGTGTGAGTTTCTTTTTTGTATTAATGAATATTAAGTATGTATTTCGTTTAAGTTTTGTTGTTTAATTCTAAATCGCAATATTACGTTGGCGGTTTTTCATTTCAAAAAGATTACAAATATTGAATTTGAAACACACTTCAGTCTAAACATACAGCGTTTTCCTATTACATAAATCTTGAAGTTGAATAAAGTGATCTTGAGTGTTATCGCTGCCTGTATCTCAATAAAATAGAAAAGTATTCAAATAATAATATTAAAATAAAAATAAAAATATTACGAACTTCCACAAAAAGTTAAAAACATTGAATTTGTATTTCAATGTTAACAGAATTTGGCGCCGTATTTTGTTTGTTTGTGCTGAGATCTCGAAAGATTCTCAACATTCGCGTGAGACTCGCTTCAATTGTGAGCTCATTCTCTAGCTGAAATTGGTTTTTTGTTTTTTGTAGTCATCATACTTTAGATAATTCCAAAGCAAGATTTGGTTGTTTATTTACTTCGAATTGAAGCTTCCTGTTGTACTCGTATTTTATGTACCTACATACATTTGTTTGGCTTTGAACTTGACTTCTACATATATGGAAGTCTTGACTCTCAAGTGTTTTAAGAACTGTTTTTTGACATTATTTTGAAGAAGCATAAATCATGAATATGCAAAACTAAATTGACTAAAAAGTCAATAGAGAAAAAAATGTGGACTTAATTGGTTTGCTCTTTTGCACAACACTAAATTCTACAAATGTACAGAAACACCCAACAAATGCAAAATGTAATAAAACATAGAATTAAAAAATTCCATCTTGCTAAATAGCGAGTCGCACTTAAGTTTTATAGAGAGAAGAGGAAAAACGATAATATCTAAATTTTAACAACTTCATCTTAAGCATAATAATTGGTTACTAAAAATAAGCCGATTGAATTAGAATAATTTAATTATAAATAAAAGTTAGTGGTTGGTTTTTCCAAAAATTACAGTAGGGGGCAGAATAATGTAACAAAAACCGCTTTGCGGTTATTTCCTTGAAATCATTGTTGTTCAAAGTACTAATTTTAGATTTTTAGAACATTTACATTGGCCATACTTCCATATGCCCCGCCCCGTACCTTTAATTTGTAAGAAATAACAAACTACTATGGAAAATGGTGAGCAAAAATGAAATACAAACAACTTACAACAAAAAAAAAATATTTATAAGATAATATATATTTTCTACAACTAATATTTTGTGGCATAGCCCTTAGCGATGACTGCTTGCATAGAATTAACTACTTATAGAAGTTAGTGTTTCCATGGATATCTTATTCCACTCTGACTCAAGGATCTAATTCATATATTAAAATCTTTTTTTTAAAATATTATTTATTTTAAATTATTATTTTAAAATATTTTTCTTAACTTCACGATCTCTACGGGTTTGAGATCCGGAGACGGAGACGGCCACTCCAAATCTTGCATTTTCTGTTAGAAACGCACGAGCTAAGCGTCTGATGTGCTTGGGGTCGTTGTCCTGCTGGAATATACGGCCCGTAGCCATTTTTACGCGAAGAAGAGGAAACATATGGTCTACAAGAACTTAGCAGTAAGCGTTGGAGTTCAGATTTCCATTAATTTTTACTAAAGGACCAATTTGTTCACGGGAGAAAGCCCCTCAACACATCACAGAGTTAGATATTACTTTTAAATCAATAGGCATTATTTCTTAACCCACACCATTATGGATACGCCTCCATGATTTACCGTTGGAAGATGGTATTTTGGTGAATATCTTTCTTTTGGGTAGCCTACGAACATAATTTATCCCTTCAGAGCTGAATAAATTAAATTTACTTTCCTCGCTCCATGATACCTTAAACCACTGCTCACTCGTCCATTGCAGATATCGCCTCGAAACCTCAAGTCCGCTTTTTTTTGTTGACTTGACTGAATAGCAAACTTTTTTCTGGGCGCCTGACGTTCCCTCATTTAAACGCCTTCTTGTGCTTTAGACACTAATCAGTATGCCAAATTCATGGTTAACGTTGAAGTTACAAACATCCACTGCCATCGTCCCCGGATCTTTTTTACTTGCAACCCTTTTGCCTATCCCGTTGAACTTTTATTTGGGCGATCACATTCAAGCTATTACGCAAATAATAGAGTTCCTAAGTGTATAGGAATCAAGTATCATAAAATTGCAATTTTAATTTGAAATAAATGGCCTTAAATAGACTAACCTTTCAAGCATTTTCATGGCGTAGCATTTTTGTTTTTGTGCTCTCAATGAATATACACTTTTTCCCTTCCTTCGAGTTAAACATAAAACGGTTTGCTCCGGAAACTTAAGAAATAATGATAGAAAATAAGCGCCCTTATTCGAAAAGAATAAGATAACAACAAGAGAAACCAATAGGATACCGTTATCACAAAAATAAAGACAATCAAACGCGTTCAAAGGAAGAGAGTTGCATTTTTTTTGCCAGTGACTGTATATTATTTTTAGTCTTATTTTGTAGTTTTTTTTTTGTTGGTTAGCGATTTTCTATCATTTGCAATTGTTACTTTGCTCGTTATGGCTTATACGTTTTTAATTTTGAATTCAATTGTTAATTTTTTAATATGCAATAGAATGGAACTTAGAATTAGGAATTTCCCATTAATGAGAACGATTAAATCGATTTAAATAGTACTTAACAAAACAGGTTAAGGGCTGTAGGTACATACTCGTATGTATATTTAATTGAGCTTAGCCCACAAATCTATTTGTAGGACACTTTAAATATATTCGATTTTGATTAAATGAGCATATATTTAATGCAAATCAAAGGATTATATAGTGTTCTTAAAATACTTAAGCGCTTGAGTGTTTCTGAGTTAATTAATTTTTTTTTAGTTTCATTTAGTCTTCCACCAAGAATATAAAAAGTTTTTTTTTTTAAGTAGACAGACGGCAAGTCTACTCAGAGAAAGAGCAATGTCCAATAAAATATACTTGTATTAAGTAATTTGCATACGCATTTCTTTTTCTTCATTAGGCAGTTAGCATTTTATTATACGTAAATTTTATATGCAGATTGTTTAACCTTAATTATTTAAAATCCATCAATTTGTATTCTATCGTAATCACACGTTTCAGAATATGTTATGTGGATATCTTGTTTCAGTATTCAATATTTCTGAATATTATGATTTACATATTTATAGTTTAAACTGTTTTTGTGTCATGAGCTATTTCGGAAGTTCAGAAATTCTAGTTCAATTGTAAAGTACTGGATTATTTGAGTTAAACTGCTAAAGGATTTTTCCTGTATGGGTACAATCAGAAAATTTTTTCCTTTGGAAATTTTTCCCTTTATAAATTACTTTGGTGAATGATTACGTATATATCTCATTACTCATACTCTATTGAGTATTTATGAGCTTATTCTTCAGACAAATTGTACGAGACATCCGAATCTCATGCCCTTTCCTTAAAAATCTAATTGTGGAAGACGCTACGGCGAAAAGTTACGGTGTTTCGGGGAAACTACGCATACATCCTAAACAAATGGTCTGAGGGGAAAACATTCTTCTTTCTTTCTGTTAATGGCACAACAGCCTATGGAGGGCCTAGGCCGAGCTTTTCACATCCACTCATTTTGTGCATGTTATATTTGTACATGAATGGAAGGGGCTTACAGTTTTATACCGAATCCGAACGGCCAATTGAACATTTCTCCTTAAGCAATTTTTACCCTTGTAGGTCCGACAGAAGGTGCCGTGAAGAACAATGATTGATTCTAATTTTTGATTTTGCCTGTGCCGAATCCCGGACATTCTGCGTAGCAGGTCAACGAATTACCAACTACTGCACAGCGACCATAAAGGGGAAAACATTTTTTCAGATAAGTATTCCATAGAATAAATATGTAGATTGGAAAGGTTAGCTGAGCATCAAAACAATCTCAGCTCTTTGTTTCAAGGCGAAAACACCTCTCAAAAATAAAATTGATGACCTTTCACTTCTTCAGTGTGTAGCTGTACTAAAACTCTACACACGCTAATCAAAAAAAAAAAATTTTATAACAGATTAACCTTCTGTGGATCTTTGTAATGGGATAAAAATTTAACTTATGACGATATCCTGTGTTTTATTATACCAATATATTCAGAAATAGGCAAACTTTAGGATCGCGTAAAAATCTGACAAAACTGACTTCAGCACATTACTGTAAGGCACTTCCACTATCAAATAGACATTTTCTGATACTGAACACTTTTTATCGATTTTTATCAATTTGTCGCACAGTGTTAAAATTTGTTTTTTTTTTTTTTTTTTTGTATCATTTTTTTTCTTAGTTAAAAATTACGGCGATTGTTTTGTTGGTAAGTGTTTCCATATCACTTTTTCTATGGAACGATAATTACTGCTCCGACCTTTTGACCTAATCAAACAATAAGTATCAACAAAATGTCAATATCATGCAGCAGCTTCAAAACCAAAGTGATGATTTTTTGAAAAATGATTATTAATATGACGACTAAGAAGAAAAGATGTTTCTCCCAAAAAGAGTGATATTTTGAAGTATTCCACCGTAGCGTCTTCAAGAAAACAACATTAGATTCGAGTTCATCGTACCAAAGAACACATGAAAATTTGTATGAAATTTCTTTTTTTTAATTGAATCTTTTTAAAAAATGCAATTTAAAAAATTCTATTCATTTGATATTTACAATCTACCATAACTTTTAAGCTTGGTGAGATCCAATTCGTATTTTAGGGGGCGCACTGTGTTCCCTTTAAATTTATTTTTCATGTTTTGAGTTTTTCACAAGTTAACGGTGAGATGAATAAAAGTGCCATTATTTCTATTATTTTTTTCAACTCAATTGAGAAAATTCAAAATTTAATTATTTTTGCATTGGTATTGTAATAAAATATATTTAGCGATGCCTTTAGCGATACTAGAACCAAAAATGGTCGATAGCGTATGAGTTAAAAGATAATAAACATTCACCAAAGTCATACTTACTTATATTTTAGAAAAATAAATAAAAAATGTAAATGATTCAATTGTAATTAATATGCAAATTACCAACACTAGTAAGAATTTTAAGAATTTCTATAATTAATAAAATATAAAAAAAACAAAAAATAAAAAATAAAATATACAAAATTATGTAATTCTATAAATAAACATTAACAATAGGCCCTCGCTACGATGGTATTCAGGCCGTTTTTAGTTAAGCACTTATATTTTATTATAAGCATATATTACAATATTTTAAAATAGTTATTAGTTTGTTGATATTGTCAGCTGTAGTGTCTTTTAACAGGCATAACATGTTGTTACTATATTTTTTAATTACGTTCCACTTTTCTGTGAGATGAGTGAGAGAGATGGTAGAAATGTGACAGAGTGGACAAGTTGAAACATCAGTTCCTTCCATAAGGTGTTGATGAGTGAGTAAGTTATGCCCCATTCTTAGTCTTGCATATTTGAGTAAGGCCTGTTTTGTACAATTAGGCGGATACATGGGCGCATCACCGTTATTGTTGTCTTTTTTTTTTTTATAATAATGCGCATGTTCACGCTATTTTTGACTTTGTTTGTTTATGTCGAATTTATCGATTTCTTCTTCTTCTTCTTTTTATGGCACAACATCACATGGCATCCAGTCAAGTTGTGCGTGTTTTATAGTTGTACATGAATGGAAAACAAGTGAAAAGTTTTTCATAGGTAGTTTTTACTCTTGTAGGCAGGCTTGCCATTGCATGCCAAGAAGTGTAGAAAATTAGTTTTTTCTACTTTTTGCTTTTGGCTGTGCCGAGATTCGAACTGCGGACATTCTGCGTAGCAGGCCAACGCATTACCAACTACGCCACAGCGACCACTTTATTTATATCTATTATAAAACATTTATCGATTTATCGATTGTTAAATTAATAAAACAATATCAATGTGATACAGTTAAAAATTACTTTGAACGAGACCTGGTACAAGTTGTAGGTCTAGGTGAACTTAAAATATCAGTATACTATAAATTTCGAATATACCCCCAAAATCTAGACTTAGGACCAAAAAACCGATTTTCAGAGGTACATACAGGTATATATTTATAAGGTGGAACATTTATAATTTGGAATATGATTTTGGTGTAAATAAGTAAGAAACGAATAATTTTGTTCAATGTGATTTTTTTATTATTTGAAAGAACAATGCTTTCTGTTAGTTGTGGAACACTATTTCATTTAAATGACTTCCTAGGCTAACCTTGTAGTAGGCCATGTGATCAACGCGAATTTTCATCACATTTTCGACTATATGGAGCTATACTTGACCGATTGCTGCACCAATTGCGTCTTTAAGAGCCTCAATTGTTGCTGTATGGTTAGCGTAATACTTATCTTTAACCGCTCCCCACACAACAACAACAACGGCAAATACCTGGTGGCCAATGTGCACATCACCAAAATGGCCAATAATGCGTTATTCAAGCTTCGCGTGCAAATGTTCGATTGTTGCACCGATTTTGTGACACGGCGCTCCATCCTGTTGTTATCAAATGTTGTCTGAGTCCATATCTTCGAAAATAGGCCAGAAATAAGAAATAATCAGTTATCATTGAGCGGTAGCGCACACCACGAATCTTCCTTGCTCTGAACAGCAGCAACAATATTTTTTGGCTGTGCGCACTGTAGGACTACGAGAACTTGTAGTTTTATCCAATAACGATCCAATTTCAGCAATGCATGCATTTAGATTTCAAAGCTAGTATAGGGCATATGTTGGTATCCGAAGCATCAGCCAAGGTTACGGAAAGGAAAATAATCGATTTTTGTTTCTTTTAAAACCCAGTTCAATTAAATTCGGCTGTAGTCGAGCCGAATAACCCGGAGTTTACGCGTGCAGGTTAACAGCTGCAAGTTGAGAATATGTATTACATGCGAAAATTTCAAAAACTACCTGCTAGTAGCAAATATGTGAGTGGATTAGTGAACAAGTTGGTTTGTATTGAGTTTATCGAGGTTGCACTTTCGCGTGTAAACGCAGGGTAACCTAGCGTCTACACGTGCAAGTACAAGTCTGAAAAACTCAGACAAACACAGTTTTGCACTAATTCACTAAGGCTGTGGTTATATTCAAATTTTACTCCGCGAACACCATGCAATTGTTGTTGCCCGAACACGAAAACAGAGCTTTTACTCACTCCACACCGAACACGATATGCTGGATTAAATGTACACCGAGTACGCTGAGTATTCAGGGTGTCAATGAGTTATTCTATAAAAAAAAGAACAAAAGTTTATGTAAAATAGTTTAAAAAATCCACACAAAATGCAGAAAAGCGAAGTTGAGAATGTTTTTAGTTTTTAAAAGTGAATATCAAATATATTATTCATAAAAATATTGAAGTAAAATCATATTATTTTCCTAATTTTTCAATTATATTATTAATATTATATTATCCATATTGATAAAATCGTTTCAAGTTTTTTGGTATACCACTTAGTGTTGCGAACAAAATACTATTAAAAACCAAATAAATTTCGACAAAAAGCAACTTTGTAACGATCACCAATGTAACCACTACACCCAGCACGAGAGTAAAATATAATGTGTTCGTCGAACAGCGAACACCAGTATAACCAGCACCTAACACATTTCAAACTTTCAAAAATATAAAAATGGAATGAAAGTTAGGAAAAGAAGAAATAATTAAATTGATTGAACTTTATCGCAGGACTGCTCATATTCCAGAGCTCATATTCCTGCGAACAGACGTACCAAACTAAGAATTTCTTCGAACTGATTCACTTGCAAACGTGTGAAATTCCTCAAATTCTGCTCGGAATCCTCCCAACACAAATCCTTCTACAAATGCGTTTCTATATCGTATTCAGAACTTTTTATTAAAAGCGGCTTCACCCATTATCTTCTTGTTGTTATTGTCTGACTCTTCCTTCTTCTTACATTTTCCACCTCAGTTTCACTTTCGCATTCTAATTTATATAATAAGCAGTAGCGAGAACCATCTGCTTTGATGCTATTTTAGAAATAAACTTGCACTTGGTCGTGTAGAAAGCCAAGCTACTTGTATTATCAACTTGCAGCTGTTTAATTGCACGTGTAAATGCTGGGTAAGATTAGCACTATTGTAACTTTTTAGTTTGATAAGAATTAGTAAATCGATTAGGAAATTTCGAGTGATTGGCAGTCGATTGTTGATTGATTCTTATCAACATTCATAGTAGACAAACTAATTTCAGTTGATTGTTGATCAACAGATGCGAGGGTAGATCAATAAGTACCCGTGTGTGAAGACCGTCGTGTACTGCCATCTGTCACACGACATCGCACTAAATTTCTGATTCATAGGTTAGTTTTTATTTGGCAGCCATTAGTATCACACGTGTTTGGTGTTTCGTGTTTCGCGATAAAATGGAAAAAGAACAATATCGATCCGTAAATCGTTTTTTATTTTTGGATGGAAAAACATGCGAAGAAATAAAAGCTAAGTTGGATGCTGTCTATGGGCACCCTTCACCATCTATGACAACCGTAAGAATTTAAACGTGGTCGTACATCTGTTTTTGATGAGGAGAGCCCAGGCCGCCCGGCAGACGTGGTTACCGACGGAATTGTTGAAAAGGTCCACGACATGATTCTCGCTGATCGCCGAACGAAAGTGCGCGAAATAACAGAGGCCGTAGAAGTGTCGTACAGAACGGTAATTAATATTTTACATGATAGGTTAAGCATGAGAAAGGTGTTGACCTGCGACTTCTTTCTGTTCCCCAGCATGAAAACTTGGCTCGGGGGAAAAAATTCAGCTCAAACGAGGAGGTTATCTTCGAGACAGAAGATGATCGATCGAGATTCACAATAGGCAAATTATAATTAGCCGATAGTCAATGATAATCGACAGTCGATTCAGGTTCGCAATAGCGCCCAATGGTGTGAATATTTATTAAAAAAGCAATATTTTTAATTCGAAGGTTAAGATGCACTATAGAAGATCAGTGTAAAACTTCAGACTAAAATTTGTTTTTTTCATAAATTTACTTCTTTAGTACTAGGGAAGCTGATCAAGAATATTGTGATATAATCGTTTACGTGGTGATGTTTTAAAATGTAATAAAAGAAATGTAAATGCTCTAAAATTGGCATGTTCATGTGTACCTACACTTTAAGTTAGGATATCTCATAAATATAGCTTGCCTTAAAATATGCTCCGAAATCTTTGTTCTTCTTTTGCGCAATCTTAATCTTCATCTCTTATTTAGTACGTAAATTTAGTGATAAAAACTGAAGTTTTTAACATAATCTATAAAAAATTTAACACATGTATCATTAAAATTAAACCTCGAAGACTTAATGAAGATTGTTTATTAAAGAAGTGCATATTTATTTAAGTCTTCGTGTTTTAACTGGCGGGAATATCGGAAAATGATCAATTTCACATTTATGTAGTAGATGCAATATTTTAATACTGCAAAATAAATTTGCTTCTGAAATACGAAATTCGTTATTACCATGCATCTCACCGCCATTGGCTGGATTCATAAACACAAATGTAATCGATCTTCCTACCCTAACTAACTTATTTTTAGCTTCTCCAAAGGATAATTCAAGATGTGGAAATTAATGCTGGTTTGTGTTGTAATTGGAACGATGAGTGCTGAAGGAGGTAATCTCAAATCAAATACAAGGATCTCTAAAATCCCTTCATGTAAAACTAGTGCATGTTTGAAACGTTTGAAAACATTTCCTTCCACAGCAAGTAGCCATAGAAAACGTTATGCTAGCGGCTACGCTGGGGGTGGAGCGGGTGGATATGCGGGTGCTAGTGCCGGCGGATACTCTGGCGGATACGCTGGCACAGGTGGTGGTGGTGGTTTCGGCGGCGGCAACGATTTCGATAATGGCTATGCTCCCGACTTTGGATTCGGTTTCATTGATCCATATCAATTTCATCAACAACTAACTGCACAAATTCTTGCCGATCAGGCTGCAAATAATAAGTAAGTACAGAATTTCCTCATAAGATTCGAAATAGTTGGGTTGATACTTGGTGTTTTGGCACTTTATTTGTTTATGCTTTTATTCGCTTTGTACATATATTATTTCTTCAGAGCTATTGCTACAACATTTACTACAGGTGATGCATTTGTATCTGCCGATGCTTCTTCTCTGCCAGATGATAAGTAATTATTAACAAATCTACTTTACTTCACTAATATTTGTATATTAGATATATATAATATATCATATGAGTTTCCAATGTCGATTTACAGATTGGGACAAAATTGAGTGGACATAACAACTTAAAAGACTTAGCTTTAAAAGGAAATAAATTTAAATTACATTTTTACTTATTAAAGTAGCATAAGTATAACTAAATTTGTTGTAAAAAAGTATAACAGCCTAAGTCGAGTTAAGATGGAACATATTTTTCCTCAATTATATATAATTTCCAGAATTGTCTTTAATCTGAACATAGAATTTTCCGAAATATTACTATAGTTTATATTATATATTCTGTCAAAAAAAAAGTTCCGGGAATTGGTCAACACAAACATCGCAAACACAAAATATTTGTTATTCATTCAAATTTATGCATCGCTTTCAAAATAATACACTTATGCCAACGGGCAATCATCAACACATTTCTCAAATGCTTTTTTCGGAATTGGCTTCAGTTCTCGCCGAGTATTCTCGTTTATGTATGTATGTCGTCTATCGACTGAAAACGAGTGCCTCGAAGTGGTAATTTAATTTTCGGAAAGAGAAAGCCGGAGCAATATCAGGTGAATACGGTGGCTGTTCAATGATCATTGTTGAGTTTTTTGCCAGAAATTCGTTCACAATGATAGCCTAGTGAGTTGGTGCATTTCCGTGGTGCACCCTTGGCCCTTCCCGAAAACTTGTGCCCTTTCCACAAACTTGGGCCCTTTTCGACTTTTCGAATTTGCTCTCTCAAACGTCGCATAACGCCCAGATAATATTCTTTATTTACCGTCTGACCCACAACACCGCGATATTCAAAGTCAAAATTACCGCCCAGAGCGAGGCAAACATTCCACCGCACTCAACCGCTTTTGAATGCACTGTACCACTCATATGCACGTGTTTTTTTTATAAAGTTGATTCACTGTAAGCCTATTGTAATATTTCCATTTGCAATACAAAATTTGAGACGAATTCTTTCTTCGATATTTTTATTCATTGTAAAAATCACAAAACACACTTGAGATGAACCGACAAAATCGAGCATTGAGAGGGCAGTGGTGCCAACTTAGCGACAAGAATTTTTACAATCCCTTTAAGCGGGCTTTTCAAATTACCGTGTCCCGGTGCTTTGTTGCATATAATTTTTCCTTTCAAAGCTATCAAACTCGCCCAACAAAAATGTAGACTTTAACTATTATTGCTTTTTATCACAGAAATATAATTTTATATAATTCGTTACATTGCTGGATACTGTTCAACTTACCACCCACGATTTATAAAGTAAATACTTATAACAACGTTACTAAAAAAAGTAAAAATAGTATTTAATTCGATATGTTTTTCTAAGAGAAAACCTATTATTTTAGTATATGTCTTCTTAATTTTGTCCCCGATTGTGCATTTATAACTAAGATATAAATATTTATAGCCACATTCAACAACAAATCGCTGCACAACAAGCCTATTTCGATAATATCAGACACCAAAACCATCACAACAACAAGGGCTACAAACCACATCGTTATGCACCGTCATATGCTGCAGCCAGCGGATCTATTGGCCCCGGTGGACACTCACAAACTGCTTATATTAATCCTGAAAATCCTGTAAGCTTCTTTCAGCACATTCTCACTTTATCTTCTGATTTTCATAATTATCTTCCCTATTTACTGTAGGCTATTCCTAACATAAGCAACCGATTTGGTGGTAGTTCTTCGGCACCAGGAGGTTTCAAGGGCGTTTCAGTAAGCTCATATGCCTCCAGCTCTGATATTAACGGACATAAGACAGGAAGTCGTGGCGCACAGACCACAATCAATGACAATGGAAAGGTTACCACTTATCGAGTTCATAATTAGTTATGGATATTTGTCGGCTTTTGTATTTTGAATTTATGTATTTATTTAATAATCGAATTTTCATACGTGAAATACGTAGTGTTAAACAATAACAAGAAATATATTTAGACCTGTAATAAGTATGAAATACAGAAATTCTTATGAATTAACATGAATGCATTAAAACTATTTTACATAGTACTTATACATATGGAATACGGAAATCCTAATCACGTGTCATTTTTTAAACAGAAAAGGAAAATTCAAAATTCAGATTGAAACTCTCATATTACGAGAGTTTCAATCAAAGATGGCAAGTATAGGTACATACATTGTGCTTTCCGAAATTGTTTATGAAGGTATTTCTTAGAATTAGAAAATATTAGAAAAAGCAGTAAAAATAGTAGTAGACAAAGTATTAGAAAAGAAGAAGGAAATAGTAGTACAAATGAGTAGAAAATAGTAACGGAAATAGTAGAAACAATATTAGTAGTAGAAACTTATAGTAGAAATTCTTTCTTCATTTCTTTTAATGGCACAATAGCACATGGAGGGCGTAGGCTGAGCTATTTCCTATCCACTCATGATGCGCCTATTATATTTGTACATGAATGGAAGGGACCTACAGTTACATGCCGAATCCGGAATCCGTTAACCCCAAGATTCACCATCTCCAACAGTTTTTCCTTTTCAAAAATAAACAGAAAAGGTAAACGGTGTGAATGGAAAGTGTGACGGAAAAAATGTGATAAGAAACTTTATGACAGAATAAATGAAAGAAATTGCCACATCAAAAATATGGTAACTTTTCTAAAATAGAGAAGGGCCTAAAAGTTGATCCTGATAGAGCTTTGACGAAAATATACCTTTTTTTTATTGATACATTCAACACACAGGGTGTACCCCTATGAATGCAGAGCATTGTGTTGAATGGAAGGAAGGTTGATAGGTGGGAGGAAGAATGAGAGAGGGATTGCAATCACACAACTGTCCCGTAGTTACACATATAAGGTAAAGCCTCTTTATTTGTGACAAGTTTAAAAGATGATGTAACAGAAAGGGTTCGTTGCCTTTTATGGACTGATTTGATTAAAACAATTGAAATTTGTTTCAGACCTTAGAAAAGCTTGTTGCTTCGATGTCCTCAGACTGCTGGTTGACTATAGATCAAAAAATAAATAGTTTACCTGTGTAAGCTGATGTCCCTGGCAGCTAGAGCTTATAAATATAATATTTGTTATATTTTCAATCGTAATAAATAACGAGCTAATAATAATACTAATAAATAAATAATTGCTCACCTCCCGATCGAAGTAATAAAGTATGTTTTTTATTAGAGTGTGGTCGCTGTGGCGTAGAGGTAGTGCGTTGGACTGCTACGCAGAGTGTCCGGGGTTCGAATCTCGGCACAGGCAAAATCAAAAAGTAGAAAAAATAATTTTTCTACACGGCACCACCACCACCTCTTGGCAGGCAATGGCAAACCTACAAGAGTAAAAATTGCTATGAAAAGCCTTTCACTTCGCCGTTCGGATTCGGCACTAAACTGTAGGTCCCTTCCATTCATGTACAAATGTAACACGCACAACATGAGTGGATGCGAAAAGCTCGGCCTAGGCCCTCCATGGGCTGTTGTGCCATTAAAAGTAAAGTAAAGTTTTATTAGAGTTCTGCTTATAATCAATAAGGTTGTGGTTATATTTAAATTTTGCTCGGCGAACACCATGCAATTGTTGTTGCCCGAACACGAAAAAAGAGCTTTTACTCACAGCGAACACTATATGCTGGGTGAAATGTACACCGAGCACGCTCAGTATTCAGGGTGTCAATGAGTTATTCTACAAAAAAAAAGAACAAAAATGTATGTAAAATAGAAGGAAAACATGCCAACCTGTACATCACTATTATCATTTGCAGAAAAACGAAGTTGCGAATGTTTTTAGTGTTTAAAAGTGAATATTAAATATACGGTATTTATAAAACTATGTTTTGAAGTATGAAAATTATTTATACAACATATTAGCTGTATTCACGATGTGATGCAAATGGTGTTAATACTACTCTTGCCTTGAAAGTTACCACATATTCTCCACTACTTCAATCGCTTTTATTATAACCAGCTTGTGGCTGTAGGTCTAAAAAAATTACATTATTTGCATTATCTATTGCACATTCAATTATATTATTAATTTCACTCTCCATATTGATAAAATCGTTTAAAGTTTTTTGGTAGAATTTACAGAAGCTATTCGCGTAAAAAATTGCGAATGCGAGACCCAATGCGAATATTGAAACTTATGCGAATGCATAGAAAGTGTCTGATTCCGTTTGCAGGAAGTCAATACAACACGTGATGAGTATTTTTTAACCTACTTTTAATTATGATCACTTCTCAAATCATATTTTTCCTTTCCTGTATTGGTATTATGTAAGTAGAAATAGAAAGTAATTTTGTTTTATTTAGAAATGCGCGGAAGTGTTCGGAATTTCTTTATTACATATTTTAATAGTTATGCACATATTTATTTCAAGTACCTACATATAAACACTTTCTCATTATTAAGCTTACTTTTTGATGAGCTTTCTCTTTAATAAAGCATTTCCAATGATATGTGGTTTTATGACAAACTAAAAATAGAATATATTTTGCTGGCACCACTACACATTGTACTTAATTGATTATTACATACTCGTACATATAAAAACAAAACTATATATGTATAATAAAAGTCAAGATTTGAAAAAATGCTTGAATGATTTAAAGACGATACCGTTTGTGGGTTAAAATATACTCGTACTTACACATACATACATACTTAGTCTGGTGTATGTGCTACATACTCGTCTTTACATTTGTACGTGTATTTTTTCAGATTAATTCCACTTATTCCAAGGTTTCACAATAAATTTTTATTATTTCTCCTTGCACTTTCAGAAGGCTCAGGTTCATTAATAAAAAAATAAATACCTAGAAAACGAAATAATAAATAATATTCGTACAAACATTTCATTTTTATTTTCAGTATATACAAGTACAAGTATATACACTTTCTCATTATCTGTGTTGAACTGTTTTCTCTAGGTCAAGATGTATCGCTCGTTTGCTGGAAGACAGTCATAAAACCAAATACATTTTTTTTTATTCTCAGTATATTGTGATAGGTAAATTGAAAAGTTTAAAGGCGTTTTTCTCAGAATTTAAGTTATGTCAGCCTTGCCATAACTTAAGTATTGCCGTATGGTAAGATTTAATTAATTTCAAGTTTCTGCGTATTAATTCGATTGATAATTAATTATACCTACAGTAACTAAACTTATTAATAAAGTGATTTATACTAAATTGTTTATTATTTTACTTACTTACTTTTACTTACTTTTAATGGCACAACAGACCATGGAGGGCCTAGGCCGAGCTTTTCGCATCCACTCATGTTGTGCGTGTTAGATTTGTACATGAATGGAAGGGACCTACAGTTTAATGCCGAATCCGAACGGCAAAGTGAAAAGCTTTTCATAGCAATTTTTACTCTTGTAGGTTTGCCATTGCCTGCCAAGAGGTGGTGCCGGGTAGAAAAATTATTTTTTCTACTTTTTGATTTGGCCTGTGCCGAGATTCGAACCCCGGACACTCTGCGTAGCAGTCCAACGCACTACCACTACACCACAGCGACCACCATTATTTACCATAGGTAAACTAAAAATTAGGACATCATAACTTAACTAATGAGTTTAGTTAACTTCACGATACAACAAGATTCACTGGCCCCAAGCGAAACTCAGACACCAATGGAAACAAGTTAACCAGTTTAATAAAATAAAGAAAAAAAAGCTTGATTTTATGTACTTCATTTAGTTCTTTATCAAAAATAGAAAACAAAACTAAAATACAAACATTGTTAAAAAATACTTTAACAACTTTAACAACTAAAAAATATTTCCAAATCTTTGTAGAAAGCACAGCCAACTTCATGGTATAATTAGAAGATATACATAGAGGAAATTATAAAAAAAAAAAAAATAAATTTGAAGTTTTTGTGTTTGGAAGAAATCAAAATCTATAAAATGGGACCCCTCAAAGAGGAGATTTGTGAATTAATTATAAAACATTCTAAAGATGGAAACTTATCCGTTTGAGAAATAACGAAAATGGTTGGTAGGGCTCATGCCACCTTTCATGACAAATCATTAAAACCAGCAAATAAGAAATTTGACTCAAAACTAAGAGCACCAAAATTGGAAAAATAGGGGAAAAAGTTATTACCTCAACTATTCGTTACTAGACTAAAAGATCTAATCAGTAACCAAAATAAAATAGAGAGATTAAATTTCGCCAAAGAGCATCACAGCATTATCCTTTTGAAAAAATGCTACGTTTCCTGATGAAAGTAAATTTTATATTTTTGTTAAATTACATTTCATTGCTAGAATAATGGATCAGTATGTGTACAAAGACATTCTAAGAAAGAATTTGCGAGAATCTTTGTAAAAACTGGAGCTTGACACCGAATGGAACTTTTACCAAGATAATGATCCGAAGCACAAGTATGCAATGTGCGAACCTGGCTTATTTACAATTGCCCTCTGTGTGTTTGAAACACCTCCTCAAAGCCCAGTCATAATCCAATCGAAAATTTATGGGATTATCTTGACCGCAAAGTTTGATTGCATGAAATTACTTCAAAAGTAGCATTGAAAAGGACATTATCGGAAAAATGGGAAAAATAGAGGCAGCACCGAAGAGGCCTAAAATGGATGTACAAAATAAAGTACTACATTCAACATATTGAAGTAATGTAAAGATTATCAAAATCGTGTATTCTGCTAAATTTCGATTGTGTGTGAAATTTCAATATATGAAATTTTATAATAGTTTATTTTTATTTTTGCTTTCTCTTTTAAATAAAAAATATAACTTTTATATATATTATACTTTTGTTTTCTATTTCTGTATTGATTTATTTTAACAAACACCAAAAAAAAAAAATCAATTCTTTGGTGTCCAAGTTTTGCTTGCAGCCAGTATATGTACATAGTATAATTCACTATATATTGTTCTCGTTTTTATAGTTCTAATAATAGTTGTATTCTGTTTCAGCTATTTTCTTGACCATCTGAATACTTGCTCAATAAATAATGTCACTGTATATCAGCATATAAAGTAATGCTCTATTTAATTGAGCTGGTCTTATCAGCAACAGTGACAGTCAAATATAAAAAAAAATTATTAAAAATTTTCAGAATTTTAATACGCGAATTCGAAATAAATAAATGGAGGCAAAGTGTCTTTACTATTTAAGATTAAATCGGAATTGAAAACCTACTTGGAGCTTGGAGTTGAATTCATTAATAAAAAGTTGGTGGCAGCAGTTAGACGTTAAGGATCATCTCAATAAAAGTGAAAATTAACTGTATTTTGGGCATTTAAAAACTACACAAAATGAAGTGTTTCATCGTATTGGCCCTGTGCCTTTGTGCTGTAGTAGCAGGTAATTAAAATAATAACACATACATACATTTTTTCAATCATTTCTAATTAAGGTATATTTAAAATAAAAGTTTATATATTTTTGAATGGACAACTCAAAGAAAATAGCAGCAATTGTGAAATAATGATGAATAATGTTCTTGTGTTTAATATCATATCGCTTTTGTAGTTTAATAAATTTTATATTCGACAAAGTGATTATTAAAGTGCAGTGTTTTGAGCGCTATTACAACGACTTTCGAGATACCTTCTATCTATGTCTTGTATTTGGCATGGTCCACGTTAGCCAATAGGCTAATAATGCAAAGCGCGCTGGATGGCACCTGGGGCCAGAAATGGTTTTTGACATTCGGTTCCGACTCCTTCGCTTCGCTCACAAGTGCGAAAGAAAATTTTAAACGTCAAAAACTTAAAGTTACTCGTTAATTGGAAGATAAATTGGAGTCGAACCATGTCGCTTTTTATTCTTAAATTTTATACTTCTTCCACCTCTTCTGCTTCTGCTGCTAAAAGCAAACTCACGCAATTCACTCAAAAGCATGCAATTTGCTTTAACTTTTACTATCGCAAATCAAGTCCGTAACAAAAATGTTCGCTCCGTTCGTCTTTCATTATAGCGCATAGTGCCAAGAGAATCGATTGCTCGATCCGCTGAAGAAGTAATAAATCTCTTGGTATCTTTGTTTCTGTGTAGCTTTCGTAATCTGTGTGGAAAGAACCCTAGGTCAATGGAACCCTAGGTTCCAAAGCAGAGCTTGAGGAAGTATTAAAATTTAGCTAAAAAAATCTAGCTGAGAAATATATAAAAGAATCAAACTACTAATAAATCATATTCTGTGCCTTGCAGTACAGAATATGTTCTGCTGTAAATTCTATAAATCATCCGATCCCAAATTTGTTCTCTTAAAAATATTGAATTATAAATTCAATCAAGCGAAATTCCTAGTTTAAGTTATCGCGCTTTGATTATTCACAACTTTTTAGATACATGATTTGTTCTTCCTTTTTAATGCTATATAATCGAAGTTCGATTGTACTGCATCTAGATTGATTAGATTGAATCAGGGGCTGGTCATAAGGCACCAAATCACTGCGGCCTAAAAAGGCCTGTTGTGAAGAGCTCATTGAATATCATAAAATACTCTTCTTAGGCTTGTAGCATTTAAAAATGCTAAGATATCCTTGGGAGTCATATTGACCACTTCAACCGTAGTTGTGTTTGTAATAGTAAGGTGACGAAGTCCAAGCCTTGCAGCACAGAATATGTTCTGCTGTTTCCTCGTCTTCGTCCCAAAATCTACAGAATTCGTCCCGAGTTATTCCCATGTTAGCAAGATGTTTCCCAACCGTGTCCACTAAGTGTCCAGTAAGAAATCCTGTGACAGCCCCTTTTCTGGCTAGCTCGTCAGCCAATTCATTGCCCTCAATACCAATGTGTCCAGGCACCCAAATTAGATGGACTCTATTTTGATCAGTGGTTGAAGGCACTCCCATATAAGTTTTGAACTTATTTTTAAGGAATTTAAGGCCAGTGGTGCAGCTTTACTGTTCGAGAGAATGTAGATGTTTCGTTTACACCACGGCCTTTCTTCATATTCTCTAAGACATAATTCAATTGCGCGATGTACTTCCACCTGAAAACCCGATTTTCTTGGCTCATACTAGCAATAATATCCTTTCTCGGCCTAACTCCATAAACTCCCGTTCCAACTCCCTCGTTTGTTTTTGATCCATCTGTCTACTACACACCTAGCAATAAGCCATTCTAAAATTTAATAATTAAATTATTCTGAAATTATGTATTATCTAAATTCAGCGTAATAAATGAGATTGTTTCATAATTTATGGTCCAGAGATAATGGCTGACATTGTGACATACAATGATAAGTGAAATCGAATCGTAAAAATATTAAATTATCTCACTTGAATAATAGTTATGCAACGATTTGCTGATTAAATGAAATCATAACATCCTGTTTTATATATATGTGATAATAGTGATAATAGAACGCTGTCGTCATTGTTATTGTAACGCAATAGTTCTGTGAAATAAAATATCTACTTCCTTACTTACGTAATTTTTATATATTTAGAAAATATGTAATACTTTTGTTTTGTTTTTTATTGTGATACAGTCAACACACAGGGGGTACCCCTATGAATGCAGGGCATTGTGTTGATTGGAATAAAGATTGATAGGTGGGAGGAAGAAGACGGGATAAGTAATTATTAGCGTTTGCTTTAAATTTGCAAGGGTCATAATAATCGGGAAAAATATTTGTGGGAGCTTATTCCAAATACAGTACTTACATATGACTTCAACGATTCGGCTGAGGCATCGTCTCTTGATGAGATATTCATATGATAATCCTCGGATTTTCATATGGTATTATAAAAAAGTCATTTTGACCTACATACTTAATAGTTACCAATTGAGGCGATTGGTTAATTATGAGATGTAACAAAGAGATTTTTTTTAATATTAAGTGATTTTTGGGGATAATTATAAAAATTGATAAAATTTAACTAAACTGATTTTTCTTTTGCAGATGATCTGGAAGGAAGGTAAATATTAACACTAAATAATAAATATCCAAACAAGTACTTTTATTTAATTATTTAATGTAATTTTATTATTTAAAATAATACAAATGCAGAGGGCGAGATTTTCACACTTTGTAAGTACCCTAACAAGGATGGAATATTTTTTTGTAATTATAAAAAAACTATTTCCTGATTGGCTTGGTACACAATTAATAGTTTTGCTCCAGAGAAAACATAATGAGAAAATAAATTGCTTGATAAAATTCAAAATTTCACAATATTTTTAAAAATTGTATTTTGTGTATACTTAATCCTTACGTTTTGCAATTAAATACGACAGACATTATAGCCAACATCACCAAACAGTTGAAGAGGCAAAGAAGAAGGTCGAAGAAACCTTAGGTTCCAGTTATGATGGGTGAGTTTCAAAACTCTCGGACGCTTTGAGGTATATTTCTAAATGAGTAAATTTACTCTTTAACATAGACAACATTTGTCATCGTTCGAAGAAGTTGGTTCATATGGTGGTATTGGAACTGCTGGTGTATCCGGTGGATCCGGCGCAGATGTTGCTGCATCAAGTGGTTATGGCTCGTCGTTCGGTGCACAAAATGCTGCTTCATTCGGAGCCCAAAATGCTGCTTCATTCGCAACACAAAATGCTGCTTCATACGGGGCACAAAATGCTGCTTCATTCGAAGCACAAAACGCTGCTTCATTCGGTGCACAAAACGCTGCTTCATTCGGTGCACAGAATGCTGCTTCATTCGGTTCTCAAAATGCTGCTTCATTTGATGCTGAAAATGCTGCCTCATTCGGTGCTAGTCACTCGGCCAACTTTGGTGCTCAGTCGGCTTCATCTTTTGGCGGTAGTTCCAGTTATGATAGTGGCGCTAGCGTGGGTGCTACTCACTCAGTGGTTATTCCAGTTACAGCTGGTGGTGCGTCTTCAGCTAGCTTCACAGAGCATTCCGAAAATGTTCAATCTCAAGTTGTGCCGCAAGTTGTTGTGTCAAGCGGTGGCAACACTGGTGGTGAAGTCTTTGTACACCATGAGGAACGTCGCACTGAAAGTAAACCCGTTGTTCAGTATATTGCACCATCTGGTGGTGCTGAGAAATACTATCATCATGAAGAACGTCGTGTCTCCCAGGCTCAACCTCAAATACTCTATTCGGCTCCCTCGGGTGGTGAGAACTATGTGGTTCATGAGGAGCGTCGTATTCAAAGTCAACCTGTTGTCCAGTACATTGCCCCCTCAGGTGGTTCGGAAAATTTCGTACATCACGAAGAACGTCGCGTACAAAGTCAGCCTATCATTCAATATACTGTTCCATCCGGTGGTCACGAATCTTATGTTAAATACAGGAAAGTAACAACAGCATCACAACCTCAAGTGATTGTGCAACCATCTGGAGGCAGCCATTCGTCTTATGTTCATCAGACCTCCTCTTCGTCCAACACTGGATCTCAGCTGGGAGCTCTTCTTTCAGGAGGTTTAACTTCTTCTACTGACTTACATAGTTTATCTGGAGCAAACGCTGGACTTTCAACCGGTTTCGGTAAGTATTCAAACGTTATTTCAAATGGATCTTAAGTTGCTTACTTACGTGCATTTGCTTTATTTCCAAGGCTCTGGAGCTCTAACCGCTGCTGGTCTTTCTTCAGGCTCTAGATATGGAGCTTCTAACCAAGCTGGTTATGGAGCCAATAGCGCTTCTCAATTTGGTTCATCTTTTGGTGCTCAACACAAGTTCGGTTCCTCATTTGGTGCCGAGTCTAACTTCAATTCAAAATTCGGCACTGGTTCAAACTTTGGTGCTGAATCTGGTTTCGGAGCAACTGGGGCAGCCAGCTCCTCTGGACTACACCACTACATGACTGAAGCTGAACGTTTAGCTAAGCAGCAGGCTCAAGGCATCAGTGTAGGAGGCATTCGTACCGGCAGTAGCCAATCAAGTAACCTCGAAAGTGGATTTGGAAGTGGTTTTAATAGTGTTGGTGGTGCCAGTGGCGGCTATGGTGGCTTAAATGCTGGCTATGGAGCTGGTGCTGGTGCTGGAGGATACAAAACCAAATCATGGGAGAAAGCCTCCAAATGGTCATCTCAATCTGAGGTGGGTTACGTCATGAGAGAGCTAATTTATTAATTTTATTACATCTTTGTTTCACTTATTTCAGTTTGGATCTGATGGCCAAGTTAAGAACTTCAAAGAGTTATCTACTGGCGAAAGTGAAAACTATGATATTAATGGAAAACGTGTTGGCTACAAGGCTGCTACCACAACACTCGATGATAATGGCAAAGTTAGCAGTTACAGTCTCCACTCATAAATAATTTAAATATTCAATGATTTTGTGTTTTACATAAAAAAGCTGAACATTTCTGAGAATCAATAAAGAAAGTTTTTGAATATTAAATGTTAAAGAAGAAAGTGTTTTTGAAAAAGGGTTGCTATGCTCCTCTTAGGCCAGTTACTTTTATTACACATTTTATTAGTTGCAGCTAAGTCTTTGTCACTTTCTTTCCGTTTTTATCCCCAATATAAAAGTGTTAGAAAAGTTGAATAGGAAATTTTTATTTTTAATTACTTACAATGCACGCTTCTTTCTATCTACAATAATGCTCGTACATATAATTATTTTCTAGAAAAAGGATTTTCTAATTTTCCATCCAATACCTGAAGAACCGAACTGGTTGGTCGTAAGACACCGCGACTTCCGCTTGCGCTTTCACGCCTTCTTCGGTTATCTACACTGGATGAGATGCAATAACAAGGTTTCCATGTAGGCGCCCTGTATCCAGTTACAGCATTTGGTCGATAAGGTTCACTGTATGCGCGCTCTGTTGTCCAGACACTAGAAACTGGTACATAACTGTTCCAACCATCTTCTCCTCGGCGGTAGATTGAACCACCGCCACGACTATCTCCCGAACCGGTATACACGGGAATATTATGCGGATAAGGGGGATAGTAATTGCCATAGGAAGGACCACCACGCCCAGTGCTGACGCCATCGTAACCACTACGTCTTTCGGATGAGAAATTTGGATTCCAATTCGTTTTGGGGTCATACGGTTTGCGTGGCTTATGCGTTGAGGAACCACCGCGACCCTTGTAGATAGGAACGCTGGCATCCTCTGTAAAAATTGTGCATGCCATCGAGATTTACTATTTGTATACGACGAAAAGTGTCAGACAGTAACATTCACAATACCTTTATCTTCTCTGCGTTGCGCACTTGTTGCATTTCCATCGTCATCACCATCAGCAGTTATCTCGAAAGTGATGTCAGTATGAATGCCAACACGTTTCTTATGCTTGCCAACATCAGTTATTTCCACAGTCTCCTTCGATTCTACGAGTGTTTGTGTATGTCATTTTACATATTTCATTTTGATTTGATGTTATTAATTATTTGCTAACTCAAGAACACACATACGTGATGGAGCAAAATGCTGGTGTGCCTTTAATGTACTAACCTTTAGATGATTTCTGCGTGTCTCCGGTATCAACAGTTACGCGCACTCCATGTATCTTTGGTCCAGATTTGCCGCCACCACTACTGCTGCCACCTGCACTTGTTACACCATCATCATTACCCCCTTCATTCCCCATATTCTGACCATCATTATTACCATTTGCTCTTCCCTGCACTATACCGGGCACATTTGTGTTGTTTTTATTTTCTGTATCGTCAAAATCCAACTTCGGTGAAACTTTATTCGATTGACCTGGTTACAAGAAAATTAAGAAAATAAAAATAATCTCACTCTGTGGGAATATAAAATGAAAGTGAATTGGAGCATATTTTAATTTCGAATAAATACGAGTACATCAATGTTGAAACTTTGCTTTTGATTTGAGGTTGTTACAAATTTGAAGGCGATTTAAAAGCTCTTGTAGGTTCTAATGAGATTGCTCGAGTATGCATGGCATTTATGTAAATAACATTCTGGAAATCAGTACGTGCATACATAAAAAATATTTCTATTGACTCGGAAGAAAAGGAATCAACATTACATTGAATTGCGTACGTAAAAAGTATAAACCATATTAAATAAATTATTATTAAATGATGAGATAATTTATTAATTTAGTTAATGAGCTTGAATAAGCCTATGTTTTGAATGGTTCAAAATATATTATTTGTTATTACTTTTTTTTTTATTAGTATAAATTATTTTGGAAATTATTTTCCTTATTTTCGATGTAGAAATCGAAATTGTTAGATGCGAATAATCTTCTAATAATAATAATAAGATACATGGTATCACTGTCTAGAAATTGAAGAACGACTCTATTGAGTCAAGGTTCTTCGAAAAACAGGAAGAAATAAGTAAGAACATTTTCGTAGGCATCGGTAGAATCGCTATTTCAACAGGGATAGTTCTATTAATGTTGGTCTGCTTTAAGTTATGTTATATTAAAAGTAGTTGTGTGCGGGTGCCAGTACACTTGGGCCTAAAAGGTAATACCAAGTAATACCATGGTAATACCAAGAGCATGGTATTTATCCTTTAACTTCAGGCCGTTTCAATCAGTACGTTCTGATTTGGGAAGCTAAGCAAGTGGCTAATCTGGGTATAAAGACCGAAGCTGGCTAAATGCTTCTTCCTTATCAGTGCTGGATCAGTGCTTAGAACTTTATCAGAAGAGTTAAAGTTTTCTGCAATATTTGCTGCAATTCCTCTTGTTAAATCCATCACGGATAGTGTAGTCAATATAATACCAACGATCGTAGTGATTTCTTCTGAATTTCCGTTCTTCTGGCTCTTAAATACATAAATACATATTATAAAGACTATATGCACTTCGATTTTAACTAATGGCGATTTTAACTATGGAACTGTTTAAACTAGTGTAGTTTGTCTAGACTTTCGTAATACCGTTTCATATTAAAAGAACTTCATGGTTCATGTTACATACTCCTTGCTCCATAATACTCTCTTAACCTCGAACTATTCCTATAACTACCTTTAACAAAGGACATGTTTGCATTATTGTTATCCTAAACTTTAATGCTCTATGCGTAAATGATTTCTTGATCGTTTTGCCAGTGGCTTCAGTGTGCCTTGAATTTTGAATAATACAATTTTCGGTTCGTTATCTTAAGCGGCTTATTAATATCGTTTTATATGAATTATTGATCCAAACCTTTGACATTATGGCACATCAATATGGTAATGCAAAATAATCCAAATAGTTTTGAATTGCACGATATCATGGCAGAGAGTTTATATGAAATTAGTTGTTATTTGTAGTGTTTATTTATATTCAATAAAACTTAACTTAAAACGAACACGATAAGCGACTGAATTAAACTAACGCAAGTCAACTCAAAAATACTCAGAGGCACCTGTGAATAGAACCTTAGAAAACAGAAAAAAAAGTGTATATAGGTATATAAAATATAAGCGCGTTTCATTAAATTACTCGTACCTGCTGTTGTTAATTTTCATCGTTAAATTGTTATTGTTTTATTCTCGTACAAGTATATGGAGTTTCAATGGATGTATCTAGCTGTCTACTACCCAGCTGCTTAGTTAAGAAATTAGACAATCTCGTCTTAATAGTCGATATCATCTTCACGCTACCTGTGGCATTTATTGTTTTTGTTGTTGTTGTTGTTGTTGTTACTGTTGTTGTTGGTGGTGGTGTTGACGAGCTGACGGCACAGACTCTGAATGTTAGTTAGACTGTGGGATAGTGTGTATGGTTGCTGTTGTTGGCCAAGGGGTATGATACAGTGCGCATTGCGCGGTATTGACCAGGCCGGACAGACTAATTGTATTTAATCAGATTCAAATAATCTGAGCTGCTTGTGTTATTTCATGTTTTGTTCATATTTTTTTTATTATTTTACACATTTTTTTATTAAAAGAAAAACCATTTTTTCTCTCTCTTTACGAGTATTCATGAACTGTAAACATTTGTGAATATTCTTGAGGCGGTGGGGGTTTTTTATCACATCATTAATCAACACAGCAGCGTTGTCGCTTCTCGTGTTCCTTTTTTTTTCTAGCAATTATATTGTAGCTTTTTTTGACAATGATTATTTGTAATTACAATATGGTTGTTGTTTGTTATTTAAATACTTGAAGTTTGTTTTGGTTGTTGGATTGTGTGTTGACGTATTGTATTTAAATAAGTACAAGAAAGAGTGCCCATATTTGCAAAAGTGCTTTGAGTTGGCGGCGCTTAAAGAATACGCTTTATTGTTGAATTGTTTTTATTTTTTTCGTAATTATTATAGCTCACGTTTATTGCAAAGAATTATTAAAAAAAAAAAAAATAACCTTTCGTTGTCATTTTCTATTCCGCAGGAAGTATTTTTATTTCAAGAACAAACCAACACGATTAATAGAAGAAGTCATTTAAATAATATAATATTTTGTTAGTTATATGTAGAGAAATAGCATGTATGTTCAAAGTGGCGGATCCAGGGGGGGAGACTATCCTCCCATTTGCCATTCGGACAAAAAAATTGTTTAGATTAGTTTAGAATTTTGTGTTTCTTACTGCCAAAAACAAAATTTGCCGATTGCATATAAATTTCGAAATGCAGTGAAAATTCGTAGGGAAGAAAGAAAGAAAAAAGTTAGAAGTGAGACATTTCTGATTTTTTCTAAAATAATTCAGCAGATATTACTACACATTTCGATTTTTTCGTATTTGTTTTTTACGAGTGTACATATTGCGTTTGAGCTTAATTAATAAGGGTCTTTCACAATACCTTGACAGGTCGATGTCGACTAAAAATAAAATCGCTGGATGTTCTTATAATGTAAGTATGCATCACTATTTAAAATTTAATTCAACGCAAAATTCTTTATATCAGACATTAAAAAAGCGATAAAACGATTTCTGCGAAATCCTGCTCAATTAGCTCGTTCAGTAGCAAGGAATATGCAAATATTCAAGTCTTCCATGCAGCTTCTTCTCAGGAATGACCTACGACTCAAAGGATATAAAAGCAATTACTCGTAACAAAAAGTAAGGAGCCAGTCGAGATGAAATAATCTTTTCGAATGAAAAACTGTTCTTTCTGCAAGATAGCTACAACCAGCAGAATAACTGAGTGTATTCAAGAAGTCTTGCGAAGGCCCCAAAAGATAAATTGGCTGTTGAACGATTCCAAAACGTGACCAAAATCATGGTGTGTGAGCGGTATCACAAGAAAGGAATTTACCATTACTTTTCATTGATCGACACAAACTATTACGTCATGGACGTTTGGTAAAATCATCTTCTTTCCCATGCCAGGAGATTATATGATGATCAATATTTTTATTTCCGAAAAGATTCTGATTCTGCAAAGCGCACACAAGTGTGGTGCAGTGAAAATTTGCTTGATTTCATGGCATGGTATGGAACTATATGTTAAGTGAAATTGGCTCAACAAAAAGCTCCTCTCCAATACAATGCCTGCTCCAACCATACAACCGTCATCCTTCTGTGGTACTATGGTGTCGTGTTAAAGTTCTTTGTTATAATGCCGTTGCTCTTATACTTCCGTAAAGTTAATTTCACCATGAAGTTTTTGTTGGAAGTCACGGTTGGAAATGATGTAGTCTCTTTTGTTGGCTAGTTGCCACACATGCGACGAAAGCAGGCTACCAAGGTCGAAAGTTCTTTCTCGAACTTGCCATAGTCATAACGTAGGCGGTGATTGGAGTCTCTGAACCAACTTTAGTGGTTGGATTATTGTTATATTACTTCTTTACTTACTTTTAATGGCACAACAGCCCATGGAGGGCCTAGGACGAGCTTATTTGCATCCACTCATGTTGTGCGTGTTATATTTGTACATGAATGGAAGGGACCTACAGGTTAATTCCGAATCCGAACGGCGAAGTGAAAAGCCTTTTATAGGCAATTTTTACTCTTATAGGTTTGCCATTGCCCGCCAAGAGGTAGCCGTGTAGAAAAATTATTTTTTCTACTTTTTGATTTTGCCTCTGTCGAGATTCGAACCCCGGACACTCTGCGTAGCAGTCCAACGCACTACCACTAATCACAGCGATGACTTGTTATTGAGAAAGAGCTTCAGGATTTTGTTCAAACTTTTGCAGATCCCAATCGGTTAAGTTTCGGCGCTTCAAATTATCAGCAGGCTTCACTTCTTGTATTACTTTCATCTTGTGCGGGTATAGGCCACGATTCTCCACAATGTGGACTGAGACTAATTGACTGAGACTAATTCCAGTGAACGGCGTGGAATCGACTTATTTAGTACATTTTAAACTGAAGCTTCTACCGGTGCATTGTCTCAATGGCACAAAATTATTCAATAATGAATATGTTGACTCAAATGTATCCATTGTAGCCGAAAATTGGAGTAAGCGCTCCTAAAGTTGTGACCACCGACTCAGAATTTCGGTAGTAACTTTTAATAATTTTCAAACGATGCTCATTCGTGAACTTCACCATGATAAAAACGTTAATCTTGAATGACTTTTTGAAATTCCAGATCATAAAAAAGTTAATGGAGAGTTTGTATGTATTTAAATACAAAATTCTTATGTCCCTATTTAAAAACCCTTTGTATATGATATTGTATTAAATTTCGTCAGAGGCTATAAATTGTTATGAAAAATGTATTTATTTGTAAGATTTTTATAAATATAAGCAGTTGCTGTATTTACATACATACATACATAAAATAAGTGCTCAACTCAATATAAATGAAGTATTGAAAAAAAGAAGTTTTATAATAAAATTTATGTACTTGTTCCATAAGTTAATAATAGCCAAAATCTGATAAATTTAAATTTAGTACTACTCACGTTAAAATTTTTTAATGTTTTTACTTTTAAATAAACAATACATTTTGCATAAAAACAATTGAAATTGAAATAAGTGCAAAAAGAAAAAAAGCAAATAAAACCAACACACAATGAAAATTGCTTTGATAATATCGAAATGAACAAGCGGCAGCGGTAGCAGCAACAAACAACAACATCAACTTTGATGGATGCGATGCGATGTGATGCGATGATATAAAATGTGCTTGTAAAACGGCGGATTAAACGACGAGATAATGCAAAATGCTATGGTATGGTATGTGGTTAAAAAATGTGAGGTTATGTGCAAAGGCAAATATGCATCCCTGTGTATTCACTCATGTGCACCTAACATTTGTGGAGAGCAGGAGTGTGAGCAGGTTGGTCGAAAATCTATGAAGGTTGTTTGTCTTTAAGGAGGGCGCGGACTATATCTAAGAAGCTTTAAATGGGGGATAGTTGCAACTTTACTGTAGCAGAAATGCAATCTTCCCTTCTGGTCATAAACTCCATACCTATATATATATATATATATATTCATGTACATGCAATAACACAATACAACATATGCCAACCTTGTAGCGGCGCATTCGATACTCTATCCTTTTTATGCGCCTTATCCTTCATCCATTTGTCATCGTCAGAGCGGCGGACATTCATGTACTGCAGCGAAACGATACAAACTTAGTGCCCATTCTTCTACAAGGTATTGCATCAGCGCCCCTTTACGACCCCTTTGCAACCATACATTTTTTGAGTTTGTTTTTGTTTTACTCTCTTTTCATCTTTTCTTGTTTGTTTTCCATTTTCTTTTGCACTTTTAGACAACGACGATAAGAAAGAAATTACAAAAATATATTAAAGTGATGACATCGGAATCCATCTGGTTAATGGTGTTTTTGTAGTACACAGTATCAGCAACAACAACAGCAGTAACAACAACTTTATAGAACATAGGAAGGCATTCATATATACATACAATGTACACACATGGTGCAAGGTGAAACCGAAAATCAAACAATACTTGCCCCCTTAAATATTGCTGTTATACATTCTTATCAGAAAGATTAAAAACATAGACATACTCGTACCCATGCGGGAATAAACATTCGCTCTCCACCCTCATTTTATTTGTTCTGGTTGTGATGACATCCAACATAATAAGAAAACCACTGAGTCATGCATGGCAGGCTGCATTGCGGTGGTGGTTGTGGCGGGTGTAGGACTGTATTTGATTTTGTGTTTAAGATTAAAGTGCATTTTCTTAAAGTTTGGTTCAGTGGTTTCAGTGAGTGACCCCCTTCATAGAAAAAGAACTTTCAAATTGCACATGAACCTTACCGCAATTCCTTCTACAACTGCTGCTGCTTACTACTCATACCTATGAGTTAGTTGTGTTTTCATTACGCAACCTAATAAAATTTATGACTTGACATTAATGTCTTCTAATCCCGGCATTTCGTTCTTAACGTAATTTACGCCTCATTGCGTCGGCTTTAATTATAACACTTAATGAGACGTTCAAGTGCAATTGTTAATTAATTGCACGTAGGCTTTTGTTTCATATTTCTAAATTTATTGCGAGGTCATTTGTGTTACATTTACCATCCCCCAAAATGTACCCAATATCACAATATTATTCATATTTTCTTCTAATAGATGCCTGATAGTTGTAGACTTTGTGTTCAAACCTCATTCCTGTAAAATACGACACGCTCCAAATGGAGCTTTTAGATAAAGTTTCATTCCATATCCATATCTATAAGTATTTAGCGCCCTTAAAATTATGTAGAGTTATTCAAGATTTTTCGTAATACACAAAACTTAATTCTTCTGTATTGGAGTGAAACATGGCTAGCATCGAACAATATCCGACAGTGGCTCCACATGTTCATCAACAAATGCCTGAGAGTAGTTACTGCAATAAATTAACCAAATCCGATTGAAGCATCCACAAGACTGGAAGCTGTTTGTTGCCAAGTTAAATAGAATGAGGTTGTACTGCGTATTCAGTCCCGTAGTTCATAAAAGCAATGGTGGCCGAGAGGAAGGGAGAAAATAAAAGGAGAGTCGAAAAGAAGGCGAGACTGAAAGAAAACAAATGAGAGGCGGACGGTAAAAGAGCGAGAGATGGAACAGGAAAAGAGAGAGAGAGATAAGTAGTGCTGAGAGGGAGAGTTAAGGAAAAAAGACAGGATTTTACAGGTTTGATGAACTGTCGGGAGTACACCAATTTTGTTGGTTGAAGTGGAGCTCTGGCACTGTTTTGATACCACGTCCTCAGTTGATTTTGCTGTAGTGTTAGATTTCAATTAAAAAGTAGTTCTCAGTATTACAAAATACTATATTTACTTGCTTATATCTAACGTTAACTTCAAAGTATTAAAATCTGCACGGAGTGGAGTAGTAAACGCACTGATTGGCACGAGTACAATTGGGAAGGCGGTTACAAGAAGAACTACGCTAGGTGGCGTCTTTTCACCGCTGCTATGGATACTTATTGTTAACGCAATATTTACCGAGCTCTGAAAAAAAGGATTTAAAGAAGTAGGATATTCAGATAATGTCCTTATACTGAATAGATAGTGGCAAACATCTTTAAACTATTCCAAGACAGGCTAGTCTTATTCACCAGGTGAAAACTTGAACCTTTTTAGTGCCCCAACCACAATATCATCTTAGATAGTAAACTGATATGGAAGCGAAATACAAAGGGAAGAGTAAAAAGAACAATATATGCTTTCACTCATTGGATGCATTCGTAAGTATACTAAAGGGTGATTTTTTTGATACTTTTTTGACGTTAATATTTCGGACAGTTCACGCATGATTTTTGACAAAGCATGAAAGGGTCAAAGTAAAAAATACTCAGTTTGGACTTACACCTGAACAACGTTTGCAATTATTGAAATTTATTATCAAAATTCGATTCGTTTTTATCGCAAAATTGTCTTCAGCGACGAGGCTCCTTTTTGGCTCAATGGATACGTGAATAAGCAGAACTGCCGTATTTGGAGTGAAGACCAGCCAGAGGCAATTCAGCAGCTACCAGTGCATCCCGAAAAATGCACTATTTGGTGCGGTTTATGGGCAGGCGGCATCATTGGGCTGCACTTCTTCAAAGACGATGAAGGCCGCAACGTTACGGTAAATGGAGAAAGATACCGTTCGATGATAACACGCTTTTTTTTGGCCGAAAATGCAAGAATTGGACTTGACCGTCATGTGATTCCAACAGGACGGTCCACATGCCACACTGCACGCGAAACCATGCATCAATTCTGAGTTTTTTTGATTTTCAAAAACCAAGCTTTTAAAAAATCACTCTTAACGATTGAGTGGCTAATTATGGCATACATTTCGCTGGCGTTATTTACCGCCCAACAAGAGTACTTAGTTATGTCACTATATACAGTACAGAATCATTTAAGAACGTTCGCAATGCACTACAAATGAAATGGGAGAGTACCAAATGGGTGAAAAGAATAATAAAATACTTTGAACCGCTTGAGCGAGAGCGCACATTTACATTCACAACATTCTACTGTTGTTGATATTCAGTGATTCTGTACTGGGTAAATGTTAAAATTGAAAAGCTACTCTACTTCTTACATAATTTTACCTGCGTTAAAGTCAACAGATTCGCATGAAACTTACATATATGATATATTGAAGGATGCTTTACCATTACAGTTAGGCTGAGTTTTTCGCATAGAAAAAGTGTGGTTTTCAAGAAGAAATAAAACGCATATAATTTAATGTTATTGCCAAGAATTTAGCTTTATTATAAAGATAAGGATTTGCCATTATGTTTTAAAAACTATTTCGGGCAAGTGGCCCGTGGCTGGTTCGAATAAATTCCTTTATTTAAAGATTTGGGCCGAGAGGCCCAATTTTCGACCACTTTTTGCAGCAATTGGGGACGTATCTCAGTAATAACGCTCTTCCAAGGCGTCAATCGTCTCGGGCTTATCATAACTTCATAAAACCCCACAAAAAATAGTCCAACGGGGTTAAATCGCACGATGCTGGAGGCCACGCCACAGGCCCACGACCAAAAAGTTTCCTCCAATACATTGATTGTTTCGTTATCTGTATGGAATGTAGCGCCGTCTTGTTGGAACAAAAGGTCGTCGACATCAACATCCTCCAATTCAGGCACGAAAAAGTCATTAATCATTGCTCTATAGCCTTCCCCATTGATTGTAACATTATGACCGGCTTCATTTTTGAAGAAATATGGACCAATGATTCCCTCTGCCCATAGCGCACACCAAACAGTGACTTTTGGAGGATGTAATGGCGTCTCAACAATGGCTTGTGGATTATGATCACTCCAAATGCGACAATTTTGCTTATTAACGTACCCATTCAATCAAAAGTGAGGTTCATCGTTGAACACAATTTTCTTGTGAAAATCGGGATCGGTTACCATCTCGTTTTGGTAATAACTTTGTTCAGGAGTAAGACTATTCATTATGAAATGGCAAACCAAACTGAGCATTAATCAAGTGACAGCTGTCAAAAAGACCAACTCGGAAAAAAGTATTACTTACTTTACTTACTTTTAATGGCACAACAACCCATGGAGGGCCTAGGCCGAGCTTTTCGCATCCACTCATGTTGTGCGTGTTATATTTGTACATGAATGGAAGGGACCTACAGTTTAATGCCGAATCCGAACGGCGAAGTGGAAAGCTTTTCATAGCAATTTTTACTCTTGTAGGTTTGCCATTGCCTGTCAAGAGGTGGCGCCGTGTAGAAAAATTATCTTTTCTACTTTTTGATTTTGCATGTGCCGAGATTCGAACCCCGGACACTCTGCTTAGCAGTCCAACGCACTACCACTACACCACAGCGACCACCGGAAAAAAGTATTGCCAGATTGAAAACCACACTTCTAAAAAAACACCCTTTACATGAATGGACCTAACGGCGAAGTGAAAAGCTATCTTAGGCTCTTTTTTTTTACTCTTATAAGTTTGACATTGCCTAACAAAAGGTGGTGCCATGTAGAAAATAGTTCTTCCAATTTTAGATTTTGGATGTGCCGAGATTGGAACCTCGGCCACTTTATGTAGCAGGCCAACGCACTACTGGTTTCTGCTTAGCGTATTACCATAAGTCATAAATTACATAGTTATACAATACTATCATAAGAATATGTACCTATATACATATCCTCATCAATCATCAATTTATTCAAAAATTCATTGGCTTGCAGTACATCGAGTGCCCGGGTTCAAATCTCAATGCATGCCGAAATCAAAAATTACATGAAACGAGTTTTCTACATGGCACTATCTCTTGGCAGGCAATGTACGATCTCCAAGAGTTATTATTGCCTAAACCTGTCCCTTTTATTTATACCACATGAATGGATGCGAAAAGCTCGTCTTAGGCCCTCCATGGAATGTTGAACCTTTAAAGATGGAGGAAATGATTTTATCACCATGACATAAGTGACACGGTCTTAGAGTTCCTTTCTCCGCTTAGGTAAAAGATTAAAAATAAGTTATTCTGTTCAAACTGTTGGCTGCCAAATGGCAAAATTCTGTAAAAGGAAAAGTACATCACTTTGCCTTTTGTATTCGGTGTAAAAATATAGGAGTCTTTCATTCGTTGGAACACATCATCTTCAAAAAAGCTATTCGTATTCAGCATAAAGCAGTCGATTTCTTCGTAATGACTCACGCTCGCCTTCCAATCCAATCTTTTATATGAATGGTTTAAAAAAGTCTTTAATGGTTTGGCAAGGCATTTTGTGTTGTACTAATCTAATCTGAACTTTTGCATTATTTACACATTAATCATATGTAAGTACCATATAGCAAATCTATGTATGTATGTATGGTATGTATATGAAGCAAATACATGTGCATGAGTGTTTACATCTGCATATGTATTGTATTTAAGTTGTGAATCACATCTGTTCCACAATTAAAATTATCACCAATTTGCAGTCATCGAAATCCAATTAGGACAGACGCTTGAAAATCGTTTTTCCATTTAACAACAACAACGAGTACCTATTTGCCTTTCGATTGCTGCCTGTAATCAATGGCATAGAATCAAGTGTGAGCTGTGCATACCTACCATATATAAGTACATACATAGATTTTTTGTGGTATCTTTGGTTGGGAGGAGGGGGAGTTGTGATGTCAATCGGTGTTGAAAACTTGTGAAATGCGTTCATTATTGCAAACGGTAATCGGATTATCTGATGAATGTGGAAAAACTGCCTAACTGCAGACGACGGTAACAAAAAGTGAATGCTGCTCGAAAGGACTTTAACACGAATGACATTTGCAGGCATTCTGGCAGCTTTATAAAAATGTATTGTATGAATAATTTGCAAAAATGTCATGTGACACGATCACGGGGAGAACACCTTCCGGCCTGGCATGTGTGGTAGATGTGGCAGATTTCCAAATACGATTTACAATTACTATACTATAACAAATAATTCGAGAAATGTATAAGTAAACGATAATGAAATATCAAAATGCTAAATCAGTTGTTCAAATTTCCAATTGTGAAGTGAATTATGGTTGCATTGTGGCGACTTTCGAAGCATCCCCTGCGCGTAGCTGCACTACTTTACCACGCTACATCGTAGATCTACAAACAGATGTAACAAAGAAACAAGAGAAGACATAGAGTTTGTCTGTCTGTCTGTCTGTCTGACTGTATGTTCGAGATTTCCGCTGCCGCAACAATAATTCGTAAAAATGCGATAAGGTCGAAATGTCTGGAACCACAAAAATAGAAGAAAGAAATATAATAATAAAAATATTATAATGAAAACATTCATACATAAGTGTGAATTGTCGATCAATGAGGGAATAATATGAGAGGAATGCAAACACCTTTATCAAATGCGTCAGCGACAAAGGGCGAAAGGAAAGAGGGGATGCTTGTGTAGCTTACTCTCTACTTGATAGTGATGAATAGAAGAAATACTACATAGATATACTTAGAAAGTACATACCGTACAAAATGAATAGACAGAGTCAGAGTTGGCTGACTGGCTGGCTGTTTACTTTGTGAGGGGGAAGTGTATGCGTGTGTGTGTGTGTGTGCTTCTGTTGTAACGCCTGCAATTGATTGTTCCATTCACAAAGTGTACGTGCACCCTCCTTTCCTCCACCACTACAATTTACGAACAATTTCCAACTATGCAATAATCATTTTACAAGCAATCGAATCGCAACGCACAAGGATAAAGTGCAAAGTGTCGTCCTCCTGCTCCTGCTCCTTCTCCTCCTCCTCCTCCTCCTCCTCCTCCTCCTCGGGCGTCGAGCGTTCATTCTGTCGTTTTCTTTGTTGAAGTACATACTTGAAGCGGTTGTAAAGATGTTAATATGTTTATTCGTATTTGGCATAAATGACGACAATCCATCGGGAATTGATAAGGAATAAGTAAGTAGAAGTAAGCATAGTACATAAGTTGGTATTTTTCTCACAATTGATGATTAAGAAGTAAACGTCAAGTCCTGCCAAATTGTATAATATTTTATTCATTGGAAGCCTTGGCGATTTGCAAGGTTATTGTACATTAACAATTTGATTTCTACTTGAACAATATCGCTATACTTAAATCGTATTAAATATGTAATATTCAGTCCAAAGAATAGGTAGACTAAATTTTGATAAGAACAAATATTTCACGAGCAGAGTGCAGATATTTTTAAGCTTAATTTTTCACATCCAACCAAATTTGATTTGCACCTTTTAATTCATTCTTATCATCATCTTTATACATACATACATACATACATACATACATACATACATACATACATACATACATACATACATACCATACATAAGTACATACAATGGTCTTTAGGTCTTATCTCAGAATGCCAGACCAATTGAATCCAAACAAACGATTTGATTTCATTTTGTAAATTAAAAGATTCTATTTACATCCTAAATATTTGGTTTGTTGTTGTTGTTATTGTTGTTGTTTGTGTTAGTGCAAATTGCAAATGCCACAAAATATGTACATATATTTTTGAATTTTTATATTTCACACAAACAACAAACAACAAACAACATGCAAATTGCAATTTGCAATTTGTAATTTGTTCTTATTGCTGCTTTTTAGTATCAGTTGTTGTTAGCAATACCTAATATTGTTGTCGAACTTTAGTTCTGAGTTTTCCAAATGCATACGAACATAGTACATACAAATTCGATTGTGGTATGTAGCATAGGCACATGGATGAGGAGTACGAGCATGTTCGTAAATACTCGTAAATTTTACCAATTGGTAAAATAGTAATTCCACATGCAAATTAGCATCATAACTATAAGAAAATTTATGTTATTGCAATATTGTAATTGTTCTGTGTGTCTCTATCTATGGTATATGCATAGCATTTTCGAATATTGTAGATACTTACTCTTACCAGAATGTATTGGCATGTGCAAAATTGTAGTTCAAGCAACTGTGGCAGTTTGTGTAGGCATATTCTGAAAGTATAAAGTTCATTTACGTGCCAATGGAGTAATGTTTATTTTATAAAATTTGTGATAACTAGTCGAGTTGTAGCAGAGATATACATATGTAGGTGTCCTGCGATTGCATTCCCTCTCTCATTATCCCTCCTTCTTCCTCCCACCCGTCATTCTGCCTTCCAATCAACGCAATGTTCTGCATTCATAGGTGTACACCCTGTGTGTTGACTGTAATATAAAAATACAAAAAATGTGGGTGGTAGGTAGGTAGGTAGGTAGGAAGAAAGGGAAGTGCAAGTTTTGAGAAAAGCTTGATGCACGGGGACCGACTGGTCTATTATGGCCCCTTACAGTTCTGATAGACGCAGATTATTATATAATTTTATGTAAAACGTTTCCGTCGGTCATTGATCCGTTCTTTATGCGGATTCACCCCTCGGTCTTGTTGGGCAGTAGGAGGGTCCATTGTGGAGGGAAAAATACTACTTCTAACGAACCTCAAGCTGTCCACCAGTGGTATGTCTACAATGCCCTCCACTTTAGCGAAAATTCTTTTCTTTCTGTGATTCAACTTGAGAACATTGTTTACGTAGCTCAGTAATAGGTATTTTTCTCTTATGACGCGTGTTCATTTTCTTGTTTGCCTAGTGTTCATTTCTGAAAACAACAATTTCATTTGACTAAATTTACGAATACAAAGGCTACGACAGTAAAAGTTGTCATCTTGTCTGCGACTGGAACGCGGCAACAGCAAAATTTTTATAATTCTATTCTTCACAATTTCCACAAGTTATACTATATATTTTAATAGGTCAATTCATTAATTTATTGTATGTATATGTAATTTCACGGTTGAAAATTTGTTGATATTTTTTTTCCATTCAGCCAAATGTCAAAAAAGAAATAGAAAGAAGTCGACGACAGCGGCATTATCTTCGTTTTCATAAGAATATATGGTATTTAATTGTTGACAGCTGGAGCAATGTTGCTGCCGCATCCATTGTGGTCGTACCTTGACACTAAAATTTCCACGTTTAACAGTGCCCAATTCATTAATTTTTGGAAAGTAAATAATCTAGTGGACTTAAGAAAAACGAGTTTTTTATTCCAATTGAATTTAAAAAACTGGTATAAAAATCTGGCAGCTGGTATAGAGATCTGAAGGATTTTTTTAAACGGTGAAATACATTCGTTGCTAAGCCTATCGTTATATTTAGTTGTTGTTCGGCATTGTAAATGCTGGAGGCAGCGCCAGCTCTGGCCAGTTGATCCGATCCGCCCTTTCATTTCCTTCTATGCTACTATGTCCAGGTACACAGCAAATGTTGTCCTATGAGCAATCTTAATGGAATTCAGAGCGTCCCAGCAGCTTATTACAGTTGTAGAACTAATGCTATTTAATATTGAAATCCGTGAGGGGTGCAAAGTTCTTTCTGTGAATTGCGCTCTTTTGTTGACGGCAACCAATTCAGCGTTCTTTAGTTTGTATGATTCTTGGGTTCCCAGTTGTTCACAGAAAACTTCTGATCCAGTTTCAATATTCATCTATGAACCATCAGTGTAGATTTTAATGTCGTAGTCTCTCATAATAGAGACGCCTTTCTAATCTTGTCTGCTGGTGATGGGTTTGACGAAGTAGTTATTCAGCTTCATATTGATATTAATAAGCTAAGCATAAATTAACGTCAACATGAAATTTATATCGTTAAAAAGATAAAAGGACAGGTAAAGCACAGGTAAAGCATCCTTTAATTTATGTAAGTTTCATGCGAATATGTTGACGTTAACGCAGGTAAAAATAGAAATTTGAATAGGAGTCGCGTGTGTGCAACACAACAATAGAAATAATAGAATTTTTCATTTTAACATTCACACAGTACAAAATCATCGGGCACGCGGAAAAACTAGAATCTTGCAAATGTACGAATAAAGTGTTTTGTTCTTTTTGTTTCCCCCATTTGGTGCTAACTTATTTGGTGCTTCATCGTCCACCTCAAAATTTTTCGGATGATTCTGTACTGTGCATAGTAGTGTTGCTGTTAGAATAGTTTCGAGTGTTGTCTTCATTAGAGAGTGCACTTTTTGAATTTTTTATCTCTAGAGTGTTATCGAATTTCGACCATTGGGCTTCCGCAAATTGGCCACAGTATGCCGCGCCGATGTCGATCCAATGTGGATTCGATCATATACTAGGCCGGTGCATGCCATATTGTAACATCGCACTGATTTTTAAAACACGTCACGACCATTTTTTGTAATAATCAAATAATAATAACAAAAAGTATCAAAAATGGCACAAGGTCGTTTCAGAAACTCCTGGGAGAAGCGTTTACTAGGGACAAGGATTTGGGATATGGAAGGAGCGAGAGGCGGTATAAAAAATTTAATTTTTCAATAAAAACCCAAAATAAATTGATTTTTATATGAACAAAAGTTTGTTGGGCAATAATTTTATTTTCAATATTTTTCCTAAATGTTCTATGCACATATACAGAGTATTAATATGCCTAAGAAGTTAGAAGGTTATGAGTGTCATTTCAATTCGGTAATTTTTTAATTTAAATGAATAAGAAATCCAACTAAGTATATTAGCTTAAGGCGCTTACGCCCTTGAGGCTTTCAAGACTCCATTCTTCATAAACTCCCAATATGATTGATATTGGAGCGACATACATCGTACTGATATTTGCAGCCGACTACGCATCGAGATCGGCCCAGTGTGGCGAAATCGAGCCTCGTCGATTTTAACTATGGGGATGCATCAATGTGTGAATCATGAATGTGTCTTACTGACTCTTGCAAGTCGGGTAACAGACAAAATTCATTCCCGACTCGGCTCTATCTTCTTTCTCCTATCTTCACAATTCCCAAGTATGTAGATATTATCATTACACGTTTCGTTTAGTAATTTTAAACTAAATCAGAATCTCAGAAAATTTAAAACCTATACAAAGGAAAAATTCATAGCACGAGTAAAAGTTAAATTAAAAAAAGATACTCTAAATATGATTTAAAAATACCACTGAGGGTGATAACATTAAACTATGTAGGTATGAATTTTCAAGTCCCTTAAGGATATTTCACATCATAACACTCAGTACATCCGGTCGACAAGTACGACGGCGCATGAAGTTCACATTGAAACTGCTTTAATATGACGGAAATTGCAGAGTAAATAAATTGACATGAACGCCCAGGGGCGCAATTTACCACAATCCACACACATACACTCACGCTCCCACACATCCCAACGGGAAAGGAAGCGCTCCAGAAGTATTTCTTAACATACAATACAGTGGTCCTCTGTAAGGGGCTGGTTATGCTGGTGTTCGCTGTTCGACGAACACATCATATTTTTCTCTCGTGCCCGATGTATAGGTTACATTGGAGTTCGTTACAGAGTGGCTTTTTGTCGAAATTCAGTTGGTTTTTAATACTATTCTGTTCGCAACGGCAACACTAAATGGTATACCAAAAAATTTTAAACGATTTTATCAATATGGAGAGTGTAATTAATAATATAATTGAAATATTATGAAAGTAATATGAGTTTTCTTCAAAAGTTTTATGAATAATATATTTAATACTTACTTTTAAAAACTAAAAACATACGCAACTTCGCTTTTCTGCATATGAAAATAATGATGTGCAGGTTGCCTTTTTTTAAACTATTTTACATACATTTTTGTTCTTTTTTTGTAGAAAAACGCTATGACACCTGTCTGTTCGGCGTGCTCGCTTAAAATTTTTGAAAAAAAATTGCCTTTAGGGGGGTACAACTCTGAGTACGCGACCTAACTATTACAAATGACTTCGGAGATGAATAACACTTAAGAAAATGTAGCAATCGCTGAGCTTTTTACACCAATACATCATTTATAAATATCGGATATCAACTGCCAAAGTTATAAACAACAAAAGTTAATTTTGGCGGTTTTTAGGATGGTCCAAACAAAAAAAACTGTTTTGAAATACATAAGCTTTCAGATAGGGGGTGGTTTGTTCATATTTTTTTTTTTTATGGGGACCGACCCGCTCTAATAAACACCCTCTTAATAGTACATTTCAAAAACGTTTTGCATGCTACCCGGAGGCACTGAGTGAGCGCTCTTAAAGAGCGCAAAAAGAGCACTTAAAAGCAGAGCACGAAGAGCTTGGGAGAACAGACTCATAGGTTAATATAAACCGGTTCCCTGATTAATTTTGTAGAAGCAAATGTTTCCCAATCTATGAAAAGTATTGATTGCTTCCCATAAGCATTCATAAAGCACAAAGTGAGCGCACCTAAAGTGTATCATTGGGAAGCGCTGCTAATTTTCCCGCTCCGCTGGGATATGCTACACTTATACTCGTATGTACATATGTAAGCATTGTATTTGTATGTATTTATTCTGTGTATTTATGTACACATGCACGAAAAAGCGAAAGTCGATTTGCATTGAGCGCATCCTTGCACTTCCTTACTAAATACGTATATATGTGTGTATGAGTGCGAGTGCTTACATGCATATATACATAATAAGTATGTATGTGTAGACGACAGATATAAAGCAGTAATAAAAGTTGCCACTTTTTCAATGATGAGAAAGCAAAACTGATGCGTGTACTTCACGGTCGCTTGAGCAAAGTATGCCTGCATATGTAGTATTTTTTTTTAGCACCGTTCAAGTACAAGTCCTGATAATGCGAGTGTGTGCGTGATGATGAAGGGGGCAAATCGAAGTGATTTCGAGTGGTAACGAACGAATAACAATGTTCCATCATGAGAGATGAGACGCGCGCCATCCTGTCGTTTGGACATTAAAATTGCGCCACAGGGAAATGTACGCGTCATCCAACTATTGCTTGCCATACTCTCTTAATTTCGAGAATATGTTGTGCGCTGTACACACATGACAATGTCCTTGATTATTATTATTATTATAAAAAATGACAATGTCAACGTTGAAGCTATTGTATGCAATTTTTGCGTCAGAGTGCGTCATTAAGGAAATTTTACAATTGTTGCAATCATGAAATTTAAGTTGTTGGACAGAAAACGATTTTGGCAATCGTTCCCAGTGGACGAGAAAGTGTAAGTAAGGAAATTTATTTTAGAAAATTATTCGTATGCCTTATTGCATCCTTGTATTTTCACAGGTTCATAATAAACCATTTCAATTTACCAACAACGCAATAGAAAACGTTAGATATATCTTCTATTCAACCAAATATAAATTTTATATGTTATACACTTACACTCAGGGAAAATCGTTGATTAAAGTCTAACTGAGTTGAAAATTCTTAAAACACGAACGAAATTCATATTTTAATACTGATTTCAAAATTTTTTTTTCTTACTTTAAGAAAATATGTTCTCTAGAATCGAAACTGCCAATTTTTATTTTAAGCCTGATTTTAGAAAGTCATGACCGATTTTATGATCTTAAATGAAATAAGAAGACTTGATTTTAGAACGCAATTGTTCTCTCAGTATAGAACAAATATTATTTCGCCGTTCAATCTAGTCTCAAATTGTTTAGAATTTTTACATGAACCGTTGTAAACTATTGTTTCAACAGTGAACACTATTGAAGTAATAGGTTTACCTAAGAATGTAGCAATGCATTTCTATGGATTGGTGTAAATGTTAGCCGAGCTTAGGAGTATTTTTTAACAGAAGACTCTTAGGACGCCTTTTCTAGTATAAGAAACAAGTAAATGAAACTTATATTGAAAAGGGGTGAGGGCTTTGAATCTCCAGACGTGGGGCGATCTCGAAGAAAGGTGAAGTAATCGCGAAGAAAACACAGCAGCAGTGAATGTCCTTACAATAATTTATTAAACTATAAAAATGATTGGGGCGTACCCTCGAGTTTCCTTCTCTATTGGAATAGCGGCTTGTGGTAACGGATCTACTAAGACTTAGGGCTGCAGTAGGACATCTGGTCCTGTTGGCTTCGTGATTTGTAATAAACACTTATGATAATTTCGGTAAATTGTCTAAAGACTGCAAAATAACCTCGATATTCTCTCCAAACTTATCGATAGAAAAATTGAGTTGGCCAGGGTTGCCAGGATTACAAAAAATTAATTTTAAAAATAAAAGTTAAGGCTACAGGCCTAAACACAGGGTACAAATTAGTATCACTGCGAGTGATAAATTATTTATTATTTATATATTTATTGTATTTCCTATTTAATATAATGCCACTGAGTTTTTCTCTTCAATAGAAAAAAGTGGAAGGTTTTTTAACAAGCGTTTACAAGCTATTTGCCATTTTTTCTTCTTTTTGTTAAATTGCTAAATAATTTAATTTGATAAAATTTATAAATACTTACTTACTTAGCTGGCGCTACAACCGATGATCGGTCTTGGCCGCCTCCACAAAGCTCCGCCAGTCACTTCTGCTATGCGCGCGCTGGCGCCAGTTGATAAGGCCAAGTGCAGTCAGGTTGCCCTGCACCTGGTCTTTCCAACGGAGATTAGGACGTCCCCTTCTGCGTGTTCCTCCACCGTGGTTCGAATAAAACACCCTTCTAGCCGGAGCGCTTTCTTCCATTCGCTCAACATGACCCAGCCAGCGAAGCCGCTGGAGTTTTATACGCTTGACTATGTCAGTGTCGGCGTACAGCTCATACAGCTAATCGTTCCATCTTATTCGATACACGTCGTCCACGCATACTGGACCGTAGATCTTACGGAGTATCTTCCTTTCGAACGCTCCTAACAGCCTCTCATCATTGATGGTCAATGTCCACGTCTCCACGTTTATAAATACATTTATAGATTTTCCATTTCGCATAAAGGTAACAAGTCACAGCTAAAATTATAATAAAAATAATTTGCCAAGCATTAGGTCCTTTTTTGCGTAGTTGTACTTGTACCTACCTCGTGCAATATGAATTTTAAACTTTTTATCACAACAAAACATTTTAGGCAATAAATCAAAATTTAACTCCTGCGGTGAGTAAAGCGAGCAGCCAACCCTTTTTGTAAAAGCATCAAAAATTAAAACGTAAAATGAACTAATACAAAAAAAAAAATTATTTGTCAAAATGATTTCAAATACAAATAAAAGAGAAAGAAGAAGCGTTAATGTAGAAATAAAAAACGGAGGAATTGTAATTTTTAGGTCGAACATGCTGTGCTCGTTCGAATTAGACTGGAGTGCTTCATGGACGTTTGGCAGACTGCTGTAGAGAGACCCTTGGGACTGTTTGATTTACAGTCAACAGGAGATTACAATTTGCGAGCTTGAACAAAAAGTGAATTACATTTTCGAAAAGCAGTGCAAATAAGTACGATGAGTAAAACGAACCCCAGACAGCCTTCGAAAACGGGGTTGCAAAATTGAGATGCAACTAACAACTACAACGCACAAGAACGCAATCGAAACAATCACGCAATAAAATAGCTCAGCAGGTCATAACCACAGCTACTGCCGGCTCTATGCACTCACTCTCTAACACTCTATCGCACAGAACCAACCGTTTACGTTTCCATTTAACCGATGAACTGTAAGCTGGTCTGGTGTCTTTGGGTTGATAATAAGATTTGTTCAAAAAAAAAAAAAAAAAAAAAAAAAATAAAAGAAAATAATCAAATGTTAAACAAAATTTTAAATGGGGAATTTCTTAATTATGTTGAAAAGCGCAAAGTGCGCAGTTGATTATGGTACGAGTAAAGTGCGGCGATATCAGATCATTTCAGTGCAGCACTCGATGTGATGGCATGACATGGTGTGATGTGGCAAGGCGAGGGGTGGGGCAGGCTAAAAGCTACCCTGCCTTCTGGCAGTCTCTTTAAATTGCACAACACTCAAATTTAATTTAAAATTTTCACCATTTTTTTTTACAATTAATTTTTCAAAAAATTACAATTTCTGTTTTATTTCATCGTTGACAGTTGCTTCTTGGTAGCCTGTAAGGGGGGTGTGGTCGATTACGGTTACAATCAAACATGCAAAGTCAACAGAAGAGGGTAGATCATTTTTGAAAGATAAAAATTGCATCGATGTACTCGGAACCACGAGTGTGTTTTGTTGGCGGAAATAACGGCCTTATTGAAAATATCAAGCGCCTTTTATTGTTGCTTTTCGCGTTTACTTTATTTATTTATATGTAAGTCACGTGACAGTGCCAACATAAAAATTTCATTAGAGAAATTTGATTTACAATGAGGTATTTTTAATTTGTAATGGCAATTCATGATGCAATAAAAATTTCCGAAAGTTTTTTCTTCTGTTTCATTGTCCAACAGACAGGCCAGACATGCATGATTTTGATATTTTTATGGAGGTTTAAAAAAAAAAAATATGTACGGGGATACATTCAACACGCAAAGCTCAATGTGATATATTATCGTCTGAAATTGATAATTATTTAATTAACCGCATTGCATCGAAATTGAGCAAGTTATATACATAAAGTGAGGTCCATCTAACATTTGGAAATTGAACTACTGGATATTTTGAGTGTGGCAACTCTAATGACATTCGTATTATGACGAAAAATAAGTTTTATATATGCGATTAACGAAATGGGTCGATATTGTCTTGAACAACATTGGGGAATACTAAAAATTTACTTGCGAAATAATGAATCTTCTTCCTTCCACTCACTTTGCGCATCAATTTCTGTAACTTTTGCTTGAAACTGGATCTTTATTGGATAAAACAACACGTTCTCGTACTCACTCAATGCGCAAAAAAATATGCAGCTGTTGCTCAGAGGAAGAAAGTTGCGTTATAGTGATTATTTGTGGCCTATTTTAGAAGACAGTTGGTTCTAACAGGACGCGCCGTATCACACAAGACGTGCAATAATCGATATTTTGTTTGAGAAGCTTGAAAATCGCATTATTACCCGTTTGGTGATGTGCATTGGCCATCAAGCAGTTGAGATTTGACTCCGTTGGGCTATTATTTGTGGGGAGCTGTTGAAGATGAGTGTTACACTAACCAGCCAGGAACGATTGAGTATCTTTTGGACGAAATTGGTGCAGCCGTCGGTCAAGTGCAGCTCCATACAGTCGAATATGTACTGAAAAATTGGGTTGATCGTAGGAACTATTGTAAGGCCAGACGAGGCAGGGTGTCATTTGAATGAAACAATTAACCGGAAGGATTTTACTTTCGAATAATAAAAACCATATTGACAAAAAAAAAAATATTCGTTTCTGTTTCACACCAAAAGTAAATTCTAAATGGTCCACCCTGTATTATTTGATCTCTTTTCTAGTCTTAGAGTAGTAACTAAATCTTTTTATCTTATTGTTTCGATAAACTGTCGATTGCTTAGGCTGTGGTTATATTCAGATTTAGCTCGGCGAACACCATGCAATTGCTGTTGCCCTAACACGAAGAGAGAGCTTTTACTTACTTTCATGCTGGGTGAAATGTACAACGAACACGCCGAACAGTCAGGGTGTCATAGCGTTTTTCTACAAAAAAAAAAAAAGAATAAAAATGTATGTAAAATAGAAGGAAAACAAGTAAACATGTACATCACTATTTTCATATGCAGAAAAGCGAATTTGCGAATATTTTTAGTTTTTAAAAGTGAATATTAAATATATTATTCATAAAACTATTGAAGAAAAATCATATTATTTTCATAATTTTTTAATTATGTTATCAATTGCACTCTCCATATTGATAAAATCGTTTAAAGTTTTTTGGTATATCTTTTAGTGTTGCCGTTGCGAACAAAATAGTATTACAAAAAAAAATTAATTTCGACCAAAAGCCACTCTGTAACGAACTTCCATGTAACCACTACACCGAGTACGAGAGTAAAATATTATGTGTTTATCGAACAGCGAACACCAATATAACCAGCACCTTAAGCCGTAGCTATTATCAGATTTTACTCGGCGAACATCAGAAAATTGTTGTTGCACCGAATACGAAGGGAGAGCTTTTACTTACTTTCATGCCGAACGCGATATGCTCGGTGAAATAAACACCGAGCACGCCGAGTATTCGGGGTAGCAATGAGATATTTTCCAATAAAGGAAAATATATTTAGGGTTTAAAAGTGAATATTATTTTCTTTATAAAACTATAAAAAGTATTTATATTTTTACATAATGTAACCCGTATTCACGATATGATGCAAATGGTCTTACATCATTGTAAATTATTAACTTCAGTCGCCATTTTGATGAAATTATTTAGAGTTTGTTGAGTGTTGCCACAGCGTACAAAATACATAGTTTTAAAGAAGCAACGAGCTTAAAAATGGTGACGTTTCCGCCCAATGAGAAGAACAACAAGAACCAACTTTAAAAAATCATGTAATTCTTTTTCTATTAGGGTATGAATATTATTATTATTAGAGTAATATGTATCAAATACTTATCAGAAATATAGCGAACTACAACCTAACTGATTTCAAACTCGCGAAACAGACTGCCACAAACGCTTCCCCGCCCGAAATCACCGATGGAGTTCAATACCTGATACTAAGCTACCCTAAAATATATGGGAACAACATAATGAAAACTACGAGAATTTATTGGGAATGTTTTGGGAATCCTGGATCGAGGATTTAACAACATTGTTCCAATACTTTTAACGTATTTAATTAGCTAAAATTTTATTTTTGAATATGACAGTTTTTGAATACAAATAAGTCAGCAGATATAACCAACCACCAATACAAATGCACAACCACCCACCACATATGCGATTACATAGAATACGAGTACATATGTACATATGTACTATGTATAATCATAAATTTATATATTCATAAATTAATGCATACATATGCGAAAATGGTTGAATAATAAAGTGGAAAACTATAATATATGAATATCAGATTAAAATATGAAAGCTGCATATTGCTGTCAGTTACAACAAAAGTACCAACAACAACAACAACAACAACGTGAAAAATAAACAAACAACACCAATAATAACATGAACGACAGCAAAAGCAAAAGCAACAGCAGCAGCAGCAATTCCAACAACAACAGCAATAATATCCCTTTTTGCATGTGTCATTTAAATTACCGGCAAACGCACCCTAAATAAAACAGGATCTATTGTTATTGCATAAAAGGACTCTAAAATCAGCCTCATCATAATTTATTGGGAATACGAATGGAAAAACAAATAGAACAAAAAGAGAAATTAAAAAAAAGACAAACAAAAAAACGATGAAATACATTCATGCACACTATAGGAGACTCGAACAAGGACTATACTTTCACCATGCTTGTATGAAATGTATTGGGTTTGTATACAAACTGACACTTCAATTACACTGTGCGGACGCATTGTGGAAGAACATTTCTGGCACCTGATTCAATGGGAAGGCTAAATACATACTTTTACTGTTATCCATTTCTTAGTTGGAAGAGTAATCGGCAATAATGCACATACATATGTAAGTAAATGTATTGTCAAGAAGCGTTTGTGAGGTCCAAGCAAGTAAGTAGGCAGTTGAAGATGTACCGAGCTCAGGCAATCCATAAATAAAACTTCAACAAAGTCAATTCAAGGATCAGTTTACTCTGACTTAATCAAGTGCATAAAAATCCATAGACTTCTAATGAAATATTTTTACGAACTGCATCATTGGATTTACAAAAACGGATCTGAGGTAAAATCGACTCTAGCGTTCACTGATTAGATCGTTCGTAAATCAGACGAGGGCCCGATGGAAAGGTCTCAAATTTCACAATATTCGAGAAAATAACTCTTAAATTAATGCTAAACCAGAAAAAATTATCAGAACAACCAGCTCTCGAAGCGTATTCACAATCGAAAACAGTTTTTTTTTCATGGTCGAGTACTGGAGGTAATTTAAATACTGACTGTAAAAATCAGAAAATCCGGATTTCCATCATTAGTTCCTTCCTTTCAAATACTGAACGAATATTTTGAATAACATTCTTTTAATAAAATATATTTAGAAATTGCATCATTTGATTTACAAAAACGGGTCCATACAACGCGCAAGAAATATGTGATCTGGACGAAAACAACAGTCCATGGAGGACCTAGACGGAGCTTTTCGCATCCACTCATGTTGTGCTTGTTATATTTTGTATTTGTACATGAAGAGAAGGGACCTACAGTTTTATGCCGAATCCGAACGGCGAAGTGAAAAGCTTTTCATTGTAAATTTTTCCGCTTGTAGGTTTTTTATTGCCTGCCAAGAGGTGGTGCCGATAAGAAAAATTATTTTTTCTACTTTTTGAAATTGCCTTTGTTGAGATTTGAACCCCGGACACTCTGCGAAGCTGGCCAACGTACTACCAACTACGCCACAGCGACCACCAGTGTCCTGTATTACCGACAGTATTTTAAAATGCTGAGATTTTTATTGATTGTGTAAGGCCATCATAAGACTATATGTATATTACTAGAACCGGGTAAGTGTTTATGAATTCTTCCTATGCGATTTTACGGCAATCTTTAAGCGAAATACTCAGTCACTATGTAAAACTTTGCGAAGAAAATTTTTGCTAATTCAGATTTTGTGGAATTCGCTCTTCAACCGGATGAAAACTGAACATATTAAAAACGCCATCGGGCTTTCCCAAAATGGCAAAATTCATAAGGAACTCATATTTTTCATGATGGAGTAAAAACGAGTTCCAAAATGTGCGCACTGAATGTTTTTGGAAAACATACTACTTATACGAAAAAAAAGTCGGGCATTTTTATGTTTTAAATGGGATAAAAATTATGTTTTGTTGTAGAGATTTGGGATTTGTTAAAGTTAGGTCTGTGGCAACACGGGTATAGACTGTTTCGAGGACTAGAAGAAATGTTTAGTAGAAGTGGTATATTTCTTGATCTAAAATCCATGCACACAGTGTTTATTGATGTTAAAATCGTATCGACTAGTTGGAATGGGAATGACAGGTCAGCAGCAAAGCTGCCAATGATGATGATGATGATGATGGCGCTGCTGGTAATACTAAAGAACACACCTTTTGTGAGATACTTGAAGGGAATGACGATGGTGCTGCGAGCACTTGAAATAAACCAACAGATGAGTGTTGGAATAAATAGAGTGGAGTAGGACGGACAGACAACAATCTGTCCATCTATCAGTCTGTCTTTCTAACTGCTGTGACTGCATAGCATACTGCATACATACTTACATAGGTACTAACTATAACTGAAAGTATTTTAATGTTCAATCAACGCATTCAAGTATCAAGTAAGTAGTAGGGTTGCAATAAAACGCCGAGGGCATTGTTAGGAAATCAACAACAACGCTCCACTCGCAATGACTTTTTGATGTTATTGTAATTTAGATTCATGGCATTTTTTGCTGATGCGGAATACCCTAAGGATAATATTATACTATATATACCATAGATGGTACTGCATCATGCATGCCTGATGACTCTACATGATACTTTGATTTATTTGCAATAATTTTATGGTCATTAACAATTGTTTGAATGAGCAGTTTTTGTTTGTGTGCGTTGTCAAGGTGTTAATTTAAAAACTGCAAGCTCTATCAGTAAAATCTTTTGTCACCAGTGATGTCACATTTAGAGATGATGCTCCTTTATTGAAGTCGTACACTATCACCAATCTCAGTACAGTGATGGAAATGACAAATGTCCAACGATAAACTTCAACAATGATGCAAATGTAAAATGCAGTATTCGTACCTACTAAAATCTATTTGAAATGCAGAACAAAAAATCACTGACATCTACCAGCAATCATCATATTTTATCAAAAATTCAGCTTGCTAATAATTTTTGCTTGTCTGCCGTTGCCGTTGCCGTTGCCATTGCCGCTGCCGCCTGATACCGAAATGCCCCTTTCATTGATAGCAGGACCACATGCTGGTTGCTTAACGCCCCTCTTTGTTTTTGTTTTTTGGGAAACGACCATTCTGGTCTTGTCTGAAGCAAACATCATATGCGATATTTTTTCTGTTTCTACTTCGCATCTACTATGAGTATGTGGCAATAATAAAAAAAAAACTTTACAGTGGCAACAGCCATGGCAAGTGAAATTGAAGCAACAACAGCAACGGAAGTACTAAAACCGAACAGTTTAATGGCGGCTGCAGCGCTTCTTTCGGCTATGTGGTGCAACTGATGCTAAGTCGTCTGTTGTTCGCCCTGTGTGTGTGTGTGTGTGTGTTTGTGTGCCTGTGTATGCATGTTTTGTCATTAATCACTGACAATAATGAACTTCCGCTATTCGCAGTTTAAATACACTTCTGCTACTACACACATTCTCCAAATGCATACTATCTACTTTCCCAGCCAAAAAGATGCTGCTGCTGCTGCTGCTGTGTCTGTTGTTGGTGCTGTAGCTGTCATGAACTGCATCTGATTGTAAAATAACTACTACGACGAGTACTGTATTTACTTGTGCTACTACTTGTGTTGTTGTTGTTGCTGGTGCTCTGGTTGTAGCCAATGTCATTAGCGCAATGTTGCGAAATTTATCGAGACATTCGAGACTTATAAACATACACACTCGTGTTGTACATTCTAGTGTTGTAGTTGCAATAAATATGCGATTCTCGTTTTTCTCTCGATTTTATCACTTCGATTTACGATTTATAAATTCATGTTAAATGTTTCCGCTACCAGATTTTCTGAGCTATTTTTGTACTACTATTTTCACAAGCAAGTATCAACTGTGAACTGTCTTCACAACAGTTCTCAGAATTTAATATAGAATTTATAATTTTTTAGAAAATCTATGCAAATTTCCTTGCTCTCACGTCACCTGACCAATTCAATGATAATTTAATTTGCTTTGTCATAATGTTGTGAAAAAAATTTCATACTTTGGCGAAAAATTGTGTAGTGAAGAATCTTTGTAATGAAGTACCATATTCTTTAGAGATTTTTTAGCATTGATGAGAGAAAGAGAAGAGAGAAGCAGGAAGGCGTAAGTTAAATGAGCTGTTAAGGGACAGGAACGAGGTCGGAAAATTCTTCAAATGAATAAGGCTCTTGACCTATGGTTTGAAGACCTAGACCTGCAAGGATGAAGACGGAAATCTGGTGACAGATGTCCAGGATATTAAAGGCTGGAGGTGAAGAGCTCACAAAACGCTTTCATCAGTTGCTTTGCAGATTATGGTCGTATTAAAGCATGCCAGGTGGTTAGAACCTCAACGTATTCTGCCCAATCCATAAGAAAGGAGATTCCACGATCTGGGATACGCCTTCTTAATATTGCATATAAGCTTCTATCGAGCGTACTGTGCGAAATACTGAAACCATTCGTCAACAAACTGATTGGACCTTATGAGTGTGGCTTCAGGCCTGGTAAATCCCCCATCGACTAAGGCAAATCCTTGAAAAGACTCGATAAAGCGGACTTTGACACCACCAGCTCTGTGAAAATTGGGACAGACATCTCCGCGCTTTTTGATACCAAAAGAGGTTTCAGACAAGATGATTCTCTATCGTGCGACTTCTTTAATCTTATGCTGGAGAAAATAGTTCGACCTGCGAACATCGACATCTCTGGCACTATTTTCTACAAGAGTGTCATGCTGCTAGCATACGCTGATGATATTGATCAACGCGCGAGCAGTCAGTGCAGCATTCTCCAATCTGGAAATGGAGTCTAGCTACTGAGTAGGTCTAGTGGTCAGCGAGTACAAAACGAAATACCTTGTGTCAACAAACAAAGTGTCACGGCGTCTTGGACAAAATGTCACTGTTGACAATTATACTTTTGAAGTCGGCAAGGATTTCGTTTACCTAGGATCCAGCATTAACAGTAGGCAATTAAGAAGAAAAGCCCTCTCTCGACCAACGAGAATAACGATCTATAAGTCCCCCATCCTTTCCGTCCTAATGTATGGCACTGAGACGTGGTCTTTGACCACCAATGATGAAAGGCTGTTGGGAGCGTTGGAGAGAAATAAATTCCGTAAGATCTATGGTCCAATATGCGTGGAAGACGTGTATCGAATAAGATGGAACCATGAGTTGTACGCCGACACTGGCGTAGTCAAGCCCATAAAAATCAAACTATTTCGCTGGCTGAGTCATGTGTTTTATTCCTGCAACGGTGGAGGAACACGCAGAAGAGGACGTCTTAATATCCGTTTGATAAATCAAGTACAGAGAGATCTGACAGTACTTGGCCTTACTGGCACCAGCGCACCTATTTATAGAGGTGGCCAAGACCGATAATCGGTTGTAGTGCCAACTAAGTAAGTAAGTAAGATGACAGAATGATGATATCGAAGGCGGTTTAAGATTGTGGGTGCCCATCTGATTTTTCGGATATTGCACAGATAAGTTTTTCTTTCTTTTTCGTTTCACAAGCTTGCAAAAAGATGCTTCAGCTTGATAACAGAAGAGCACATCTTTTTGTACAAGGTGGGACAAAAGTATCGTCATAATGTGAATGTGCCATAATTTTTGCAAATGGAGTAAAATGTCATTGCACTTTAACATTTATGTTGTAGACAGATAGAGAATTACTTAGTAGACAACAAGCTTTTGAACGATACACAGTTCAGGCAACTATGTATATTTTGAAACACTAATTTCGGGGCCATTTTGTTGATGTGAACTGGCCGGCCAGATCACCATATCTGACAGCGCCAGATTTCTTCATTTGAGGCATTTTGAAATCTTGCATTTACCACAAGAAACCACAAACCCTGCAAGTCTTGTAAGCCGACATTGAAGAAGAACTCAATGTTTGTCCCAGAAGGTGGTCATTTGATAGATATAATTTTTTAAACTTAATGTCATCGATTTTACACATAGATACATATGAACTTTCCATAAAAACAGAGCACTATTGTTTTCATTTCCAACAAAATGACAGTCAATTCACATTTATGGCATTACTTTTGCCCCACCTTGTATATGTATGTGCAAAATTCATGCGTTATATTCAATGTAAGTACATAGTTGCCAACATTTTTAAGGCATGAGTGCTAGAAAATTCAAACTAAATAATCAAATGAGACCCAAATCTACCGCCAATTTCTGTGCCACACGTCACACAAAGTAGCAAAATACGAGTACGCAAAAGAAATATAATAATTTCCTATAGAGAGAATATTTAAGAACTTAATCTAAAGCTATCAGTATGCGCTTTGAGTAACATATCCTTCAACAAGAACCTTTGTGACATCCATACCGTATATAAGTATTAACTTTGTACAAGTCCCACATCCTCTTTTTCTTCCTCTTCCACCTTCACCTTTAATGCTACCATAAAGAGACAATTTTAAATGCATACCAAAGCGTATGCCACACTCGTGGTTATTAACAGATAAATCATGAGCTGATATGAAAACTTTAGGTAATTAAAAGGAAAATGCTTCGAACGTGATAGGAAGCGTCAAAAGATGTAATTCAAGTAATTTTCATGCAGAATTTGAATTAATTAAACTGAAGCAGATTTCATTAAAGTGTGCTCCATCTTTTGTGTTCGCTTGTGTGTGAATGTGTGCGTGTGAGGGGGCTGTTTGTTTGGAAGCTTTTTTAATTGCAGTGTAAAAAGTACGCACCTACGAGACGACAGAATATGCACGGCAGATATATGGGAATATGTGTTAATGTGTCTCTTGAATATATCCCATGAGAATTAAAAGTAAACGGGATTGGAGGATGTTAATTATGGTGTCGCAGAAGATGAGCTGTGAGGCTGCTGGCGGAAGAATGTGGGTTGGAGCATGTGGGTTAAGAAAGAAAATTTTGGTTTTTCTCTACCTGCCTCGTTTGCTACGAACCTTCACCTTTAGAAATTTTCAATTTGTTGTCAGGTTACTTTAGTATTAATTGAAATATAGCTAACTGAAGTGATTTATGTGTGTGTATTCGATTAATTACAAATTAGAATATTAAATTTTAATTAATTCATTTTAAAATTAACAAATTAGGTGTTAACTTTTGATTATAAGCTTACATTTGAATTATTAGTTTAGAATGAAATAGGATGAGTACTTGACTTTCATGCGTTGGGTTTTGGGTTCGATTCCCGTCTTAGTCTGGTGATTAACTCTCTTTCATAACCTTCTTACATTCCTACCTATATGAGGCTAATTAGATTTACAAGAAAATCTACAAGTACGCCTTTTGGCAGTTGATGCGATAAACACTGTTGAGTCGAGTTACCATTAGTTTGGTAAAATTATACAATAATATGCTGGACTTAGGTGGTTTTGATATGTATCGACACTATTCTGAATAATACTAAGAATAAATTTGTGTATCTCCTAATATTCTAAGTATATTTCAAAACATTTCAAATTGCTTCCAAGTCGATTGCATAATATTTCAAATGCATTTTAGTATGTATTTCAAAAAGTAATCCCAAATATATTTATTTTAGAATTATTAAATTATACATTATTCCAAACTTCATTCAGATTAACCAGTAGCAGGTCCAAAAGGGAGAAATCTGGCCAAAAGTCAATAGCAAAGCAGACCAAAAATCGAAGTGATATTCAGATCGAAGGTCAGTCTAAGGCACACCAGCTGTCAGACCACAATTCATATTAAAAGTGAAAGAAGCTACAATTAAAACCAAAATTCAGACCAAAATTCATATTAAAAGTGAAAGAAGTTACAATTAAAACCAAAATTCAGACCATAATTCATATTACTTAAAAGTGAAAGAAGCTACAATTAAAACCAAAATTCAGACCATAATTCATATTAAAAGTGAAAGAAGCTACAATTAAAACCAAAATTCAGACCATAATTCCAACATACATGAAGATAAAAATCCAGACCGGAAATCCTACCAAAGTCATAACAAAAATCAGACAAAAGCTCAAATTAAAAATCTGACCAAAATTCCAACCAATTTAAAATCAAAAGCCATAAAAAATTCGGATCAAAATTCATATAAAAAAAAGACTAAAAACAAACCAAATTAAGATAAAAGATTTAAACAAAAAATGAGATCTCAAACCGGATAAACAATCAATCAATTCAAACCAAAATACAAACCGATATTCAGTTTGAAAGTGATCCCATATTCACACTGAACATCAGACGAAAACGTATGGGAGACGTCGCGCAGTTGGTAGTGCGCTGGCCTGTTACGTAAAGTGTCCGAGGTTCAAACACAACAGCACAGGCGAAATCGAAAAGTAGAAAAACAATTTTTGTACACGGCACCACCTCTTGGCAGGCAATAACAAACCTACAAGAGTACAAAAAATTTCCTAAGAAAAGCTTTTCATTTCGCCGATCGGATTCGGCATGAAAGTGTGGATTCCTTCCAGTCATCAAAATATAATACTCATAACATGGGTGGAAGCGAAAAGCTCGGCCTAACCCCTCCATGTGCTGTTATGCCATTAAAAGAAAGAAAGAAAACTAAAATCAAGTTAATATCAAAATTTTGATAAAATCGGAGGTAAAATCCAAATCAAATTTATATTAAAATCAGTCAAAAATTTAACTTAAAATTGAGCAAAGAATTCAATCCATAACTCAAGCGATATTTAGATGGAAAGTGAGACAGTGAAACAAGATTCAGATTAAAAATCAGGCCCAATATTGGAGCAAATTCTGACCAAAACTTAGATAAATATTCAGACAAATCAAATCAGACTGAAAGCCATAACAAATTTGGACCGAACATCGAGGTTGATATAAGTACATAATCAGTTAAGCGGTAGAAATTTGTTAAACGGCTTTAAGCAAGCACATGATTGGGATGATTTGCACCCCTTAAAGAACTACATTTTATTTGCTTTTGGTAATTTTCCACAATTTAGCAAAATCAGCCCGTACATTACCGAAAGCCTAGATCCAAATTGATTCCAAATACTCGAAAGCAATTTCAAATTCACTCATGTATTTGAGAATTGTTAACTATTAACTACACTGACATTAAATCTATTCGAATATTTACAGTAAAATTCGCTTAAGAGCACATGTAAGTTACATAGTATAGCATAGCTGCATTATTTCGTATGCTCATTGGAAAATTTTTCTTTTAGCTGCATCTAGTACACATTCGCTTAAAAAACAAAATTATTTTTTATATTATTCTTTTCTGTTACTAAGAAAATATTCTTGTTTCTGTACTTTAATTGCATATTTAGGGCAGATATGAGTCCCGAGGGGAAAGGATAAATATTTCCTTCTTCACTAAGAATTTTTTATTTTTCATATTGATCGAAGAGGTTGCCTTTTGTACTGAATCAAAATAAGTATCCCTCCATTCCAAAAACCGAATATTTCACAACCTGTAGCCTATGTTCATTATGTAATTCGATTATCTCCTCCATCGGTTTTAATTTTTCAATTGTGGTTTCATTTAATTTCACTGACAAATACTTTAAAATTCAATTTTACAGGGTGACAATTAATAAGTGTATACAACAGTTTTAGACATACAAATTTACCATAATTAAAAAATACAAAACAGAGTGAAGAAAAAATTTATTCAACCAGTTTCGAAGTGGCCACCCTTGGCACGAATACACAGCTTCAAATGCTTGGACAAATTTTTGGATATGGGCCGCAGCTGCTCCACCGTTATTCGGTCCCATTCACGATGCAACAACTGTTTCAGGGACTTCAAATCTGTGCGTCGCTTAGCCGTGGCCTCTAAAATAGACCATATGCTGTAATTCATCGGATTGAGATCCGTGGTGGCTAGAGTCTTGCACCATTCTAGTGTCATTTTGGCTCTGTGAGCTGGCGCAGAGTTTTGCTGGAACGTCAATCACTATAGCCAAAGTACTGTCGGGCCTAGGATAGTACCACAACCTACAAAATTTCACAGCCGTACACTTCATGGTTGATTTTGACTACTTGTTCCACAAAAATCAAGGGTATCTTGCTATTTGCGCAAATCCCATGTTGAATGACGAATGATGGTCAAGGAGCCTCTGTTGAATAGCTTCTGTCATTTTGACAGTTATGCGCTTGTTGAACAGTAAACAGCTTTTCATCTCTGAAGACGATTTTATTCCCATTCAATTCCTGCTGCCCTACATTGAAGTAGGCGACATCTTTGGAGATGTACGCGCTTGTTTTCATCCGTAAGTAACTAGCCTTTTTGGTGCTTGCAAGCATTGAGTCTTAGTTCGTGTTTTGCAATGAGTCGAACTGATTCACGATTGATGCCAGTTTCCTGAGAGTATTGACGGTGGGTTTTCTGCCTCCTCCTGGACGATCACCTTCATGACCCAGCTCCTTAAACCGTTTAATTGCACGAGAAACTAACGAACTAGCAATGCGAAGCTGCCGCGTAATCTCACAATGGCGTTTGCCTAGCTGGTGCAATGTTATAATAGTTGACCGATTATATGACATCGTAAAATGAATAGCTAAATTACTTAAATCTAGACCACACAAAAATTAAATAAAATGCACTTTCGATTTCGTAGAATAACACAAGAATGAAGAAAATTGTAGAAAAATTACAATACTTTTTCTATAGCGCGAAGAAAATTGTATACATTCACTATACATATGTCACCCTGTATAATTGCATTCAATATTTCCTTCCAAATAACCAGATTTAAACTTTCTTCTGGATCCGTTCTTCTGAATCGTTGACATGACAGAGCTTTCACCCAAAAATGATAACCGTCGTTGTAGTCGTTTTGCAAATTGATTTACATACGTCAATCAGGTTATCCAAAATTTAGCATTGTTTAAGATCTGTTTTAAGAACATATTATTTTCTAAAAATGTTCATAATTTAACAGCCTTTGTTGAAAATACCACATTTCAGATCGTCACATTTATTTTTTTTCTATCTTTCAGGCTCTTATCGATTATCGATCTGTTGCAGATAGTCCGGAAGATTATGAAGATAAAGGCGGAACTACGGATGTTTATTGCCCTTCAACAAAACAGGCTATTAGGGCATCGGATACATTACAATGTTACTAAAGAGAGTTTTTTTTAGAAGTGTTGTTTTCAATCTGGCAATACTTTTTGCGGAGTTGGTCTTTTTGACAGCTGTCACTTGATTAATGCTCAGTTTGGTTTGCCATTTCATAATGAATAGACTTACTCCTGAACAACGTTTGCAAATCACGCAAAGTTATTACCAAAACGAGATGGTAACTGATCCCCATTTTCACAAGAAAATTTTGTTCAGCGATGAAGCTCACATTTGGTTGAATGGGTACGTTAATAAGCAAAATTGTCGCATTTGGAGTGATCATAAGCCACAAGCCATTGTTGAGACGCCGTTACATCCGCAAAAAGTCACTGTTTGGTGTGCTCTATAGGCAGAGGGAATCATTGGTCCATATTTCAGGACAATTTTTTATGTCTATATGTAAATATTGAATAATTTTAACATTTATCAGCTGATTGACTTGAGTAAACATGTTGTTGAAATTTTAACCATGAATCGTTTGACATCGCAATAACGCACCGAAATAGCGACACTGAACCTGATTTTTTGTAAGGAAATTTTGATGACCGCCGAGTCCCATTTCACACTCTCTGGCGCCGTTAATAAGTAAAATTTCCGTATTTGGGGAACAGAGAATCCCCACGAGTTCCATGAAAAACCATTGTATGACCAAAAAGTTACTGCTTGGGGCCGGCGTTTGCGCCAAAACTATCATTGGGCCATTTTTCTTCAGAGAAGGTGAAACAGTCGATGGATGTCTGCCCACATATGTATGAAAAAGGTCTGAACGGTTACTGGTTTCAACAAGACGGTGCGCCATGCCACACTGCAAATCAAGCAATGCAGTTTCTGCAGCGAAAATTCCCTGGACGTGTTGTGTCAAAAAATGGAGACATTGACTGGCCACCCAGCTCTCCACATTTGTGCCCTTCTTTTTGTGGAGATATTTGAAAAGTAAGCCTCAAGGCAAACATTTTTATTCCGAAATCATGGCTATACCGTCCGAAATGCTCGAACAAGTGATGGAAAACGCTGCAAAAAGGGTATACTTTGGTCAATAACGGTGGCCACTTGATTGATGTATTCAAAAACTTCTTTTTTTCTTTTACTGGCACAACAGCCCATTGAGGGCCTAGTTCGCATCCACTCATGTTGTGCGTGCTATATTTGTTCATGAATGGAAGGTTCTATATACGGTTCTATGCCGAATTCGAACGGCGAAGTGAGAAGCTTTTCATAGGGAATTTTTACTCTTGTAGATTTGTCATTGCCTGCCAAAAGGTTGTGCTGGTTTTTTTCTACCTCTTGATTTTGCTTGTGGTTCCGGAGATTCAAACTCTGCGTAACAGTCCAATGCACTACCACTACGCCAAAGCGACGAAAACTAGTCCAAAAACTAAATTGTAAAAAAAATACCTCATATATGGAAATCGGTTGCATTTTTTTAAAACTTTTCAATATTCACACACCGATGTAAAAGATGGCACACCCTGTATTTAGGATTTTGATATTTGCTTCAATGAGGCAGCTAGAAAAATTCAATCAAGTGCATAAAATGTTCTGAAAAATAATTGGTTGCAGCTAAGCGAATTTTACTGTATAAAACTAAAATCATTCAAAATATTGTACATTGTATGTATGTATTTGAGAATAATGTGGGTATGTGGATGGGTTTTGTAATCTATTGAGAATCTCCACTTTTGAACACAAAATTATTTATTCAAGTTAAATTGACAACATAATATAAATATTGCTGTCCTCAGCAATGGCGTCTGATTAAATTGCAGTGATAATAGATTTAATATTTTGATAATTTGGATGTGCCCGCAATAATAATCAAATTCAAATCAAAATTGGACAGTGGAATGGAAATTTTTAGCTGTAATACTGTGCATTGTGGATGCAAGTGCATGTTGTTCGACACGTCGGATTGTCAATAGTACAAATGCAATTTTATATGTATGTATGTACTATATAAGTAAGTATGTATTTGATATTTGGAAGGATTTAAATAATCAAATTACATTTGCGTTATTTTTAGTTTCCGCTTTTCCTTTTTATTTACAGCCATTTCATTTTGATGCTGAGAATGCTATAGAGTATCAATTTCACTTCACTTGTGTAGCGTTTTCAACATTTTGAATGAACGAATAAACGAATGACTGAATAGTTTGAAATGTATAACATTTTCGGGAATTTTGAACTTGCAAATCACATTTGATTAAATGCACAACGACTGCCAGTATTTATGTATGCTGATAACAACAACAACAACAACAACAACAACAAAATCCAGAAGCTTTTACCACACACCACAATGCCAACTGTAATACCACCAATTCCATCAACGCTAACAGCCATCACCACCACCACCTTCGCCAACGACATCAGATTTAAGTTGCATCGTTGCACATAAAATCCGAAATGCTGCCGCAATTCTCCAAACCAAATAAAAAATAAACATGAAAGGCAAAAAAATACTATAGACAAACTAACACAACCAAGCACAGGCATCCAGATGATAGTGGCAATTCATTGCAAACTTAAGCTGTGGGAAAAAAGTTGAAAACATCACTGGCTGACATTCTGAGCAACTTCAGTAGCGGCGGGGCGGGGCGGGGCGCGGCGCGGCAGCTGCAACAGCGAGGCAACAAAAGTATCACCAATATCACCCATAGACACACAGCGGATTTACGAGTATTGCGCTTTTTGTGCATAAATATTGATTCAGAACATAACAAACAACAGGAGGAGAAACTAAAAAACAACAGCAACAACAATAAAAATCAACACAACCAGGACACCATGAAATTTTTGGCGGATTGTGAGTTGAGGTCGTATACAAATTTTAGCTACCGTTACGGTATTTCCTGATATCAACTTTAATGGTGAAAATCCATTTTGAAATGAATATGGACATGTTCATTAGTAACATGCAACTTGTTCACACTAGTAAAATTTATATGAATCGATTAAATGAGAACAATTTGAATATTGCAAAAAAAAAAATGTGAATGTTTTCTTTATTTCAATAACAAATCGAATGAATACGTTCTGTAAATAAAGAACCGGCAGATTGTCATTTAAAAAGCCCGCTTAAAGGATTCTTTTTATCGCTAATTTGGCACCACTGCCATGAACACGTCTCAGCGCGATCTCTCATTTAGTTTGTTTACAGTGCTCGATTTTGTCAGTTCATCTCACGTGTGTTTTGCGATTTTTACAATGAATAAAAATATCGAACAACGAATTTGTCTCAAATTTTGTATTGCAAATGGAATTTCGTGTGCCGAATCGCTGAAAATATTACAAAAGGCTTATCAAAAACACATGCATCTGAGTGGTACAGTGCTTCAAGAGCAGTTGAGATGCGGTGGAAGATTTATCGTGCTCTGGGCGATAATGGTGACTGTTGTATTTGATTATCATGGTGTTATGCACTCGAAATTCTTGTGAGAAGGTCAGGCGGCGTTGAAGAGAGCAAATTCGCCGAAAAATGTCAAGTTTGTGGAAAGAAAACTCATCGATTTTGCACCACGACAACGCACCATCTTACAAGGCTATCATTGTGAACGAATTCCTGACCAAAAACTCAACAATGGTCATCGAACAACCACCGTTTTCACCTGATATGGCTCCGGCTGACTTTTTTATCTTTCAAAAACTCAAATTAACATCTACTTATATACTTTAAAAGCGATACAATAAATTTGAATGAATAATAGATATTTTGTGTTTTATTGATCAATTTCTGGTACCCTTTTGTAAATTTTTACAGAATGTACATTATTGAAAATAGTATCCATCGGAAGCTACAACATTTTGACATCTCTTAGGCAATTTATGGATTCCTTGCTAAAAAAAAGTTCATCTTTTGATGACTATGAACGAATCAATCCAATTTCAGATACTTTCAACTGAAGTAAAGCATATTCCATTAAGAGCATTCTGCATCGATCGAAATAAGTGATAGTCAGGCGGAGCAAAGGGTCTGGATAATACGGCGGGTGAGCCAAAACGTACCATGTACTATTTTCCAATAATTTTATTTTAATTTTAATTGTTATGTTGGAAAATTACGATCTCGTGCATGGTCGCATATTCTGATCGCCCATTGCTCTCTTCAAGCAATACGAACCAATTGTTTTCGATATCGCTCTCCCGTAATAGTTTCACAAGGTTTCACCAGCTCATAATAGATGACAGACATCTGATCCCTTACATTGAGGCCATGTATATTGTGATTCGTGTTGGTGTTACTGGTTGGCCGAGCTTCTTATACGACTTCTCGCGCTTCGTGCTGTCAAGTCGGTTAACTCCCAATTTCTATTCGTTTGAATGAACCCCAATGATTTGAGGCGCTTGTAAATTGCTGCTTCAGTAATTTCCAATGTTATTGCAAGTTCCTCTTGCGTTTGACACTAGTCTTCGTCGAGTAACTTTGCCAATTCTTCATCTTCATCTCCGAACTTTTGCGCTTGGCCAGGGTGTCTCTAGCCTACCGTGTTAAAATCTTTAAGAGTCGAAACCAGAATTCACATGCTTCCATCGATGGAGTGTCTATATTCACCGAAATCTTCCAACAGCAATCGATTGCTTTCACCAGCACATTTTTTTGGAATTACAGAAGAAAAGCTTAATTTATTGGAATTGTTTTTTATTTGTCATGTAAGCTGTCATGTTTGTTTTGTAGCGCAAAAAGGTTATGTTGTTTACACTTTGGCAAATTGAAACATATTCAAAACAAAAGTTCAAGCGCAATCCCTTCGAATATTTAGAATAAAACAAAAACAAAAACTTAATATTGCAAGTTCAACCCTCCTCCAGTTGACACTTTTCATGGAAGTCAAACCAAGTAACTACTGATCTACACCCAATTTACAAATTTACATAAATGATTGAAGTACCTAAAATATAAAAGTAGTTACAGTATTGCCAGATGAATCCACCAAGTTATTTTCAAATTATATACCAAGTTTTGATTGTAAAGGTCTTTAATGGGTTTATTATAAAATAATAAAATAGAATCTATTGAAGATAACTTATGCTTCACCTGCAAGAGATTGCAGGTGTATAACACAGATAACAGAGATTTGGCACAGATTTTAAATTTTTTTGGCACAGATCATGCCCGTTAAACCGCCCAGCTCTTTACGCATAGTACAACAATGGAAAAATAGAATGTAGGTCCCTACAGTTTTATGCCGAAACTGAACGGCGAAGTGAAAAGCTTTCTCTTTTAGTAGATACAGGTTGCAATTTTCTTCTATGATTCCAAAAGAGTGCGATCAAGGCAGGTCATTCCCCTAGAAAATTCTTGAATGGATTAAAAGCACTTTACTGGGTAGTAGCGGCCTTATTCGTCTGCAATACCATGATCTTATCCTTGCTTCCTTCCTCTGTTTAATGCAGAATTATAACCCTTTTCGATATATCCTCATCTCCAGTATAGTTTCTTACTTTAGTTTTATTTTAAAATCTAGTTGTTTCCTCTTTTCTTAGTTTCACTTTTACTTAGATGCTCCTATGTCAAACTTCTCCGTGCTAATTGGTTAATTTCTTCTTCACTGTCCTGAGATGACATGGGAGTTTCAAGTTTTATCAAACGTTTCCGAACTACATTTGAACAGATTTGTCAGATTTAGAGTTCTGGTGAAAAAGGAGAGAGAATGAATAATTTTTTATGGTTCAACTAATCGCTCAATCTCTCAAAATAAGTGAGTTAAACAGTTCTGTGAAATAAAGAGCGTGAAGATAGCGTGGAAAGAATGAATAACTTTTACATTTCAATGAATCGCTCTATCTCTCAAAATAAGTGAGTTAAACAATTGAAATTGTGGTTTGTGAAATATAAGTCAGTCAGCTAATTGTTTGTTAATTGATGCAATCTTGATGGAACTAGAAATATTTTAGATATTGATGATCAATTTAAATCAATTTATATCGTAGAATATTTCAGACAGAAATAACTTCTATGGTAATTACTGGAATTATGTATGTCATATACCATACATGACAAAAGAAACCACAAAATAATAATACATATTTGATAATCGAATCGTTATGGAATAACACAATTGGTAAAATTATTTTTTTTATTATATTTCATAAGTGATTTTTTTCATGTAAAGTATAGTCAAGAAGCAAACAAAGAACAAAATAAAAAAATTAGAAACAATAACAAATTGAATGGAGTGCACTTAAACAATTATAAGTTAAATTTTTTTATTTTCATAATAATATTCAAATTTTTTATTATCTTTTTATAGACAATCTTCCATTGTTTTTGATTGTTCTTTTTACATCCACACATATGACGTTCTTCCCCTTGTTTTTGTTGTTTTTTTTGCTGTTCTCGATGACAAGCAAAAATAAAGGGTATTCGAATTTGTCTAAATATAAGAAACAAACAAAAATATTATTTATGAAAGAATATTATTTCTAGATGTTTTTATTTATATTAAAAAAGATTTAGACGAAATCATGTTTTAAATATAATTAATGTAATCCATTTTTGAAGCATGCTTTTAAAATCTATGAAATCTTTTTGGAAAACAAAGTCACCCAAATTGTGCTGTTGTCACTTTCGGTAATAAGTTTTGACAATTTATATTGTATAAAGTGAATGAATCAGTTTGACAATGATTTTGATAAAATTGTCAGCGTTGCAATTTTGAAAAGATTGAAGAAAAGTGCTTAAGAACAACGCACAGAAAAAACCACAAAGTGAAAATTCAAGCTTGATTAAGCTGATGTATGCACTTAGAGCGTAAAGCTCAAAAGTGAAGTGATTAGATTAAAGGAAAAAATTTTCTATTCTCATTCATGATGAAACCTGTAGCACCAAGGAGCTTTAAATACTTTCTAAGTGTATACACCGGGCATTAGGTTAGGTTCGGCTAGAGTGACTGTGCTGTAGTAGGACATACTTAGAACAGTAAGGGTGGTTGTAATACCACGTGGGCTGATTCCACAGTTACCCTTATCTTTATTGAACTTTTGTGGTTTGTAAATAGCTGAAGGAAAGTTAAATCACTCTATAGTTTTAATAAACTTTACTAACTTCTTGATATCAGCAGATTTGAGGTCACCTACGTTGCTGAAGAAGGGTTGATCTAAGGAAGCTAGTCTATTTATAGCAAGCGCTGGAGAATTGGAAAGAAAGTAGAGAATAGTTTCCTCCTCCTACTCCTCATCGAAGCAGCTCCTTCAGAAGTCGTTCGCGGGCAGTTCTAATCTGCTAGCATGTCTACCATGTCTATCACTTTTGCTACAGTGAGTACTGATACATCCTGGCTTTTGAAGTTTACTTCTTTAGAATCGTTTTTATATTTACTAGGGGGTAAAAGATGGTTGTCACGGAAATGAAGGGCAGCGACATCTATCAATCACGTATGAAAAAAAACAGGAAGGCATATGTATATACACATAAATGATGGAAAGCACAAATGCATCCACTATGAACCCTCTAACTATCGATTGATAGATGGCGCTGATTCGCGTATGATTCATACTCGATTGATAGAGGTCGCTGCTCTTCAGTTTCTAGTAAAATTTGACATTTCAAACAAAAATCGATATAGATTTCTACAGCTGAAAGAATGAGCGAGTATAGACTGAAAAAAATAAACGCCAGGTACAAACAAATGGCGATTGTGTTACGATAAAATCTCCAGCAAAAACTGCGGGCTGAGAGACAGCAAGAATGTAGACTTCGTCGTAAAATTGACGACAAAATTAAATTCAGCTATCGTGAAAAAAACTCGAAAACCAGCACCAAGATATCGCGGGAGTTTAGACTTGAGACAAAACTGAACTCGAATTTCATTAAAAAAAACAACTCGCAAAGACTAATGCGGAGAGACAGCATGAATAGCAAATGAGTTGGTTAGAGCCAATAAATGCATCAACATTCATCTCATTGAGTCGCAACGAAGATCCTCAGATTATACAGCACTAGGTAGTCATTGAGGTGCCCGAATTCTCAGCTTCTCAACGAAAGAGAAGGGCAGAAGATTCACTCGAAAATTGTTCCTCCGTGGAAAGAAAACAACTGGCATCAGCACAACAAAACTTAGACGCGATTTTCCGAATTTCTACTCAACCTGAGTTCTGAGATCGGCAAGTGGTAAAGTTTCAACCTGTTGAGATAATAGAACCTGAATATTTTGATGATGATGTTGGTAAGATTATAATTATAATTATGTAGCAAATAAATTCGCATGCTTTGAGTATTCATATTTTCATGGAAATGATGATTTTGCAGAGGGCGTTGCATGCATTGGTTATGAAGTTAATCCAGATGTAGCACACCTGGGATCAGAGAATCAATAAACTGAACTATACAAGGCTTATCGTTTGCATAAATCAGCACATCGTTAAAAATTCCTTTGTAATGTCTGCGATAGATTCTGGTTTTTATAAGTTTACTAAACCTAGCCTGAAAACCCAAAACGCAAACGTTCTGAAGAAGTCAACTTCTTTAGGGCGTCCCACTGACGCACGCAATTTTGTTTCCATTTTTTATTGGTTCAGCATCGTAATCGCGGTGCAGATCAATCGAACCTGAAGTCTGGAAATTTCAATATATCAAAAGCACCGTCGGATTTCTCTACATTAAATGTTAACTAAAGTTGCCTCTATGGGTTTAAGTGGAATACTCTACTGAGTTTTGACTAACTTGTTTTTGTGACTTGATACACTGGAATAGTAAAGAAGTGCATTGCCACTTAACACCACTAACGAGCCAATGGTATGAAATGGGACCTATTGCGTAATGTGGTTTCGTCGTGCTTAAAGGGCCACGACCATTTCATTCAGCCTTACCTAGCATCCGTATTTGGTGCCAAATCATCCTTTTCCGCTTACAACTTAAATGCTTCGAGGAGCCCAACATGTGAATGTAGAGTACACGCTCGCCTTTTAACTGCGATGAGGATGAAAGTAAATTCTCGCTTGTTTTCAGCTTGTACGTGTTTGAATTTCACGAGTGTATTTCTTGTTTTGAAGATAATTAAAAAAGAAAAAGTTTGACATCATAAAATACTCAATTCTTGTTCATTGTTCTGCTTGTTGTTGGCGTAGTTGTTGTTTGGATGTCGTTGTTGTTATTGCGCGCCATTGTTGTGATTATTATGCAATAGTGTAAAACATGAAAACAACATTCTAAAGTTTGAAGCTTTAGCGCCTCTGGATTGAAAGAGTGGAGTGAAGTAGAGTGGAATGGAATGGGTAAGTGGTCGCCGCCAGCTAACGCTTCAAACGTTTCCTCTGCGCCTTCGTGCTGTGCTGCCAAAATACATGCATATGTACATATGTATAAGTAGTCTATGTGCGACATAACCTCAACTTGAATGAACTAGTCGCAGTCAAGAATTTCATTTAATTTGTACTCGAGTCGAAATTAATTTTCGACTTTGTCGTCATTTATTCTCGTGCTGTTCTTACTACTATTTAATTGCTGTTGTTGTTGTTGTTGTTGCTGCTACTCTTGTTGTTGTTGTTGTTGTTGTTGTTGTTGTTGTTGAGCGCTTGCTAAACCAATTGGTTTTACGGTTTGAAAGTTTTCTCTTAGCACTTTGCCAAAGAAGTGATGGAATGTTTCAACGAAAGCCCTCACATAAACACACACAGACACACACACACACACACACACACACACATACACACACAAACACATATGTTGTCTGTATGTACATGTATTAAGCATAGGTATTTTGGAATTATAATGAATGTCACTTGACAGTTAGGGTACCCGCCATAACCTCGTCCCTATTCGCCCTTTCCTCAGTTTAATACTCTTCACAAACACACACACACACACACACACACACAGTGACACACACAGTGACACACACATGCTCTCGTCACGTGACGATATGTAGAAGTTTAACTTTCTTATTGTTGAGTTGACAATTATGGCAAAATTTTATATGTTGGTGATTTTAATGTGAATTTTTCATCATGCTGGTTGCTTCACGAGGAAAACTTTCATCAATTTTGGCTTTTGCACAAAAAAAAATAAAAATATGTATAAAATATAAATTTGTCTGGTTAGATGATATTTTAATATGTATTGCAGACGCTAGACTTTTCCTGCTCGTGCAAGTATTTATTGTTTTTTTGCAGTTTCTTTCTTTTGAAGTAGCAGTTTGCGCGCTGAATGTTTTCTCTTATTATTTCCAAATATTTAACCTTTATCTGTATCCAAAATTATAGGTGAGTACAAACATAAATTAAACTATTTACACACAAGGAATATTTAAGTTTTAAAAAAGAGAAACACTATGGGAGAATATGTTTTGACCTAGTAGAGTACTTAGAAAAACAGCTTAATTTTGTGGCAAGCTAAAGGTCAAAACCTGCTAAAAAGTTTTCCGTACATCTGGTTCTCGTTTCCACGTTTGCCTAGTCAAGGATGAGACTCTCATATAGCAACTCGCTTTAGTCTACTTCTTGGTCTTTGGAGAACATCTGATCACAAACCTTATCTGATGTTGCTTCCTAAAACTCAGTGTAACTACATAGTATTGTTCGGAACGGCAGATGGAATTGAAAGGAATTGCCGCAAAATCGAACATTGCCACCATATTCAAAAAAGTACCGGGAATTGGTCAATAAAACACAAAATATTTATTATTCATTAAAATTGAATGTATCGCCTTTAAAGTAGGCTCCTTCCGAAATAATACACTGATCCCAACGAATAATCTAATCATCATAACATTTTTCAAACGCATTTTCCGGAATGGACTTCAGTTTTCACGGCGAATTCTCTTTTATGTCTTCTATCGATTGAAAACGATTGCCACGAAGTGGTAATTTGAGTTTTGGAAACGTAAGTCGGAGCCATGTCAGGTGAAAATGGTCGTTGTTCGATGATCATTGTTGAGTTTTTGGCCAGGAATTCGTTCACAATGATAGCCCTGGAAGATGGTGTGTTGTCGTGGTGCAAAACTGATGAGTTTTCTTTCCACGAACTTAACATTTTTCGACGAATTTGTTCTCTTTAACGCCGCCTGACCTTCTGGAAAGAATTCCGAGTGTACAACTCCGCGGTAATCAAAGAAAACAGTCCACATCAACGACCAGATAGAGGCAAATCTTTCACCACAACTCGACCGCTCTTGAATGCCCTGTACCACTCATATGCTCATCACTGTAAGCCTTCTGTAAAATTTTCAGCGATTCGGTACACGAAATTCCATTTGCAACACAAAATGTGAGAGAAACTTCATTCATTGTAAAAATCGCAAAACACCCTTCAGATGAACTGACAATGTCGAGCAATGTAAGCACACTAAATGACAGATCGCACTCTAACGTCTTCAAGTCAGAATAGAGGACAGTGGTGCCAACTTAGCGACAAAATAATACCTTTGAACGGGCTTTTTAAATGATAATTTTACGGTACTTTTTTGACAAAATGTATAGCGCCGTTGCTCATTGTTTTTGTTCTCCCAAAATTTCACTTCTGATTTTTAATCGTCTTAATCTTTTCTTCTCTTGCATTTAATTTAAAAATTAGAATTGTAAAATTAAATACATAATAAAATTAAATATTTTTTTAATAATATATCAGCAATATTTGTCACACTATCATTTGGACATAGTCACAGTATCATTGCATTAGGTTGATTATGTCTGTTAAGCCTTCGAATAACTCATCATCTCTATGCAATTAATGCAATAATATAATCTTGGTTGCGCTAATCCATGATGCTTAAGGAGGCTGGCTGGCAGCCTAGTAGCAAGCATTAAATGTGCACATAAGATAAATGATGGCGAAAACAACTTTGCCATAAGACAACAACCTTAGCGGTGAGCTGTTTCGTTGGGTGTTGGTTGGTTGGTTTGCGTGTCAATGGTGTTGGTATTGATGGTGTTCGTGTTGCTAGTGCTACTGTTCTTTGTGGCGGTGGTGGTGGTGCTATTCTTATTCAATATGTGTACCGAGGAAAAAAGTGACAGCTGCAAAGCCAAAGGACATTTTCTCCCTCTCATTTTTAATCGCTCGACCCCAAAAACGAAACGACAGTGTTTGCAATAATCATAAAAGTCACATCACACGTGCTCATTTGATGACGTTGAACGCACACAACGGAAGCGAGTCAACAGAGGCGGCAGCAGTTAGAGTATGCTGCCACACAAATCAACTCATATTTCAATAAGGATAATGAGCGAGTAGTGAGCAAGAAGTCCTCAAGTATGTAGAATAGAAAACCTTTAAATATTTCTTATACGAATGTAAAATTTTGTGTTTTTTTCCTTCCTTCCCCGTTTGCTGGTGCTGTGAAAGTGTTGCATTGCCGACACTCATTTTCGTTCTTGGTCGTCTGCAAGCAGCATCGTCATCATCGACATCGAACGTCATGTCAATTCATGCCAATCGTCTTGATTGCGAAACATTTCCTGTAACAGCGAAGCGTTGGACCCCTTCTACTCTTTAGAAGAAGAAAAAAATAGAAAACTCCACCACCACCAGCATTTGCAGCATTTAAGGATACCATAATCTCTTAAGTGGAGCGCAATGCGAGCCAGAAGTATGTTACAGTGAAAGCTACAGCTACAACGCGTGCTATTGCATATGAATTATGGAAATTTTTCTCAATCTCACAGAAACTACGAAGCATCCTTAGCAGGGTACTACTACTACTACTACCACTACTACTACAATATATAGGTATGTAAGTATCACACAGTAAACCCCAGTTAAGTGCATCAGTTTAAGATGTCCGGCTTTTGAGGTACTTAAGCGTTGAAAGCACTTAAAAGTGCTCGACATTTCTATGGATATTTGCAAATAAAATTATACTTAAGCGGGAAAGGTACTTAAGAGAAAGGTCCTTAACGGGGGTTAACTGTAGATAGTAAAATACGCTGTTGCGCTCTTGCCTGCCACATCAGTGATTGCATGAGGATTTCTTTTCCATTAGGAAAATGTACATAAATGTGAGCGCCTTTTAGTTTTATTTTGTCCTCAAGGAAAGGGAATGAATTAAGTTAGAAAGGATATCTATTCAAAGATTTCTTTTAAGGTTTCTTTGCAGTTTGCTTAAAATTAAGTATTTATAATCGCCAAGTCGTCTCGCACTAAATTTGTTTTACTATAATTCATAAAAAATCCATTCGCATACGCATTCCATGTTCTCACCTATGTCCTCCTACTCCTTTGTCCTTATTATGTTCTCGATTTTTGGTGTGACCATGACATGATATGTATTTGATTTTACTTTTCCCCTTAATGCAAACATGAAATTGTAGTATAATTTTTCATTCTATTGTTTTTCCTTGCTATTTGTTGTTATTTTTGTTTGATATGCAATGCAAGTGTTGCAGACATTTTGCTGCTGTTGCTATTGTTTTGTCTGTAAACATTTTAAGCACATTTTTACTCATACATCCTGCTAAATTGCATCCGGTACGCAAACAGTCACACACACACATACTCTGACATCACATCGGGGTTAAGTGTTTGTTTACAGACATAATTGTTTCCACTCCACTTTACTTCGGCTTCGGCTTCAGATTCAGCTTCAACTTCATCCCCGGCAGTAGTCAGTAGCAATTCTATGGTGCAATGTGATGTCACATACTCGAATGTACTAAGCATTTCCACAATGAGGAATAAGTTCATGTGCTGTTAGAATTTCGCATCATAATCCTTTTCTAATTAGTTTTCCATTATCCTTATTGTGCATGATGGATTTGTGGTTAATAATTATGTTCTTGTAATATTCTGTTCTATATCTGTTTTTTCTTTCTCTTTATGCTTTTGGGGTTTTTGTTTGTTTGATTGTTGCGGCAGATTTCATTGGTGTATCACAGATTTAAAATTAGCTATTCTTAAACGAAAGAGAAATAATGCAATGCACATGCAAACTGCTTTCAACTGGTGTTTAATTCGATTTTGTGGTGAATAACGAACTCCACTGGAGCTCCTTGGGCGAAATCTGTGTCAAACAATGAAGCTGTTATGAAATAATGGGGCTTCAAACTAAATTAGCAACTAGGAATAGAAGATGGTCGAAATAAAGATTGTGTGACGGTTGTGATATGCAATCCAAGGTAATAAGATTCAATAGTTTCACAAATTCATCCATCAACCTTGTGTTTTTCGAAATTCGCCTCTCATAGGCATCGAGTAACCCTTAAGTTTTCGGGTGATTATTTTTTAGGAACACTTACCCCATGAATTCTTTTCTAAAAGGTAGTTTTTGGAATTTAACAAGAAGTTAATCAATTAAAATGTTTGTAAAAAATTAAAATTCTTCGTGAAATTTTACAGCGGGTTTTCAAAGACAGGATTCAACCCAAATGCAGATTAACATATAGTATCATTCGATTTTTGACTAAACTATGGAATTTCCAAACCACTGTAAACAAATTGTGATGAGGTAGAGAAAAGTACAGTTGGCGTTTTGCTAATGACCTTAAAATAAAAACAGTGAAGCACGGAGGTGGCAGCTTAATGGTATGGGGCAAGGTATTGGTCCGATACATCAAATTAATGGCGTTATGGATAGATTCGTGTATAAGGATTTGTTGGAAACGGTAATGTTAACATATGCCGAGGATAATATGCCGATTTTGTGGAAATTTCAGCAGGACAATGATCCCTAACATTTATCGCGAATTGTCAAAGCATAATTCCAAGAGCATAATGTAGACGTCCTTGAGTGGCCAAGTCAATCCCCAGATCTAAGTCCTATTGAGAACCTCTGGGGAGAACTTAAACGTCAAAACAAAACGCAGTTATGGGAAAAAACGGGACCAAAAAATTTGGTACAACATTCCTGTAGAAAGTTGTCGGAAGTTGATATCGTCAATGCCCAGAAGAATCGAAAAAGCTATCAAGAATAATGGTGGATATTTTGGGTATTAATGCGTTCTTTCTAATTCAGTAAAATACGGGACCATAACTAGCGAAATTTCAATATTTATTCCTAAGTTTTTTGTGCACACCAATCTGTCCAATCGAAAATCTGTTTATTTTATGAATTAACCAAAATTTAAGTTATTTTTTAGAGTTTTTAAAACCTTTTACGTTTTGTTATGACGCTGAAGTATGTTTATGTTGAAAACAAATTCATTTTTTGAAGGATAATACAAAATATATGAAAGCCAATCTTTTTTGAAAACAAATATGTTCACACTTATTATTTTGTCCATGTGTGTATATCCTAGGTTTATATCCTAAACTAAAGGCATTTAGAAACTAGAAATGTTACATGCAATAAATCAAAAATTTTTAAATATACATAACTTATCTCATGTAAAAAATAACTATCTACAGAGCTATTAAATTTACAGCAACTTCTCCAAGCAACACAATTTCTAACATTATCTGTATTTGATACAAATATAATAGAAATGTTTAAAACAGGTAGCAGAGGCTGTTAACAAAACTGTAATTATTTATTCTTTATCATTTGCTAAATCGCAATACAACTTTTGTACTTCTAACAAAAACATTTTTGTGTCATGAGATAAAATGTAACTCATTAACAGAGACTGCCAACGAAATGTACCAGTACAGTCAGACACTGTAGATACATTCCACACCTGCCATCCGAAATACTTCGCATCCACATCCAATTTCTCCTTTCTACCCTTGCTAGCGATATTTTAAAATTTTATCGCCAGATGGAGTATAATATCTTGTGCATTTGACAGTTGCGGTTGTCAGCACTGCTGCCGTTGTGAAATGTCAAAAATGTATTTGGCATTTTCAGTTGTCAGCGATATTTCCAGCGCGAAGGGTGTTTGTTGTTGTCTTGTATCTTACGCTTCGAATGTATAAACAAAAAACAAATTTTGACATTTCGGCGTCGCGGAAATGCAATTTGCGATTATAAAAATTTTGAATTCTATTAAAAATCTGTGTTTTTATAAATTAAAGTTATTGGCAAATGCAACGGAAGCATGGTTTGCTTAGAATAAAGATAAAGTTCAATAATGTACTTTCGGATTTCATGCAATAAAATCGATAAAAACATCGACAATCACAGGAAATATCTTTTTGTTTACAATTGTTTATGCCATAAAAAAGTGAGATAAAATTGTTTTTGTTAATGCTTAACAGATTGCTTGCCTTTATTTATGCAAATAAAAAAATAGAAAAAATATTTATGTCTTTGCATGTATTTATCGTATGCAAGAAAAATTGTGTGAAAAAGTGAAAATTTAAGTGATTTTCTTCTTGTACGAGAGGAAATTTTCGTTTGCAAGACAAAATGGCCACGATGAACTTGAACTCTATTGCAACAGTGCCACTGCGGATGTTCACAATAGGATGCTGCTTGGTGTCATTGCTGGGTTACGGTCATGCCCATCTCAACTTGTATCTGAATCCACAGGAAGTGATGCGTTTATTAGGTGAGTTTCGCGATTAGAAAAATATGTGTTTTAATAATTTCGTCATGTCAGCGAAAAGCAAATAATGTTTAGAAAGAAAAGGCAATAATTATTGAAAATATTACTTTTTAACTAAGTTCTACAGTATTTTTACGGAAGTACATAGGACTTCAGAACATAGGAGTGATTTCCGAATCGCTTCTCTGTCGTTAAAGTATGCACAATGATTCCGTTTTAACCCACAGACACGCCATTCAATATCTTCCTTTTAAGACCATCGCGTACGCAACAAGACGCGCCCCAAAGAGCGGTTTATGTAGGTCCTCTCACCTACAGCAATGAACAGTAAGTTTTTCGTCTCTGGTTTCAATCGTTATACTGGGAATCGTAAATAATTAAGTCCAGAACAGAAATGTTTCGTACCACTCAACTGAGCGATCGTAACTTAAGTCGTTGATAATTACAGTGTACGACAGTCAATAAAACTGCGTCTGTGGACACGAATACAAATTTTTCATATTCGTTTTGAGCGATCCAAAAAACATAAATAGCTTTATTTCAATAACAATCGATTGAAAATATTCTTCAAGTAATGTCCATCGGAAGCTATAACATTTTGCCATCTTTCGGGCAATTTATGGATCCTTTGCCAAACAAAACAGTCCATCTTTTGAGGCTGTGATACTTTTTTGATAGTTTCAACTGAAGTACATTGTATTCTAGTAAGGTCATTTTGCATCGATCAAAATTGTTTTCACAATAATTTTAAACATGAGGCCGCGCTTGTCAAATTAGAGAATTACGGTGCCTCATTGCACATTCGGTCTTTTTTCGGCCAATTTTCTTTCAAACGAATCAATCTTTTTCGATACAGCTCTCTCGCAATACTTAGTTTCACCAGATTTTAGCCTCATCAGGCTCATAATAGATGACACCTATCCGATCGCACCAAATACAGAGCATTACCTTGGCGTCAAAAACTCCACTTTTAAAAGTCGAAACCAGAATTCTTATGTTTTAATCGATAGAGTATATGCACCGTTAATTTCCAACAGCGATTGTTGACTTTCAGTTGCACTTTTTTTCGAATTAAAGAAAAAAGGCAAAACTTCCCGCAACTGCTGTTTGTAGCGCAAAAGGGTTATGTTGTTCACACTTTGGCAAATTGATACATAATTACAGTAAAGTTACATGACGTAGCTAAAACATCAGATGTGATTTAGTACAAGGTAAGCCATCAGTTGTCAATCCCTCATTTTCAAGTTATAAACCCAATAAATTCCACCTACCAGATCCGACGGTGTTTTTAAAAAGTTCAAAATTGTTTTACAGGTGTAATTATTAAATGCATCATAGCGCTCAAAAGTTGTGGAATGACAATCACGCTCAACATTTTTACTAAACCAGAAATTTGAATTCTTCTGGGTGTTTAGATATGAAGAAAGGGATCGTCATTCTGCAGCAACAATTAAGCGTCATCCTCAGTGGATGTTGTTTGTTTACGCGAGATTAATCGATTGGAGAAGCTTCCGAATTTTAATTCAGGAAATCTCGGAAGGAATGTATTTATTTAATCTGATCTGAACTACAAGTGATATTTTTTTTCAAAAACTCTATTTATTCTGGTTCCCGGGTGTCCCTAATGGGTTAAAGCCATAGGATGAATTACTTATGTTATTATTTCCCTTTCCGATTCGCGTCATAGATATGATTCATTATAACCATCACAGCTTGCAAAATGAGATTTTGTTTCATTCAATCTGTTATTTTTATCAATACTACCTACTCTATGAAAGCAGTACACTTTACAAATCGCGACTTATACTCAATTAGTCTTTAAACCGGGTTTTTTTTTGTTAGAGGCGGAGAACTTTAAATGAAAATAAAACACAGAAAACCTTTATTTTGGATAATCCTGTGACATCAATGATTGAATATAATTTCGGGCATGTGACTGCCGCGGCTGGCTTGTACGCAACGTAATATGGAGGCCCAATTTTTACACACTCGGCAGTAAATCAAGCTGTATTTCGGCAATTACGCGTTGAATGTTGGCTTCCAAGTGCTGAATTGTTTCTGGTTTATCGGCATAGGCGTGTGACTTTACTTATCTCCAAAGAAAATAATCGAATGACGTCAAATCGTACGATCGGTGGACCTGTTTCGTCAAATGTTTCTTTCAGTAAATTATTTGAATTGCGGGCTGTGTGGCAAGTGGAGTCGTCATGCCTATTTCATGGATGTTCTGTGTTGTATTTTAATTTAAAATTCTCCACCTCCAAATAAAACCCCCGATATAAATTTCAGTTTATAGATACAAAACAGACATAGGTACCTTGTATCTGAAAGTAGTACGTGAAGTTTGGTATTCAATTAATTTACTTCTACTAATAGATTTGCGCCGTTGATTATGCCCTAAATTTCGAACACCTCGCACTTTATTGTTTAAAAATATAATATCTTCATGCATTGTGTACATATAACTAAAGTATGCAAAAAGTGTCACAATAAGTTCTATTTTCGTTGAGAAGCCACCAGCATTGCCATCACTGCCACCATTACATACTGTCACCACCAACGTTAGCATCTGAACTCAGTCACTTTTTGTCACACTTCTTCTGCATATTTATTTGCTAGTTGTTCCAAGAAATGCTCCAAAAAAGTTTTTCTTCTAGTTCTTTAGTTTTAGTTTTGTTTTATTTGTTTTTTGCTTCGTTTTTCTCCTCAAATATCACAGACAAACTTGAAGTTTTCCTTCGGCTTCAGCGGATGTTTATTTGCATATTCACCTGATTGTGTAAATAGACAATACAAACTAAACTGAACTGAACCGAATTGAAAGATGACGAAGAAGAAGCTAAGAATTTTGGAATATGAAAAATTTTCAAATAGCAACAACAACAACAACAACAACATAAAACATAACAATGACACAAATTAGTAACAAATTTTGGAAAAATAGAAATAAAAATAAAAATTAGAGAAAAACAAATAAAAATAAAATTCAAATTAAGCATGAATTGACGGCAAATGAATAACAACAACAAGATGTTGCACTATGGAGATATATACTTATACATACATACATATGTATGTCGGTACAATGTATGTATGTATTTATGTAAAATATGCAACATCATGACAAATGGGAAATTCTAATGAATTGCTTCTGAAAGATGCTGGCAATGCAGACAATCTTCATACTTATGTAATTATGGTATTTGTATAGAGTTGAAATGGATTTTTTCCTTTTTTGGTTTTTTTTTTGTTGAATTTCCTTCATAAGCAGATACTTTTGTGAATTAATTTTGTTAAGAGAAGAGCTTAAGCACTTGCTGGACAAGCAATTAAGATTTTTGGTATCTTTGAAGTTTTTATTTGTTTTGATGCTATTTGAGAATGATTATGACAATATTTAAAATAATCATCCGTAACACTCCGTCAAAAAAGTACGAAAGTGATCAGTTAAAAAGCTTCCTTAAGAGGCGAAAAAGTTAAGTTTGTGGAAAGAAATTTCATGGATTTTGCACCACGACAACATACCATCTCACAAGGCGATCATGGCGAATGAATTTCTGGTCAAAAACTCAACTTTGATCATCGAACAATCACCGTACTCACCTGGTATGGCTCCGGCAGACTTTTTTTTCTTTCCAAAACTAAAATTACCACTTCGAGGTAATCGTTTTCAGTCGATAGCGGACTGACAGGCAAGAGAATTTGCGGCGCTAACTGAAATCGATTACGGAAAATGCGTTTGAGAAATGTTTTGATGATTGGATTATTCGTTGGCATAAGTAATTATATTATTTCGGAAGGGGCCTACTTTCAAGGCGATACAATAAATTTGAATGAATAATACTTAAATATTTTTTGTTTTTTGACCAATACCAATAATGTATGTAGTTTATTTCTAATGCACGGCAAAAGGGTTTTCATTTAATTGAGGCTCGTTAGCAGCTATCTTAAAGTAATTGAATTAGATAAATGAAATTTTAAAATAAAAAAATCAATTTAAAAGTTTTTTTAAAATTTGGGAAAATACATTCACCACTTTTGAAACCCTTTCCCGTATACATAGTTGTAACTCAATTTTAATTAGCGCATTGCATTAATGTCAACATTAGCATTAACAAGTCAATTTCCGAAATATCTAATTTGTTTAGAGAGAAGGCTTTCTGCCTTCTTAGAAGAAATTATTCGAAGTCTAAACATCCTCAGCCCAGAAGAATGAAAGAAGGTGAATCACTTTCAAGTACTTAGTAAAGTGAAAGAGACCTTCATGAAACAAAAAATCTGAACCATGGATTATGGATTATGGAATTTGGTTTTTTTTTCGTCTCTTAAGGCCTTTCATCTATGAATATGGCGTTTTGGTGGCGAAATTACAGACAGTGATCTGGACGGCTGTAGGAGAAAGGTGTTTAAACTGTAGGATTCAATCCAAACAAAATAAACTGATATATTCATCCAAGCCCGGAGTAGTAGAAACTATTAACCTTATCGAGTTAAGAATTATTGGCCTTAAAGAGTAAGACTATTCTAAAAGTAGTCACCGTCACTAAAATCTTAAGTTTCATATTTTTGTTTGAAAAGTTATATTGCGATTTTCAAACAGAATATAAAGCTTGAACTCTATTTGCCGTTACAAATTCTCTATAATACGATCGCTCTTCTGTTTTTTAGGAACAATTCGATCCTCATTCTAACTCTGATGACAAATCCGGAGATCAAATCTTATTGCTCTAAAAAGTCCTAGCTGTCAATTTCAATACGGCTTATAATGTCCTCGGTGTTTCAGTTCCCAAGCCTGAAAAAAACAATCTGTCAATGTCAATAGGCTAGCAATGCCCTTGATGTTCACGTGAGAAAAGCTCGGCCTAGGTTCTCCATTTGTTGTTGTGCCATATTAGTGGTGGAAGTAAGCGGTAGAAGATTTAGCAATGCTTTCAGATTAAAACCAGCTGTTGTAGACAGCATTTCCGAACGGGAAATGGAATCTAAGATCAGGCAAGCTCATCACAAATGTTCTTTCATGAAATTTTCTTTGTTTTTAATAGCCAATTAACTTTAAGAAGAAACCTTAATTTTGCATTTAAAAACACCAACGGTCCCAATAAATAATTTTATTTTTGCCAATTAAAGAAAATCACAGCTTTTTTTCGTTCCCTTTTTCTACATAAATAGAGTTACTTTAAATCAATTGAAATAGTATAGCATAGTTTTGGCAAAAAGTTGCCTCTTCTCATGCATGCACACCAAATGAGTTAGCAATTAATACTGAAGCTGAGAAATAAGAGGCAAAATGAAGCCGGCGGTTGTAGTTTTCCTTAACACTATAATTATAAAAATTACAAGCTACTTAATTGTACAAAAATTTAAATTAAAAAAGAAACAATGAGCGAATTGAAAAACAAAAACTAATGAGTAACACTTGCATCTCGGCAACGAGCACACCATAAACATTATCATCATCTTAGGTGCAGTGACTGACCTGCTTAAGATAAGGCCGCGTCTATACAGGAACGACTCATGCTCTTACAATATGTGTGCAAGTAAGTAAGTAGTTAGTTGCAAGTAACGTCGGAGAACGAAATCAATAAAATGCAATTGGAAAAACGTTTATGTGTGTGTAAAAAAAATGACTGAACACAAATAAGTAAAATGAGCAACAATTGCTGTGAAGAAAAGACGGCAATGCTTAATAGAATTGAAGTCAAAAACAATAAATCAATTAACTTCATAATTTGCATTTAATTTGTGACCAATATTGAACGAACAAAAATATAAGAAAATATGCCAAAAGAGAAAAACACAACACAAACATGCAAACAAATCAAAATTTAAATTTATGATCTTTTTTCCTACACATATTTACATAATACATATGTCCGTCTGTCTATCTTCTGTTCTTCTGTCTGTCTGTTTTTCTTTCTTTATATCGTTTTCTTCGATTTTGTTGAGGGAGAAAATTACTGCGTTTTCGTGTGAGTGAGTGAGTGAGTGAGTGACTTATTGCAGATTCAGAACTTGTGTGTGCCTGTGCAACATTCAAAAATGTCATAAATATTATTTGTTCTTGATGTGGGAAACACACAGACCCAGACAAGAAAATGCATTTGAACGCTTAACATGGGCATTAGCATTTGGTAATAAAATATAAAATAAAGAAATAAAAATTAATTTTATTTAATTTTTTTCACATTTTCGAAAGTCGAAATCACTTTTGGGAACCACAAAACGAACATGACCATGTCAGAAGGATCAACACGCACGCAACATAAAAATTTGTGGCTATGTTGCTGGCGTTATTGCATCTCACAGATTCATACATCAATACATACATACATATGATACATATTCACATACATGCACATATTTTTCTGTGATACTGCGTTGGCTTTTCGTATTAGTATATGGGTACGAGTATATGGGTGGAGATGTTTCTGTTTGCATGTATGGTACATTTGTACTCGTATGTGTTTGTGATATTTTCTTAAAACTTTTTTAATTTTTTTATGACTTTCTGCTTGAATTCAACATTTCGATTTATGACTCGATGCCGTTGTCGTTTATTGAAAATTAAAAAAAATTCTTTTGTTATGTTATTGTTGTTGGTTTTTGGTTTTTGCTTTCGTTATATGTCATATGTGTTGCTGTTGTTGTAATACTTAATAAAAGTATGTGCTGTTGTTGTTGCATTTCGTTTTTATTGATTCGTTTAATAAAGTCGTTATTAAATTGGTGACACATTCCTCTCCTTATTTTGTTTCTTTAGCTTTAGTTTTGTCTCTTTTATATCTATAATATTTTCACTCCACGATCAACTCTACCCACTAGCGAACTCAAGGGAGCGGGGAGGGGTGGTACAGCTTTCGGAAAAAGCTGTATATGTGGAATAATAAAATATTTAGACATCGAAATTTCTCCGTTTTTTAAGAAATACTACCTATTCCACACAGACCTAAACTGTATTTCAAATTCATATTTATGGGCAGAAGTTTCACGAAATCAATCAGTCCTTACATTTCCCGCAGCCCACTGTGTATCACTTTTATAAGGCTGGTGGACAACAATTTTGCAAAAGTCCTTTATTGGTCAATATAAGAATTCTGTTGAAATTTAATCAAAATTGAACGAGAAACACGCCCCTCGCCCATATACAAACATATTTTAAACATCAATATATTGAAAATTATTAATTGAAATTATTATAACTACTTTCATTGGTAAACACAAGTATCCTGATTACGTTTAATCAAAATCGGACAAGAAATATGGCCCCAGCTCTTTTATAAAAACATTTAAATTAAATATCAATATCGTGAAAAATATTCACCGGTCCAATTGGAATTTAACAAAATAACTATGTTGGTCAAAATACATAAGTTATATGCCAATATATTTCGATTATCAATTGACTTTTCCATTTTTTACTTACTTGTAACGGCACAACAGCCCATGGAGGGCCTAGGCCGAGCTTTTCGCATCCACTCATGTTGTGCGTGTTATATTTGTACATGAATGGAAGGGGAAGAGACCTACAGTTTAATGCCGAATCCGAACGGCGAAGTGAAAAGCTTATCATAGCAATTTTTACTCTTGTAGGTTAGCCATTGCCTGCCAAGAGGTTATGCGGTGTAGAAAAATTATTTTTTCTACTTTTTGATTTTGCCTGTGCCGAGATTCGAACCCCGGACACTCTGCGCAGCAGTCCAACGCTCTATCACTACGCCACAGCGACCACCACGACTTTTCCATTAGTTATAAAAAATTAATAACATTTTGAAAACCATGCTTACGATTTATTGCAAAGTTTTTATTTCTTAACAATCTTAACATAAATATACAAGCAACTGTAAATAAGTATAAAACAAACAAAAAAGATCACGTTTCATCGGAAAAAATTCCCCGCTTTCAAAGTTACCACAGTATTTAAGTGCCTCACTATTCTCACAATTGTTTGAATGTGAATCTTCCTGTTCTTCTAAAATTATATAAAGTTTTATGGGTCAGAAAGGTTCCTACCTACACATTTTCATATTTTTCTCTTAGCAGATATGGAAGATTCAGACTTGTATGTGGTACCTATAGTACTCCATTATCGATATATGGTATATGTATTGTATTTAACTATATTTTAGATGTACATACCGAATCACTACTGCTCGACATAAAATCACTTTCAAGCCAATTGGAGTATTTATTAATAAATCTAAGTTTATAAGTTCTACTAGACTCCTGCCAAAGTTTTCTCAATTTAAGCTCTAATATTGTCAACCTTTTAAGAGTACCCTCATCAATATCTCTGCCAGTTTTACTTTGATAATAATCAATAAGACGGTTTAGTTTTTCTCGGTGCCTATTTTGGGCAGACATTCGACATACTTCAAAGAAATCCAGTATTTTTACTATAGTTGCTAATAGAAAAAGTTGAAATTTTAGTTGGGGAGCCCCTCGGGGCAGAAAAACTTTTTAGATTATGTTTTTGTTTCATACTTTGTTTAATAATGAAAACTGGAAAAACGTTTTTTGATGTTTTTTCTTTTTTTGCTTCACTTTCAAAAAAAGAAATTCTGAGTTTTACTTGTGATTAATTTGCTTAGCTCCTAAAAAAAAGTTAATTTTTGAATGAAACGGTTCTGGACACATTAAAGCAATGTAAACAAACTATTAGTGTTGCCATATTGGAATAACTACAAATTTTCGTTTGTCAATACTTGAATACGAAGTTTACATAGAAACTGCATTTAAACATAATTTAGAATTGTATAGAATTGAACCCAACTCTGAAAAATTATTGAGTTGTTTAATCTTTCACGCTGCATAACTTTAGATAAACAGCAATTTTTAGTTGAAATTGACAACGTGAAATTGAAATAACAACATGTCTACCACTAACATACAAACCGCTCTCCAAGAAGTTGAACAATGGACCAATAAATGTAAACTGGCAGTAAATAGCTCCAAATCTATCCACATCGACTTTATCAACAAAAGAAAAACCCAAATTCTATTGTTTCTAAGCGGTGAACAAATTCCAGCAGCTAATTCTGCGAATAGTTGGGTATGAACCTAGAATGACAAACTGAGATAGAAGGTACACGTCAAGAAAAAACTAATAGAGCTGAACATTAAATACAAAAAACTAACTTGGCTTATTTGAAGGAGATCCAAAGCGTCTCAACAAAACAAATTAATGATATACAAACAAGTCTTCAAGCCTGTGTGGCTCTATGGCGTTCAAATTTGGGGCTACGCAAAAAATCATATAATAAATATGATACAAAGATTCAAAAATAAAGCACTGAGGGATGCAGTTAACGCTCCGTGGTATGTGCGAAATGATGACCTACATCGTGATCTTAAAATACCTACAGTCAAACAAGAAATACAGAAGGTTGCCAATACACATCATGACAGACTGAGTCAACATGCAAACAACACTATTCCGGCGTTACTTTGCGATGTTACACCCAGATGTTTAATTCGGTTCAAACCAAAGGACCTTTTGAGGCGTTTCAACCAGCAAGGAGATTGACTAGCTCACATCTACATGCTCACTTTAGATAAGTGGTATTTCGTGCAATTTTACATTAAAAACCTTCTTGTCAGTCAAATGTGACTAGTTGTTGTTGATTTTAAAATAAATGAAAAATAAAAAAAAGTAAAAATTTTGGATTTTCCTTAACTGAAGTATTATTTATCTATCGGCATAATTGTTTTTTTCATATTGTAAGTTAAAATCTTCATTTTCGCCCACAAGTGGCACACTGTGCGGCCCCGAAAAACATGATCTGATAATTATGACCTTTATTACTCGTATATGAAAACGTTCACAGCTAATTTTTTCTTGTCTCTTATTTTCCTTTGACACGCAAAATAGTGCTCTGCATTCCTAGGATTATGCCCAGGGTATTTCAAGGCCAATGTCACCCCTTCTTCCTCACCCTATCTTCCCATTCTTTGCAAATTAGAATATATCTCCTACGTTATTCTCATTGCTATTAAATCAAAAAAATAAATATATATAACTTTTAAAAAACGAAAGAATTAAAATCCCCCTCTTCCTTACTTTCTGTATCCGCTAATAATTCCACCCATAACGGCTTTCTATATCCCATACACACATACTTACGTGTTAAGCTATAAAGCAATAAAGTATGCGACTAATTAAGCATTTAGCATTTATTTAAAAGCGTTCAATTCTTTCAATGTGTTTTGTTGTACTCTCTTTTTTATATTTTTATTATTATTAAAAAATTCTTTTGCCATAAATATAAATATTACAAACACACACACACACACACACACACATACATACATACATATTTATATGCACGTATGTATTTTCGTAAATGAATTTTATTGTATTTCAGTCACGTGCCCTTATGCACTTTGCATTTGTATGCGCATTACTAGCGATAATGGTAGCCAAAAATCATCTCGTATAGTTCAATTACAATATTTAATTTGGCAATTTATAAGCTTGTGAAATTAAGAAATTAGTGAGAAAAACGTAATAAAAATCGTCAATTATAAGGGCCCACATAAAATGGTTGACTAATTGTGCGCCTTACTTAATATTCAATTAAAAATTTACTGTTTCCCTTGCTGACCGAGGATTGACATACGTATGTCATGTTCCGAGTACTAGTGCAAGTGGAGGGGGAGAACATTTACTTGTTACCTTATCAAATTAGATAATCATGAAAAGCTAAGTCTCACAGATACATCGGACGTCAATTTACCTCTAACAATTTCACAGAAAAAAAAATAAAGAATACTGCCTATTTGACCAGGCCATGTAGTTCTTATGTATTTTGTCCTATAAATTCGATTACGGGATACAATTATCCGGGTAATGACAGAATTTTTTATGTTAAAAAACGCGTTCTTTTGGAACTAAAGTTATATAAATTCATTAAAAGTGATTTAGGCCTTAGGAATTCAATGGTGTCAACCGTTTTGTTAGACTGGTTCGAGTTTTTAAGATAAAACCATCGGAAAACGGTAAAATTTTAGCTAATTTACTTTAAAAAAAGAATACTCCCTTACCTACGACACTGATGTTTTCATAAATATTCAAAAATTTCCCATTTAAAAAGAAAGATTCTCAATGAACTCAATGGGCCTTCAGGGAGAATAATCAAAATAATGTTATCTCGAAAAATCGAACCAATCTGGACAAAACGATTGGCACCATTGAATAGCTTGGGTTTAAATTAGGTAAAATCAGCGCTCTTGATCTCGTTTTCATTGAATTTCATAAAGTTTCGACTCGAAAGAAAGTGTTTTTATCATAAACATGTATTTAAAAAGGGTGTTTTTTTTTAGAAGTGTGGTTTTCAATCTGGCAATACTTTTTTCGGAGCTGGTCTTTTTGACAGCTGTCACTTGATTTATGCTCAGTTTGGTAATCACCCAGCAGAGTCGGTAATTCGAGCAACCATGGATCGGTTTCGCACCACGTTTACTCTAGTGGAAAATGCGCATCCTCAGAGACACCGTACAGTGTACACCGAAGACGCTATTGCTGCTGTGTAGTGGAGTATCGCAGAAGACCCAAATGAGTTCGTCCGCCATCGTGCGCAACAATTGGAGCTGTAACCATCCACTTTATGGAAGATTTTGCGGAAGGATCTTGGTTTTCGATCTTACAAAATCCAACTCTTGCAAGAATTGAAGCCGAATGACCATCAAGCGCGTCGCACGTTCGGTGAATGGGCCCAAAACGAGATGGCCACCGATCCAGATTTTCACAAGAAAATTTTGTTCAGCGATGAAGCTCACTTTTGGTTGAATGGATACGTTAAGAAGCAAAGTTGTCGCATTTGGAGTGATCATAATCCACAAGCCATTGTTGAGACGCCATACATCCTCAAAAAGTCACTGCTTGGTGTGCTCTATGGGCAGAGGGAATCATTGGTCCATATTTCTTCAAAGATGAAGCCGGTCATAATGTTACAGTCAATGGGGAACGCTATAGAGCCATGATTAATGACTTTTTCGTGCCTGAATTGTGAATTGGAGGATGTTGATGTGAACGACCTTTGGTTCCAACAAGACGGCACTACATGCCATACAGCCAACGAAACAATCAATCTATTGAAGGAAACTTTTGGTGAGCGAATTATCTCGCATCGGGCGTTGACGCCTTGGAAGAGAATATTCGGCGCGTTATTAGAGACATACGGCCCCAATTGCTGCAAAAAGTGGTTGACAATTGGGTCTCTCGACTGGAATTTATTCGAACCAGCCGCGGCGGCCGAAACGAAATCGTTTTTAAAACATAATGACAAATCCTTATCTTTATAATAATGTTAAATTCTTGGCCATAACATTAAATTATATGCATTTTATTTGTTCTTGAAAACCACACTTCTTAAAAAAACACCCTGTATTTGACTTGAAATTGTCAATTTTATGAACTTGCCAAAAATTCGGAAAATAATTTTTCAAATTAAGCAAAAAAAAAGGGATAAATAAAATCTTATGTATAATCGTAAAAGGCATTTAGTTGGCTTAGCTTGTGGTTTCTCACCATGCTCTAACTGTCCTGGTAAACTAGAGGCTAGAGCTTCTTCGAAGCTATAATTGCTTCAGTTTACCCTGCAGCGAACTAATTCACCTCTCTCTCGAAAGATAGCAACCACCATATACATATTTATTGTCTCTAAACAAGTTATTTTTATTCATTAAAATATAAGTTTGACTATCGAGTAAACGAAATTACTAAAACGAAAAACGAACAAGTAAAAGTCAGATCTGGATTCAGGACGTGTATTGGATCAATATTGATTGAAGAAGATAGGAATCTAAAATTAGTTAATCGGGAAAACTTAAGTTCCCATTCGGGCGGAATATTATATTATGATATTTTTTTACACATTGTTGGAGTTTTAAAGCTTCATAAGGTGTGTAACACTCAACACTTTAGAATAATAATAAAACACTTGACTTCAAGCAAGGAGGACGAGGTAGTACAAGTATTTTGTATTTTATCTTGTAATTCCTTGGGTACTTTTCAGTTCAATCATTTATTATTCGCTTTCGCATTCGATTGCATATTAATTTAAGTGAATATTAAAATCACAATATTACAAGTACGTTGCGCATCCTTCGAATTGAAGTAATATTAACCATTAACATGCAAATAAAGACATAAATGCCTATTTTACCATACCGCAATTTCATAATGAAATTATGTATATTCAATAAATATTGTATGTACTTGTAAAATGACAACTTTCATACCATTACTATCAGCTATTACACATTGTCCCTCTGCATACAATACAACAGTAGCGAACAAAGTAATTTAAAGTGCATTGCCCTATTAGTTACGAGTTCGATGATCATGATGACGACGACGACGACTCACAAGCGAACCTTCGATTTTTCCAAACTCTGATTGTTAAATTCGCTTCATTTATATTTATGCACAGAGAAAGAAAAAATGATAGAACAGAAGGAAAAAGAAAATTAAACAAAATGACAATATACAGAATTGGCGTCTGTCAGGCAACAACTGATAACCCTTTGCGATGCGAGATGCCATTATCCTGCAATATGAAATATAAATCGCATCCAATCGAATCGGATTGAAATGAAATGCGGGTAAAAATAATCTGAATATTCATATGTATTATTGCGGCACGCCAAGCCAACAAGCAAACAGTCAAACACACAATCGTACTCGTATCTGAATATCATGAAGCTCAAGTTCGGCATGCCACACCGCAATAAATGTATGCAAAACCAGATGCAACATGTTGTATGTTGTAACAGCGCGCCGCAGAAGGATTCGTGGGCTTTGATATAAAAACAAATACCACAAATATCATAATTATGTTGCACATGGCAACCCCAGCCCTCCACCATCAACTGCACCTTCATATTTATAGCCAAAGACACATTCACTTCAATTCGCATTTCATTCAGTAAATGTGGAGTAAATTGAGGGTAATGATGAGTAAATACGAGTACACTGAGTTGGTTGTATCGGAGGTGTGGGTGTAGGTGTCCAGAAAAGGTTGTTCCGTAAGCATTCGCTATTGCTATAATCGTATTTTGTGCTGCACCAGTGCTGTCGGCTACATTTGGTGAGATAAGAACAGTAAAAGGTGCTTGCTGCCTAACTAAATTGTTGGGTATCTCTATCTGATGTATGCATCTGCAATTCGTGTAACTAGCAGCAACACATACTTGAATGTTCAACTACATATGTACAATATACGTTTGTGCTAGGCAAATGAGATAGGGATAAATTTTGTTATTCAAAACCATTAGTCTATGTCAAAAGCAATTGACTTAAATTTTCGTAATGACGAACACGGCATTACGCACACAAACACAACACTATCATAAGTAATTCATGAGGGTGTTCGTACAGCGAATGTTTTGATTTTAGATACACTAACAAAAATGAAAACCCAATAACAGTTAACCGAAAGTTTAGTAAACCTGGCTGATGGTTAAAGTTTTGCTTGCTTTCTTTCTATCATGCATAATATTTGCTAGCTCTTCACAGAAAGTTTCGGTAGATGTCGTAACTTAAATATCTATTTTGATAAAAAGAAATGTTATCACTTGGTGTACTATCATTCAATTGCCATGATTGATCAATTAATTTTCTGATTAAGATGTAAACTTTCTTGGCGGTAGAGTTGGCAATCATACATCCGATATGACAAAGTTATAACTGAAGTCAGTGAAGATTTTAGTGTTGAGGCTCTTGGGTTCGAAACTCGGAACAGTCAAAAATAAAAAATTGGAAAGAATACAAATGTTTCTAAACGAGACCATCTCTTGGCAGGCAATGGCAAGAGGTGGTTGCGTTAGAAAAGATTTTCACTTCACCATTTGCTTTAAGCTCGACCTAGGCCCTTCATGGGCTATTGTGCAATTAAAAGAATGAAAGCAGAAAGAATACACTTAATTTCAAAACCTCTGAATGGCTGTGACCACCTCACTTCATCTGTTATTGTCTCTGGCAGCAAAGAGCAGTCGCGGAACACCATTTTTAACTCTGTCTGCAACTTATGGCTCTGACAGGCTTATTCCTATTGCCGTTGGTTTAGTTTGGTGCTTGGATGTGGAGTGTAATTTTCTACCGGAAATGTGGGGTAAAGCATATATTTACTTCATTATACTTAAAAGGTTTTTATGTTTTTAAGGAAAAATGAGGACCTGGCGAAGACAAACATTACAAACATTCTTTTATTCATTCCAAGGTTCATGCTAGCAAACTATGAAAAGGACTGCAATTTTGTAGAGAAAGTAGTGGGCCACCAGGATTCTATGAACGTATTAGTGTTAGAGTTTGAAAAATAAGGAACACTTATGGCCAAAAGCCCATTGGGCCTAGATATGCCAACTGTCTCGGATTTCGTGGAATGAGATATATTATTAGACTTATTATTAATATTTATTACTTTGAAGTTCTACAACTTCGATGCCTGACGCAAAGTTGTTCGTTATGTAAATTTTAACAGTTTTTGTGTTTAAACCAATCTTCCATCGCTTTCTCTCGATACCCCATTGGCTTCACCAACTAAACTTTGCGAAATGGTATAACTATTACAGGTGATAGCAACATTACAACAAGTTGAGCAAGGTAAAAACAAACACCTAGAAACCATAAATACAAATATATTTTGAAAAATGAAACCAATCGTCAATAATAATTTTGACATTTCCGAGTCTCTCCAAAGACGAAAAACACAGAAGAGGAAGAGTCGTCAGTGCTATCACCTGTTATAATTTCACCACAGTCGAAAATAGCGAAATATTCTGTTTTGTTTCTAAATATGTATGTTTAATTTACAACAACAGCTGCATGCAGTTAAACATCATTAGAATGAGATTTTATCACTTAAGCATCATTGTCGGTGAGGACATGGTATTAGTTAGGTTTCATGTTCGCCTATATTCTTAAATCTCCCCGAAGCATATGCAAACTTTTTTTTACCCTAAATTGATAGATTAGCAAGATTAGCAAAATCTTACCTTTTTTTCTTAGTAGAAATGTTTGCCATGGATCGCAGATCTTATCCGAGAGAAAGCAGGGCATTTAGAAGATGAAGTGCATAACAGTTTCAACTGACGGCTTAAAATTGACCTCAAGCCATACCTTCGCATACTTAACAGATACTGGGATCTACGGTATCTTGACTTGGAGAGCCAATAAACAATGAGCCGCCATAGTTCTCTCGGTGATAACTAACTCTTTTCCGTAATTCTCGTGGTTAACTAACAACTATCAACTGAAACATAAACTTTTTCTATTAGTGTAGTAATTATTTACGGTCTTTTCACGCATATCTAGGCCATGTAAACAAAAGTTACTTTAATATTTACGAATGCAATGCGTGTATGTATGCACTTGTACACATACTTACACATGTTCATATGTCGTTGTGATGTTTTGTTGCCACTATTTAGAAGAAATTTGTATTGCTCACCAAAGAGATATGCCAAATCAGTTGTCACTCAAACATATGTCATTATGGCAAAAGCCAAAAGTAAACACAAGCTAGAGAGAAAAAAAACAAAAAAAAAAAGACCGAAAACAAAAACAAAAATGTACTAAATATTGAAAAACGAACACACGAACTTTTTTCTTCTCTTCTTCTGCATCTTAATACTGCTGCGATTCCTACTTTAGCTTGTATTTTTTATTCCTTCACTGTTTCTCATTTCCATTTCCAGTTGAGAAAAAGTGTTCGGGAAAAAAGTTGGTAGTTGAAAGTAGAAGCAATAACAACAGAATCCCTCAGCTTATCCATTTGTGATATCAGAATGCGGCAGCTTGATAAATTATCCTTGTTCTCACATGTCATTGTTGTTTGGGAAAATAGTTTAGCTGGAGCATGCTCGTACATCCATAGCATAAGTTTGTGCAATGTGTTTGTGTTTTTTTGTGCTTCCTGGCAAATAGAGAAGACGATAAACGCTGTATCTGCCATTGATTCTTTTTATCTATACGAATATCTGTCTATCTAAATGTAGTGGATGGACGAGTATATGTAGATAGATGGAAGCATGCAGTGTTATGTAATGTTCTATAGCTCTACGCATACAGATACATATCAAATTTCAACTCAACTGTGGATAAAACAACGAGCATAAACTTAAATATATTACATACATATGTATATTGGGAGTATGTATGTATGTGTATGGCTGGTATACCCTGCTTCCGACACATACATACATACTCTGGCACACATCTGGCCCAGCATAATTTTGAATACGTATTCTCTTGCCCCTCATTGCTATAAAAAAATTCATTGGTTTTACCAGGAAAAAAAGTTAAACAGCAACAAAACTACGAGCGTTTAAATCGAGAAATAAATAAAACAAATGATGGCAAACAATTTGTGCAGAACAAAACAAGAACAGCAACAACAACAACAACAGCAATAACTATTGAAAACATACGAAAGTTTGTATGTGTATGAAAAATTATACATGTTGATATGTACCCTACCCTGTAGGGACCACCCTAGTCCACCAAAATTACTAGTTTTTGAAATAGTTATGCAGTATTTAGTTTTTAAAGTGGTTGAAAGCAAATGCAGTGATAAACCACTTTAATACTACTATTCAGTGCAAATAGTTTCTTGTAATTCTCAGCTGCTTTACAATATTTTTCAAATTCTGATATGGATTTTGAATTATTACGAAGATCACTGACGAATTTGAAAATTGAATTTGGAAGAATGAAAACAAAAAATGTAATTTTACTCAAATTTAAAATGCAATTAATTTATAAAGCAATTCAGTTATTTATTATTTTTTTAATCTAGTAGAACAACAAACATTTTAAATTATAAGTGGTAGTTACTAGTCATGAGCGGAAAATGGTTTTAATTTTTTCATCTAAGTGCAACTGGTTGCAAATTTGAATCAATTTGATTGGTCTACAAACTGTTACCAAGACATTTATCTTTCAATTAGTTCAAGTTTGATTGATTTACAAAATATTCCAAAATTTTCTACCAACTAATTGAAAAAATATGCAATCCTGGACATCAAATGTGGGACTAGTTGTGGTGTTGAGCAAATCAGTTTATTCGACTAATATTAAACCAGTTAGTTTACCTACTCGGTATGTATGTATGTTCAGATGTATACTCGTATGGAGATGTATGAGTGTTTATTTGGCAATCAAAATCAATCGTTCCATATAAGTATTTGGCAAGCAATTTTTTGATGGAAACTAATGTTGGATACTTAACGCAATCGTATCCATAATAAATATAAAGTGCTTGTCATACTAACTCACACATACACACGTGCATACATAGGTACCAGCGAGACATACACATATGATATATGTATCGCGCCACCACCACACGATATTTGTAGTTAGTTTTACTAAGGCATCTCAAGAACAGTGGTGGCCAGCCATACATGCACAGTTGATCGCTGAACTCTTTTTCTATGGAAATGTGACTTCTACTCGTACCTTCAAAGCCCATAAATTCTCTCGCGCACGCGTGCTATGGTATGGCCATCACTCCACTAGACACACATACACTCATACATATACACATGAATGACTCTTCTCAAAATTTCGTGAGTTTCAATGAAAAACACCGCAGGTTGTCACGCTGATAAATGATCCTTTATTGTTATGATTGCGGGAACATTTTTGGAATCGCCACAGGTGATCTCTCTCCCTCCAGGCACTACATAAACGAAAAACAGCGAAAAACAACCAAAAAGGAAAACCGTAAAAAAGCAATAATAAATTTTAATTTTAATAAACAACAAACAGCAGTGCCTTAATCATCTTACCTTACCTTAAATTACGTTGCCTACCAGCTTACCTTACCTTTACCTAAAATTGAGCATTTTATTGGCGTCGTTAATTTGTGTCTCATTTTACAGTTGACCCTTTTTCATGCTTTAACGATTCTGTAAATTATGACCATTTAAGTTTCTGACGATTTCGCTGACGGTGATGAAGTTTTGAAGATGATGAGTGTACGTTATTAGGCCTTAACTTACATTAGTTCAATAGTTATTAGTAAATTTTCTGTTTTAAATAATTGTATTTTTAAGCGAGAAAAGTTATTAATTACTGCACGGAAATGACTACAATTATTAGTTGGAAATAGATACAAATTAAAAGTAAAAAAACAATGGAATATTTTAAATAGGCAGTATATACTTAATTAGGTGATTCACAAGCGGTCATATTGTGATAATATTGGAAAATTTTGTATTAAAAATCAGAGAATTTATATCAATTTGAGAGGATACGACACCTTGTGAATACCCCAAGTATTGAATTAAATAATTATCGATTCTAATGATTTTCAAATGCCAAGATTTACCGACAAAAAACTAGAATATTTTGCAGATAGATTGACGTTGAATCCAACAGTATTGTTGTTGTTTAGCTTTCGCGTTGCCACTGACCTTTATTTTATTTATTTATAATAAATTAGTATAATAAACCTTGAAAAGTATTTTTATTCAGAAATAACAATCACAGTGGGTGAGTTATGAGAAGAAGGCAGGGGGATTATATACAACCATTTGTAACACCAAAAGGATAAAGTGTTCTCGGGCTGTGAGAGTTTACAGTGAGGAAAGTTATCCTAACCAATCAATGAAAATTTGACATCAGTGGGGCTTTTACAAGTTGTTGCATTTAGTGTCGTATCTTTTAAATTTTGAAAAATTTTCTGATTTTTTATACAAATTATAAGGCATTATAACAATACGACAGAATATAAGATCTTGTGAATACCCCAATTTTATATAATACATATACGCTTTAGAGCGGAGTTTCACTATGTACATAGTTCATATAGAATGCTCCAAATACTTACGCACGAATGCAAGGAACTTCCCAACAATGCTTTAAAGTATGGTAGGGCAGTTCCTGCACTCTAACGTGATGATTTTGAGCATCCCATGGAGAATATGTTGAGAGAAAGAAGCTCTCTATACTTTTTACCCATTTCTGCTTTAAAGCAAGTTTATACGTACATAGAATAGTAGGGGTGTTCACCCTAAGGAATATCGAATACTTTTAAAGAGTAAAGCCCTCTACGCTCTTGGCCCGTCTCTGGTTTAGAGTAAAGTGCTGAGTAACAAGTTTATATTTTATTTAAGACAGTGAGCATATATCACATTGGTGCTCTATACACATTAACGACGGCAGCTCTGTTAAATTATAAAACACTCGTTTTAATAGAAACGATTATTTTGAGGATGACATGACTCCGTGACCACCGACTAATTGTCTGTCGCCAATTTAAATCTTTTTTAATTTAACGAGCAACAAAAGAAAGAAGAGGAGAGTATGGAGTGATGCTCATTGATGACGGCAGCTACACGACCAGATCTGTCAATTCATAAAATCATAGGTTCTCATGGAGACATGACCACATGACGACCTACAGAATTTGTCGCTGTCGCCAATTTAAATCTATTTATAATGTGACAAGCAACAAGCAAAAGAGAAAGTGAAAAGTGCTATTTGGGTTTATGCTGCTGATGTTGCTATCATTGTAATCAAGTAGCTGACTATACAGTTGAAGGCGACGACATTTGGTAGTCATGTGTTCGTGTAGCTGCCGTCGTTATGGAGTATGAGAGTGAGCGCTCTCCGGTAAATAATTATCAACTGTTTTTTGTTTTTTTTTCTGCGATCAATTTTGCCAATTTAATGCGTAACATAATTTTTCGTTATCCTATAAAACAAAAAGTAGGAAACACAGACTTTTTCATTTATACTCCATACACATTGACGACCAAATTGTAAAAATACGCGTGTCAATGTAAACGAATATTTTGGCGACTACACTACCGCGTTACCACCGACCACAATTTGTGGCTGTCTTCCACTTAGATATATTTTTAATTCGACAAAAGGAAGAATAGAAAGAGAGAGAAAGAGTGAAGAGAGCTGCTTGTGCTGTTGTCGCTTTCATTGTAATCGAGAACCTGACCACACCGCGATAGTTTGTAGTCATGACTACACATTTTGTAGCCATGTGTTCGTGTAGCTACCGTTGTCAGTCATTACTCATAGTAAACAACACATTCATATGCATATATCTTATTCGAAGCTCAACCCAGAGTAAAAAGTTAAAGCGAAGGTAAAAACAAATGCCGCATATTTTGCAATCGTAAAGTAATTTTGTCTTACACTTTTAATCTGTTAGCCCCGTTACCAAACAATTTCCTTTGCAAACCAAAAAATTACAGCTTATGGTTGGATTCGCATAATTGGTGGTAGAAAAATCTAACAATTCCTAATTGGTATCTATGCCTAAAAAAAGGAAATACTTCACTATGTGAGTCCTTGAGAAATATAATTTAGATAATTATGTCAAAGAGTTTTTTTTTTTTGGGTACATATAACATTTAACTAATTTTTCATAAAAGTAAAACGTAAAGAGCGTAGTAGAGACTGCTTCAACGATTCCACTTCACTTAAAATTAACTGCACATATCTCGTCTGCAATTTCAACAGGGAGCAACCTATTTACAACTTTCTTGCATATCTTCTCACTTAACAATTTTCCACTGTAATTGTAATTCTTGCTAACTATGTACATGCAACGTAAGTAATAACTCGTACACATCTTTTTGTAGTTAACAAAAAGCAACGATTTTCGTAGTAAATTTTAATGGTTTCGTTATTTTACTTCAACTATACATAAACTATATATGAATACATTTCTCTGAATACGAGATGCAAGTACTATGAATGTATGTACGAGTACTTGTACTATAAGTATGAATTTTTAGAAATGAATGAAACAATTTTACGCAAAGTGGAAAGCAACGAACCTCCTTAATACGCATTAATGCTACGTTAGTTAAATGCTATGAAATACCAAGAGAATATTGGCGTACCGTAAGTGGGGAAGCAAAGCTTCTCAACATAATTTCTACATTTTTGTTTCTTTTTTTTGTTTTTAACTGTTTAACAACTGTAATGTAAATATGTACATAAATACAGTATGCCGCCAGGAAATTAGAATAACTGAAAAATATTTGAAAAAACTTTATTGTTGGGTCATTTAACATAGTAATATTGAAATAAAACAGTTTTTCAATTATATAAAGTTAATTTTTTACCACGAAACCAGTATTTAATATAAATGTCATCAGTATTTCGTAACATTTCATTAACTTCAAACGGTAGAGTTAACACTTTTCGGCAAACTGCTTTTGCAGTCGTTATTCTAAATATCCTCGATGTTTTGCATTACATACACTTTATGCTTCAGATAAGACCAACGATTCTCAATGGCATTCATGTCTGTGGAATTCCCCCGCCCAAGGAAGAATAGATACAGCATTGTCTTGCTTATATTTTTGGTTCTTTTTTGTTGTTGACATTGTTCTCATATACGGCAACAAAACATCTTTTAAGACTTTAATGTACCGGTCACCGTTCTTTGTCTGATCAACAAAATATGTAGACCCAGGGCCTTCAGCAGAAGTGCAGCTCAAAATCATCACTCGTTTTTAAAACACTCATCAGAATGTCGTTCATGAGGATACCTGCGAACAAATTTAACGGATTCCGTCAGAACACGAGTGGAGTCGAAAGCTGGGCGTAGGATATGCATGGGCTGCCATTAAAAGGAAGAAGAAAGAAAGTCACAACTTCCAGCCGACACTCGTCACTACATATAAACCCATCAAAATTGAAAAAATTCACAATATCGTTCACTAAACTCCTTAGGAAAAAAATATTCTAAGTATTTACCTTGTCCCCATCATTTTGCGTACAATCTTGATAAAGTTTGGCCCAAATGAGGCACTGTTTACCCAATGCATGGCGCTAATTTAGGCTTTTTTGACGGGCGTCGACATAGGGAAATACCAACTCCTGAGTCCTTGGCACAATTTCCTTGGCTGGCTACTACTACTTTTTTTGGTCCTTTCAGTAATGGCCGCTTTTCCACCAAAATTTGTTTCGAAAACTTATGAATTGTGCAATATTACAAAAAGTTGGCTGACTTGTTTTGAGCTTTCAGAGGGTGAAATATTTTCACAGCCAAGATATGCTATTGTGGAAGCCCTTGTTTTCGGTGAAATATCCATCTTCTTCATGATGTAGACGGGCCAATCTAAATGGAAAATACCACCAGCATAAAATGGATGTACCGTATGTAGCAAAAAATTCATAGTAATTTTACTAACCATGAAAAAATCGCTAGAACACAATAAAGACAATCAAAGCCAATTTTTTTTTTTAAATATAGGAATTTCACAGTTATTCTAGTTTTCTGGCGGCACACTGTATGTGTGTATGAAGTGAGTGAGTTTTCTTTTCGCTATTTTTCAATTAACCCCATTTAAATTCATGACTTCCCACTTTCCCACACAACGCGATAAGAAGCCATTAAAAGTAAAGAAAAGATTCAACAGAAATGTATTGAATTGAATGTGTTGAGGTTTTTCTATTTTCACGATAACAATACATTAATATGTACATATGTATACCGGCTGGTATTTATTTATTTTTTATGTGTACCTACAATGTGCTCGTATGTTTAGAGCAATTACCACCTGAAACCACATTAAATGGTTTACGGAGTTATCCATGCGCGCCGAGGTACCGCCTGCCGAATACCAAAATAAAACACACAGTAACAACAACTCACTATCATAAATCAAAGTTTGCTATCACGTTCAACAGTAACAACTTTCGAAAAGATTTATAAACTTAATCAGTATTTTGAAATCTCTTTCGAAAATCACTTCATCGATTCGTCCCCAATAGAGCGAAAATAAATGAAAAAAGGTGAACACGAAAAGGTGCAGGCGAAAGAAGAAAAAGGGCAATGTATATTCGATGAACGAATCCGAAATGAAACATGTTCAACTTTTTAATTGATTGTGACCATCATCATCATCATCGTTATTATCAGGACAACATCATCATTATCATCATCATATGTTCTCGTATCAACAATATCATAGGCAATGTGCTCTTTTGACTTTCATACCACGTGTATACATAGTTCGAGTAGGTACCTACTACATACATACATGTTGTCGCTCATTCCTTCGTTCGTTCCTTCGTTTATGAAGCTGCAACATTCCCAATGACCCATAACAAACGTGATTGGATTGTTTATGTTCAACGTTCAAACACACATACCTATGCATACACCCTATATCTACAGGAATGAATACTCGTATACGTTCGTTCTCTTTCGAAATATGGTAAGAAAAATATGCAATAAACGAACCCCCCTCCTGCTTCCTTCTTCAGTTATTCATTTCATTTAAAGATGGTGATAAAACTGAATTTAAACAAGTATAAAATAGCCGTTGAAATTACATAGTATGGACGAGTTGGAATAAGATGACTTACATATAACTACTCTAATATTTATAATAGGATTCGACGTTTGCGAAACCTACGTCGAATCTCGGCACAGGCAAAATCAAAGAAAGTAATTTTTCTACACGGCACCACCTCTTGGCAGGCAATGGCAAACCTACAAGAGTAAAAATTGCTATGAAAAGCTTTTCACTTCGCCGTTCGGATTCGGCATTAAACTGTACAAATTCCATTTCATTCATGTACAAATATAACACGCACAACATGAGTGGATGCGAAAACTCGGCCTAGGCCCTCCATGGGTTGTTGTGCCATAAAAAGTAAAAGTAAGTAAGTATTTAAAGCTTTGAAGAATTTGTCCAGTTACAGAGCTAACATATGAAAAATTAAACGTGAAGATGGATAAGTTACATTCTTCACAAAACCACAAAAAACTCACTTTTTCCTATCAAGTCCTGAAATGAAGTTCTCTGGGCAAATGTCGACTTCGATAGTGTGGATGGTGCACTGGACTTTTACCCGTAAAGTTACAGATTAGGTTCCAGTCTTATTCGGGTGGTTAATTCTTATAAAAAAGTTCTGATATTCCTACCGTTATGAAATAATATTAATAAATAAATAACAATAAAATAATTACGAATATAAGAAAGTAAATAAGGCAATGGCATAACCACCAAGTGCTAACAAAATTACCATCCTGCTTTTGGAACCAGTATTAAACTGTAGGTCCAACCAGTGTATATGACCTTGTTGCCCTACACTTATCCACTTAAGTATTCTCTTATCGTTATCTGGGTAACGGTCTGTGGAAGGCCTAAGACCCTCTTGCGCACATCCAAACATACAAATTCAGCCTGATCAATATTGATTGTTCACCGGGTTTAGCACGAGAAACGAACAGGAGAACATTTTAAAGACAGAAAGAGGGAGAGAGAGAGTAATGAGAGAGATGAGATAGAGATATTGAGAAGAGAGAGAGAGAGAGAGAAGAGAGAGAGAGAGAAGAGAGAGAGAGAGAAGAGAGAGAGAGAGAAGAGAGAGAGAGAAGAGAGAGAGAGAAGAGAGAGAGAGAAGAGAGAGAGAGAAGAGAGAGAGAGAAGAGAGAGAGAGAAGAGAGACAGAGAAAAGAGAGAGAGAAAAGAGAGAGAGAGGGAAGAGAGAGAAGGAAGAGAGAGAAGGAAGAGAGAGAGAGAGGGAATAGAGAGAGGGAATAGAGAGAGGGAAGAGAGAGAGGGAAGAGAGAGAAGAGAGAGAGACAGAAGAGAGAGAGAAGAGAGAGAGAGAGAAGAGAGAGAGAGAGAGAAGAGAGAGAGAAGAGAGAATAGAGAGAGAGAGAGAAGAAAGAGAGAGAGAGAAGGGAGGAGAGAAGGGAGTAGAGAGAGAGAGAATGGAGAGAAAGAGAATAGAGAGAGAGACGAGAGAGAGAGAGAGAAGAGAGAGAGAGAGAAGAGAGGTAGAAGAGAGAGAGAGAAGAGAGAGAAGAGAGAAGAGAGAGAGAGAAGCGAGGAGAGAAGGGAGAAGACTGAGAGAGAAGAGAGAGAGAGAGAGAGAAATAGAGAGGAGAGAAGAGAGGGAGAGAGAGAGATAAGAGAGAGAGAGAGAGAATATAGAGAGAGAGAGAATAGAGAGAGAGAGAGAGAGAGAATATAGAGAGAGAGAGAATAGAGAGAGAGAGAGAGAGAATATAGAGTGAGAGAGAGAGAGAGAAGAGGGAGAAAAGAGACAGAGAGAGAAAAGAGAGTGAGAGAGAAGAGAGAGAGAGAGGAGAGAAAGGAAAGAGAGAGAGAAGAGAGATAGGGTAGAGAAAGAAGAGAGATAGGGTAGAGAGAGAAGAGAGAGAGGGAGAATATAGAGAGAGAGAGAGAGAATAGAGAGAGAGAGAATATAGAGTGAGAGAGAGAGAGAAGAGGGAGAAAAGATACAGAGAGAGAGAAGAGGGAGAAAAGATACAGAGAGAGAAATGAGAGTGAGAGAGAAGAGAGAGAAGAGAGCAGAGAGAAGAGAGAGAGAGAGAGAGAGAGAAGAGAGAGAAGAGAACAGAGAGAAGAGAGAGAGAGAGAGAGAGAGAGAGAAAGATTGGCAGAGAGTTATCCCAGCCCCTACCTTTTTTACTTACTTACTACACAACTTTATGAGTTTTACAAAGAAGAAAGGCTGGTAATTTTGGAAAGTTCTTCTTCTGTTAATGCCACAACAGCATTACGCCCGGCCTGGGATCAAACAACTTTGCAAATCACAATTTAACGTTCCTTCTGATGACAACATCACTATACCATAACTAGTTACAAAAATGTAGGTAAGTACACCAAACTGAATATACCAACAAACACTCGTGAGTGGAGTGTATGTAGTATACTATACAAAAATATTCGAGCATTTTCCTTTTACTAGATGTTGCATGCTGTGTTGCTGTTACATGTACAGAAATGTTGCTTGTGTTTCAGATTGTAACCACTGCCAATATGCGACAATATTTCTGTTGTATACGTTAGTTTCTTTTTTTTTGTTTTTGTTTTTGGGTTGTGATTATAAGATTTTTATCAATTTCTTTTTAAGACATTCTCTTTTTTTCTTTTTTTTCATGCTCTACGTTTTTGTTAGCCTTGTTGCAATATAATCATTGAAGCATTGGTCATCGATTTAAATTGTTATTGTATGTCTTATGCGTGACTCTTTTCCTTGGAAGTGAACATTAAACCATGTTCGTTGCATTTCTTATCTCATTTTACTGATAAAGTATTTATTTTTTTACAAAGATGACAATGTTGACTTGTTCTTTTTTATTTGTTTTATGTGGTGAAGTCTTAAGCAAACAAGGAAAATTAAGCATCAGTAGCAACAAACATGCTCAAATTCAACACAAATCAACCAACCACAAGCAGCCGAAACTCAGATACCTTATATACGAGTACATACTCTTATGTATGTATAGTACATTTATAGATATAGCTGTTGATATATGAATTGATATTTCTAGTGAAATTTAAACTTGAGGAAATTTGTGGAGATTTGTTTTTGTCTTGTACGTAAAGAAACAAAAGAAAATGTATAATAATATTTAATTTAATGATAAATGAATATTTGCATAATATGTTAAAACTTGTTCGTAATTGTGGATAATTTCAAGATAAATTATTATTGAATAGTTTCTGTCATTCGTTAACAAAACTGATGATTGCGAATTAATGAATTTCAAGCTGAAGTTTTATTTTATCCTACCTAGTTTTGTTGCTTCGTTCCTTATTCTCAAACTGGTGGTCGATATCTGTTGATTTGGATCATTATCCAACTCACTCACCATTAAATGCTGAGGAATATATAAATTATTTAATCTTTTTATGTTCCTATGGCTCGTGGTGTGTACTGCGACCTTAAAGGTATATTGTACCACCGATAGTAGCTTGGTTACAAGCTGTTAGACAAGCTAATCTTGTTCAAGAATCTCAAGATTAGATGTGACTTCAAGGTTATGATTTTCCTACTTTTTGGGTGGTAGTGCCCCAGGATAGTGTATTACGATCTACTCTGGTGTTACCCCGTTACCTTTGCAAAATCCACAAGTGCTGTCCTGGCTAAGCTGCTGTCCTGAGAAGAAACGCCAATGACTATTCTGAGTTAGTTTTTATTAAGCTAAATCATCTAGTAGCTTTAATTGTCTGAGCTTTGGGAGATGAGCCTAGTACGATAACAAGCAAAGCCCTTCCTCATTCTTTAAAGTGTTCTTTATTATTTGTTGTCCTATACCTATGATGGGTTCTGTGCAAATTTAAGTTTTGGCTGCTGCATTCCTTTCTAAGTGGTCGGCTACCTCGTTATAATCGATACCTTTGTGCCCAGAATATGGTGAGCGTATTTATCTTGCCTAATGCATTCAGGAGCTCTATCCATTTTTTCATACTAATTTTGATAATATCTCCAAGGAATCATGTGCTTTGATAGTGGCTTGCCTAGGTGAGTAAACTGCTATGACTTTTACAACCGCTTTTTATCTCCGCTCTTATAAAATGCTAGGAGTGCTTCACATAGACTCCAAATGTCTTGTTTTTGGACCATACAGCCCGCTCCTTTATCTGTTCTCGAGCTGTCGTTGTACCACGTTAGTGCGTGTTCTTCATGAGAGATTTAGAACATTTTGATGTCTCATTTCCTCTCATTACTAAATATACCTTTGAAGAATTTCTCGAAGTTATATATCTTATTCATATCATCCCTGTGAAAGGCGGCTTTCCAGATCTTTACTACTAAGGCCTTTTCCCCTGTCAGCTCCTTCTTTTACTATACTCATAACGGTTGTTTTAGCGGCCGTCTCTAGAGGTAGATGTTAAGGCGTAAGGTCTATGTAGTACTTAATGTCTTCATGGCTGACATAGGACACGTTCTCATAGCACCTGTGATGCATACACAGGCTAGTCTTTGAACTCTGTTGAGAGTATTTCTCATTGTGACTTAATTCAATTCATTGTACTTAACTCTTTGCGACCAGGATACAGTTGCGATCATACTTACTTCAATATTTTCTGGAAAAAAATTAAAAGGCAAAAGAACATTAGTACGATCTTTTATATTTTCAATAAAATAATCTATATTTTTAAGTACGATCTTTATTATAATCGAGTATATAAATACTACAGCCTCTAGATCAAAAGGCCGAGCTCATCAAGTCCCCTTATTGCATGCATCGAAAACTGTAAACGCTACAATTGCAAAAAGTGAGTTTTCCAGAAGTGCACTTCTTTTCTTTCTTTTAATGGCACAACAGCCCATGGAGGGCCTAGTTCTAGTTTTACGCATCCACTGATGTCGTGCGTGTTATATTTGTCTATGAATGGAAGGGACCTACAGTTTTATGCGGAATCCGAACGGCGAAGTGAAAAGCTTTTCATAGAAAATTTTTACTCCTGTATATTTGCCATTGTCTACCAAGAAAATTGTTTTTTCTACATTTTGATTTTGCCTGTGTCGAGATTCGAACCCCGGACACTCTGCGCAACAGTCTAACGCACTACCACTACGCTACAGCGACCGCCTAGGTACCCAATTGTAAAAAGAACGAGCATGAAATAAATGATCTTTAATCCCTCCCGTTTATAGTTTATACAGCCTGAAATTTCCCAAAATCCTTAATACATTCATATCAACTAATTAGGGAATCAAAAAATAATAATGTTATCTACTGAAAGTTTATGAAAATATCCCTCCCTAAAAAAAATATGACTCAATAATATTGAAATAAATAGAAAACATTTGATATGTTCATCCTTTATTTTGATTTACGTTGGAAAATGGAGAAAGCCAACACACCGATGCAAATCATCTTCCGTCGGTGTCTGTAGCCTTTTCACAGTCAACTTCTCAATTTCATGCGGTAGTTTTGACAAATTAAGTGTCTGCTATGACAACATTGTAGTGCCTGCTTCGTCTTCAGCGCCACACTATTGCACCCGATTATCATAATTTACAAATTTTAGAAAATTAGTGAAGTGCATATGAGAAACGGCGCTGCCACCAAAATAAAAGAAATAAAATCAGTCTTCGGTCTCTTGTCTCCCGTCATATTTCATTATTTCATTCATAAATAGCAATAATCCATTTACAATTTAAGAAATATGAGAAACTGTTTAGACATCCGTTTCTCCTCAGCCTGTCGCCTCCTCCCTTTTCCAATGCTACAATACAAACATACCTATAGTTTCACCAACAGAAGAGGAAACATAATAAACACACATATAAATTGTCCCTGGATACTTGCTGGAAAGCAACATCCTTTACATATATCATTGCTATTCAGTTTCTTTTGTTGTTGCTCTTGTTGTTACTAGTCTTGATACAACAACTACTTACCAATCCCGAAGGGGCCCAAAATATTTTATGTTTGTATAAAAAATAATCAAACACTTAACACAAAAACCAGAAATCAAATGAATTTCCCTTAATGGGATTTTCATATTTTGTTTTGCCACTTAGAGAAAAAAAAACAGAAAAAAAACATAAAAAGCTATATTTTCGAATATTAAAAAATATGAAAAATTTCATGCCTGAGAGTAGAACCCCAGAAAATAAAAATAAACAAGAGATCATTACTGAAGCATCAGCAACAGCAACAGCAACCGTTGCAGCAGCAGTACCAGCTACAACAGCAACCAAATTTCAAGTAGAAAAAGTAGCCTTAATATTTCGTAGTTCGCATTGTGGAATCACTTAAATACTTTTTCATTTCACTCTCTCATTTTCTGATTTTTTAGAATTTATTTTTTCACTTTGGGAAGGAAATCTTGAGCTCATTTTGCCTATGTTTTGCTGCTGCCCCCATCTGGTTGTAATTAATGGCGGGAATCGTTTACTCAATAATCACCCCACAATGAAGCCACAGAACACCCAAAATACCGACATTGTAAATCGTTGGTGTGGAGGCTGATCGGTGGTGGGGAGAAGGATCGGGGTACCAATGAAATTAACTAGGTGTCGGTGTCGTATTTGGGGGCAGACAAGTAGAAATAATTATGCATTTGTATGTATTTTTTAAATGAAGGACCAACGCAAATGCAAGAATGCCTTATGAAATTGTGTGTTGTATGTTGCAAGGAAAATGAGAAAAATCAAAAAGAGAAAACAATTTTATGAAATACTTTTCGCAGCACGAGTAGTACTTAATTGGTTGGTTACTAATGTTTGTGCTGAGGAAAATTATATGTAAAGTAAAAAAATGGAAAATCTTTGGAAAAAATGTGTTCTACATTTAAAAATAATTGGAACGTATAATATTTCATTTTATGTTACAGTCAGTACAAAAAGTCTGGATGGTCGCTGTGGCGTAGTGGTAGTGCGTTGGACTGCTACGCAGAGTGTCCGGGGTTCGAATCTCGGCACAGGCAAAATCAAAAAGAAAAAATATTTTTTCTAGACGGCACCACCTCTTGGCAGGCAATGGCAAACCTACAAGAGTATAAATTGCTATGAAAAGCTTTTCACTTCGCCGTTCGGATTCGGCATTAAAACTGTAGGTCCCTTCCATTCATGTACAAATATAACACGCACAACATGAGTGGATGCGAAAAGCTCGGCCTAGGCCCTCCATGGGCTGTTGTGCCATTAAAAGTAAAGTAAAGTAAAGTACAAAAAGTACACAAACGTTGTTGAACGACACAGTTAGTGGAGGGGAGTTGAATGAAGAACACAAATAACACAATGTGAATTATTGAAACAAAAGAAAGAAAATAGTAAAAATAATAATTCATTGCTTAGTTTAACTGATTTAAATCTGTTGGTGAATCAGATTCAGTTGGAGAGTAATTACAGCGTTTAAAGATTTTATTTTATCTTTAAATAATCGTCTCAGTGTCGGCTGCAGTTAATTTTGATTCCTTTTTTCTCCGAACTCGTGTATTTCAGAAAAAGAAATAGTTCAAATTGAAGTTTAATACCTTAACTTTATATCAAAAGTATGTGTGATGCATTTCAGCAAACCCATTGCAGGAACCACCTACAGTTTTATATCAAATCTGTTCTGATAATACTGTGAAAGTTCATAATATGAGCAAAGGTTTTGATGGATAATCTTACTTATTTAATTCGAGCCCAAGAAATTCAATGGTACCAATTGTTCTGTCATATTGGTTCGAGTTTTCGAGATAACGGCGTTGTCTTGAATGTTTTTCTAGAGGGCCATGACGACAGTTCCATGGCAAACGGTTAAGATATTTATAAATAAATCAGTGGCGTATATAGGGGGAATAAATCCGTCCCTAGAAAAATTTTTATATTAATCGACTTCGACTTTTTTCTAGTCATTGCATGCAACCCGATAAAATTTCCCCCATTTCAAAATCATATCTACGCCACTGGTATGCAAATAGAAGATACATCAACAATTTACAAGCTATTTTAATATTTTAGATTTCTTGTTTTGAGCAAATTTGGCCAAATTTGATCAGTTTTCGATACCATTCCATCTAACAAATTTTCATTCGCGCAACCTTTTACACTGGCCGAACATAGACTCCGAACAAACATCAGAAGCCATCTTGTTCGCTCGCCCGGTGTATGGTAGATAGCAAATTATAATGTTCCCAAACATCTCTTTAAATTTTCTAGTAAAATGCACAGAAATGCACTATATTGCATTGCATTATAAGTCAACTATGGTTTCACTTCGTTTCCAGTTGATTTTTCCTATTCGCAATTATGTTCACAGCAATAGTAACACTGGATTCTCCAAAAAGGATACCGAAATCAGTCCGATCATCCCGAACGAAGCTTTTTTCATTCGTTCGGAGTATGTAACCTGATCATTGTTCCTGAACATTTTATAGCAAACACACCTGCCGCTTACATCGGCCGTGCGAATGAAGATTCTTTCGTTCGTTCGGGCGGTGACGCAGGTATTCAACGCTGAAAGCCGATTATGCAAAGAGCAAAGGATCGTATAATTTCCGCTCTTTTCAAATGTGATTAGCTTCCCATTATGATATTTTCAAGTGATAGTTCAAGTGTAAAATTCCTAAATTATCCCTTGTTAAACTACAATGGATCCAACATCAATCCGCCACATCCAATAGCTATCGTATTCGATATGCGACTGCCGAAAAAGTGGAAAAACGGATTTTACAAGTATTTTTTTAGGCTGCATATCGCAAGATGCGAAAGAGGAATTCGTAAAAACAAAGTTTTTGTCATCAGAACCGATAAGATTTATCTTCATTTACATAGAAAACTATATAAATATATTGACCAGGTTGAAGCTTCCTTATGCTGAATGAAGGAAAACAATTCGAAACACTCAACTCAAAAAAAAAGTAAAATCTTAGATCAAAACGAACAGACTCTGTGATGGAATAGTCAAGTCTCTGTCGCCAAACCCATCTGAACAATTATGGGGAGAATTATTAAAAACTAAGAACGAATTGTGGGGGCTTACACTCAGGACCAAAATACCAAAAATTTAAGGTGTTTTGCTATCTCGGACACTAATCCTTGACCGTATGAAAAGAACTCTAGCCCAATAATCCCTTATAGTTTTCATATTTTCAGATTTATAAAGGGTGATTTTTTAAGGACTTCATTTTTGAAAAACCCAAAAACATAAAAAAAAAATGGCAGAAAATCCTGTCATTTACTTTTTACTTTTAATGGCACAACAGTCCATGGAGGGCCTCGGCCGAGCTTTTCGCATCCACTCATGTTGTGCGTGTTATATTTGTACATGAATGAAATGGAATTTGTACAGTTTAATGCCGAATCCGAACGGCGAAGTGAAAAGCTTTTCATAGCAATTTTTACTCTTGTAGGTGTGCCATTGCCTGCCAAGAGGTGGTGCCGTGTAGAAAAATTTTTTTTCTACTTTTTGATTTTGCCTGTGCCAAGATTCGAACCCCGGACACTCTGCGTAGCAGTCCAACGCATTACAACTACGCCACAGCGACCACATTTACTTTTTAAAGATAATTTAATTTCAATGTTGTCCGCGGCTGCTCTTCAAATGGTCCATTCTGAAGGTCCAATTTTGGCACACTTTTTCACACATTTCGGCCGGAATCTCACCAATGACTCAATGACGCGTTCAATGTTGGCTTCCAAAGCAGCAATCGTGTTTGGCTTGTCCCTATAGACAAGAAACTTAACATGCCCCCACAAAAAATAGTCTAACGGGGACAAATCACACAATCTTGGTGGTCAATTGACTGCACCAAAACGTGAGATAAACTGCTCACCAAATTCGCCGCTCAATTGATGCATTTTTTCGCGTGCAGTGTGGCATGTGGCACCGTCCTGTTGGAACCACATGTCGGCCACATGTCCAATTCTTGCATTTTCAAAAAAAAAAAAAAAAGTCTGTTATCATCGAACGATACCTTTCTCCATTGACGGTAACGTTGCGGCCTTCATCGTCTTTGAAGAAGTACGGCGCAATGATGCCGCCTGTCCAATGCATTTTCCGGGAGGCATTGGTAGCTGCTGATTTGCTCCTGGCTGATCTTCACTCCAAATACGGCAATTCTGCTTATTCACGTATCCATTGAGCCTCCTCGCTGAATACAATTTTGCGAGGAGCTTGCGAAACACATTTTTCACAGAGCACGAATTTTGATAATAAATTTCAATAATTGGCAAACGTTGTTCAGGCGTAAGTCTATTCATGATGAAATGGCAAACCAAACTTAGTATTTTTTACTTTGACACATATCAAGAATCATGCGTGAACTGTAAGAAATATAAGCGTCAAAAACCAAGTAGCAAAAATTTCAACCTTTATTTTACACAACACTGTTTCACACGCGCATGAAGATAAACAATCTCATCTCTCATAATCGCTCACATGTTAAAAGTTGTAGAAAAGCAATAAAATGAAAACAGAAACTAAACAGTAATTACTAAATCATTATTGATTTACAATAAATCTGTTGGCATTCACATAAATACATAATTTAGTTTTTCCACAATTTTCCATTTTTTACTTTCATACTATATGTACTTGTGCAATATGACAACTACAACCAACAATAACAAAAAGCAGATACGCGTACCCAATTCAGTGCTTCTTACGACACATGTGGTAACGCATAAAGAGCGTGTGGCAAACGTTTCATACCACTTGAGATTTTATTTTTTTCTTCTCTTTCCACGAACAGCAATGGAATGGGAGAGAAAAACAAAAATTTAAAACGCCTTTTTGACATACAAAATTTGTTGTTTTTGCTTTCATTTAATTTAATCTGAAACAAAAAAAATTCATGCAAAAATAAACAAACAAACAAACAAACAAATTGAGAGAAAATAAGACACACGCACATTCACAGACCCACTAACAGGCAAGGCAAACAGACAGACAGACAGACAGACAGGCTGCCAAGGAATGGTGGTAGGATGGAGCTGTAGTCTTCCCAGTGTGTGCATGTATGCTTAAAGTGCTTGAGAAGAGTGACAAACGATCTGTCAAAACAAAAAATGTAATGCAATGCAAAGGATGTGCGGAGGATGCGAGAGCGATTTGCTAACGCATACGCACTAATGCTGGCAGAGGCGCTCATAGATTATGCCACATCTGCATATATAATATTTTTTTCCAATATTATGTGCGTGTGGATGTGTGTATAAAAGATGATTTGGAGCGTCTGCATGTGCAACAAAAAATATTGCATGTGTGTACATATTTACATGCCCCTGATACTTTTATACTTTTCTTGCATTCAAATGAGCAACACTCGCCCTGCTGTTTCTATTGGGAACGTCCTGATTCTTTCTCCATCTTTGCCTGGAATTAATTTTGGAATTTTATACCTTCTGCTATGGGAGAGGCAAGAGTTTTCAGTATTTTTCCTAAAGAATATCGCTAGTAAATTCACTATGCCTCTCTCCTAAGTTTGAGAGGCCTAGAACCGAATATCTTAAATTACCCATAATTTCATAAGCTCTTTGTTTTTGAGTTTGTTTGAGATGCCATTTCAAGGTTTTGCCTCGTGAACACCTAGCCTCATAAAGGTCGAAAAATGTATCATTTGTATTTACTTATTTACTTCCAATTTGGAAATTTTTTATTTGTATTGACTACAACATTTTTAAAGCTATTAGTTTTCATTTCATAATTTAATTCAATAATATTACTGTAGCATTAAGTCCCAGATTCAATACAAATAAAGTTTGCTTTACATTAACTTTATTGATGTTCGATCGAGGCATGAATGAACAATTTTGTTATGCAGCGCTCACTTGAGTCGACCCAGATCAGCTGAAACAACAATCCTCTTACTTATTTGCAGTACTAATATACATTCCTGTTCTGCTAATAACTTTTCTATTTTAGCCGACCGCTCACTCGTTGCCTGCAATATGAAATGCATCTTATGCGTAGGATTTTGCAGTCACAGCACAAATGTCGCATATGAACTTTTTACTGGTATGCTAAGAAAAGATTTACATTTCATTATTGGCTGCCTGACTGCCTGACTGCCTCATGGCTATCTAAAATATGCATGCTCGTAGTAGATTCATATTTTCTTAGTCGCCTTGAAGATACTTAAATACTTCAGTTTGTATGTAGAATGATGAGGTACAAGTATTGGCTGTTGTCACTGTGCAGCATGCACCTAGAGAAGCATCAAAGATTGATATGCAGTAAGCGGGCACAAATTGTGTCAACACAATAAAAAATTGTGGCTCTTGCTGCTTTAGCTGTTGTTGTTGTTGCATGCGGATATTGATGTGCAGCGAAATCAAATGAACTACAGAGCAGAACTGACACAGGCGATGGAAGAGCGAACGCGCGCATACAAAATGATTTGCTGCCGAAAGCTATTTCCTTTTCCTCCTACACTGCTGCACATACATACAAACTTATTCTCCTCTTTCCACTTATCACGCCACGCTGTAGCTAAATGAAAATTATTTTATATTGCTAACGTAAAGGGAAAGAAGGAAGAAAGAAGTATGTAGAAGAAGTGAATCAAATTTGTATCTCAGCGTGTGCGTCTAATAATAATAACGATGACGAGCATCAGCAGCAGCATCAACAGCAGCATGGACAAAGTGGTGAAGAAGTTGAAGGTGGATGTGGAGGCATTTAAATTGATCTCAAATTGACCTAAAAGCCGCAAGCGGCATGAAATTCAAGTATAAGTATATCTACAATATTTACTTCTTGTTTTTTGTTTTTTTGTTGTCGTTGCTGGCGCTTTTTCTTTATGAATTTTATAGATTTTTACATTTTGTTGTTTTTGGTTGAGCATGATGCTGCTAACATTTGTGATGTTATTGCAAATGATGAAGCACGTTTTTTCTTCCCTTCTGCTTGATTCCCATGTTGACCTTTGTCAGATTTTTTAGCTTTTATTTGAAATCTGCTTATTTTTTGTATATAGTATGTATTTATATACTCCCTAGTTTTATGTATATACAAACATACATTTATATACCAGTACTTGTAGATAGTTGAAGCGCATGTTACTTTGAGTTATGAGAGTATGCAGTTTACCACATCAGCATGCCTCATACCTGTGCCGTGCTGTACCATGTCATGCACCGCAACTGCTCTTAGGTTCATGCGAAAGTCATGATTCTTCTTCGTGCTGTTTTTCGTGCTGCTTGTTAACTTTGTCATCTTTGTTGTTGTTTTGCTTTGTTTTTGTTTATTTATTCCTTGCTTTTATTATTTTAATTACAAACGTAACGAGAGTTGCCATATTTTAATTGTTATTATGGGAATTTAATAACGGGAATTTATTATATATACTATTACTTTGTGAATACTAATTCCGTTTCCTTATAAGTGCCCACCGATAAAAGTGTGAGAGCGAAAAAAAGAGATGAGCTACTTTCTTTCAAATTGTTCTATTGAAGAGTCACTGGATCTCAATCCAAATATTTTAATTTTTTTATTAAGAAGAACCTCTTTATTGTGGCCATCGTTGTCGATTTTGATCTCATGTGAACATTTTATTGCTGTTCTTATTTATGCATGACACATTTTTGAAGAACATACTTTCTGAAATACATTAGTTCTTAACTTTTCCAATATGGCAACGCTGCAACACTCAGTGTCAAAACGCTCTTTAGAGTTTACTCAAAGGGGAGCGCACACATACACACACACACACACACACACACAAACACACACACACACACACACACGAATATACCAGTTACACATACCAATAAAGATAACTTGAGTGCTCTTTAATGATCTATGCATGTATGCGTAAGCGTATGTGTGATGTTCATCAGATGACTTCAAAGGCTCATGCAGCTTTGCCTCATTTTCTGAATAAAAAAACGTCACCAACTGTAGTGGCTGTAGCTAGAACAGTTGCAGCAACATCTGACGTTTATGCGAAACATTGGTGTGAAAGCACAGCTCAAATGCACGCACAAAGGATGCTGCTTAAGTGTTTCGGATGTGCTTACAGTTGTTTTTCTTGTACTGATTATTGTTGTTGTTGTTTGTCATAGCTTTCTGAATTCGCTTTGGCAAAGGCGAGAAGTAAACCCACTACTGTATGTGTGTGTGTATGTGTGTGTGTGTGTGTGTAAACGCCAAAAAGCGTACTTTTATATCGTTGAGCGTTGAAAGAAAACTTAAAACAAAAGAATCATGAAGCATAAAAGCGAAATTCACATTAATTTACAACAACAACTACGAAAACATCGTAAGCATCAAATGCAAGAACAACAAGAAACGCTAAAAGTGCTGCACTGCCAGTCGCGAGGTAGGTAGGTAGAAAGAGAGCGGCAGTGAGGAAAGTACAAAACAGTATTGTTTCCTTGCAATTTATTGTTGTTGTTGTTGTTGTAGACGCTCTATTAGCTCCTTAATGAACCTACTCGCTTGCAGTAAGCAAACAAAAAGCAACAACAATAGCAAAAACACCCGTGTCGTGCTCATTGTTGCTGTTGCAAAAAGCGCTTGTCATCATCGTCATCATGGCTGAAGTTGTTGTTTTTTTCTTTTTTTTTTTTCTTGTTGTTGTTGCTGTCATCTCAGTAAGTGACTTTCAACTAAACACTCAGAACGCTGACACGCTTCCTCCTGCAGCAATTTTTGTTGCAGCTATGCAACTGTAATGCACTCCTCCTTCCCCTAAATTGGTCAAAGATGAAAATGTTCTGCAACTACTGTAGCCAAGTTGAAGTACATAGTGCTTATATGACGGGCAAAATAGAGGGTGAAATGGAATTGTGAAAAATCTTATGCACGCTTTTTCCCCCAAAAGCAAAAATCGTGGTTATATTTTCTTTCGTTTCCATTTTGTATTTGTACTTTATCCGAAGAAAATCTTCTTAAAATACCTTCAACCGAAACTAACTGAATCCATTTTCGTGTAGCAGTTGGAATGAAATTTTCATGGTGCTTCACGTACAATAACAACAAAAACAAGGTACTCTCGCACATGCATATAGCACACACATACTAACGCAGTGCATACAGCAATGCTAGCTTATTAGAAAAGGGCATGAGGGGGCAATCATGATGATGTCAAAAATGCTGTGCACTTTAATTTCATCGTTTTGTTAAATTGCTTTAATTGCATGTTATGGGAGCAACAGCAGCAGCAGCAGCAACAACAGCATCAGCACCATGGCCATGAGCTCCTTAAGCCACCCAAATGTGAAAGTAGGTACATACTTAGTTACATAGTTTCTGAAACTGAAGCTTGGGAGTTAGTCATTATTTTTCCTTGGGAGACAAATGGGAAAATAATTTATACCATTGTTGTGCTACAAAACGAGAAATGAAGTTTTTTAAAATCCATTAAACGTTTAAAATCTTCTCATACATAATAGATAAAGGCTTTCGACGATTTGCTGTGATTAACTAAACAACTATGCTGCAAGTATTCGAACTTCTGTCTACATTTCGCGGGTCACACGTTATCCTTTGTAACTTTTTTTCTTCTTTCTTTTCTTTTATTTGCACAACAGCCCATGGAGGGCCTAGGCCGAGCTTTTCGCATCCACTCATGTTGTGCGTGCTATATTTGTACATGAATGGAAGGGACCTACAGTTTAATGCCGAATGCGAACGGCGAAGTGAAAAGCTTTTCATAGGCAATTTTTACTCTTGTAGGTTTGCCATTGCCTGCCAAGAGGTGGTGCCGTGTAGAAAAATTATTTTTTCTACTTTTTGATTTTGCCTTTGCCGAGATTCGAACCCCGGACACTCTGCGTAGCAGTCCAACGCATTACCACTACGCCACAGCGACCACCAAAAGATAATTAAAGATAATTTCAATTAAATGTTGCCCGCGGCTACGCTTCAAGTGGTCCATTCTGAAGGTCGAATTTTGGCACACTTTTCACTCATTTCGGCCGCAATCTCACCAATGACTCAATGACGCGTTCAATGTTTGCTTCCAAAGCAGCAATCGTGTTTGGCTTGTCCCTATAGATAAGAGACTTAACATAGCCACACAAAAAATAGTCTAACGGGGTCAAATCACACGATCTTGGTGGGAGATTAACGTGAGATTAACTGCTCACCAAATTCGCCTCTCAATTGATTCATGGTTTCGCGTGCAGTGTGTCATGTGGAACCGTCCTGTTGGAACCACATGTCGGCCACATGTCCAATTCTTGCATTTTAAGCAAAAAAAAAAAAAGTCTGTTATCATCGAACGATACCTTTCTCCATTGACGGTAGCGTTGTGGCCTGTATCGTCTTTGAAGAAGTACGGCCCAATAATGCCGACTGCTTAGAAACCGCACCAAACAGTGCATTTTTCCGGATGCATTGGTAGCTGCTGAATTGCCTCTGGCTGGTCTTCACTCCAAATACGGCAATTCTACTTATTCACGTATTTATTGAGCCAAAAATAAGCCTCCTTGTTGAAGATAATTTTGCTTTCGAAATACATTTTTCACAGAGCATGAATTTTGATAATAAATTTCAATAATTGGCAAACGTTGTTCAGGCGTAAGTCTATTCATAATGAAATAGCAAACCAAACTTAGCTGTTTTTACTTTAACACATGTTAAGAATCGCGCGGGAACTGTCAGAAATGTAAACGTCAAAAACCAAGTAGGAAAAAATCTTTATTTGTAGATGAATGAAAGGGACCTTTAGTTTTATGCCGTATTCGAACGGTGTTGTGAAAAGCTTTTCTTAAGCAATTTTTACTCTTGTAGGTCTGCCACTGCGTAGCAGGCTAACGTCCTACCTAGAGATCTTGTAACTCGCTTTTTTCAAATATTACAGGAAACAAGCAATCACAGTAGAGGGATTCATATAAACTCATAAGTGTTCCATAAATTTATTAACTTGTCAAAATTTGTATGAAATTTGAAAGTTTTCTTACGAGTTTATAAACAAACTGTATATTGCACGTCCTACCTACCTAGGCTAACGTCCTACCTAGAGATCTTGTAACTCGCTTTTTTTCAAATATTACAGGAAACAAGCAATCACAGTAGAGGGATTCATATAAACTCATAAGTGTTCCATAAATTTATTAACTTGTCAAAATTTGTATGAAATTTGAAAGTTTTCTTACGAGTTTATAAACAAACTGTATATTGCACGTCCTACCTACCTAGGCTAACGTCCTACCTAGAGATCTTGTAACTCGCTTTTTTTCAAATATTACAGGAAACAAGCAATCACAGTAGAGGGATTCATATAAACTCATAAGTGTTCCATAAATTTATTAACTTGTCAAAATTTGTATGAAATTTGAAAGTTTTCTTACGAGTTTATAAACAAACTGTATATTGCACGTCCTACCTACCTAGGCTAACGTCCTACCTAGAGATCTTGTAACTCGCTTTTTTTCAAATATTACAGGAAACAAGCAATCACAGTAGAGGGATTCATATAAACTCATAAGTGTTCCATAAATTTATTAACTTGTCAAAATTTGTATGAAATTTGAAAGTTTTCTTACGAGTTTATAAACAAACTGTATATTGCAGAGCATAAATGAGTTTATATGAATCCCACTATTTTCTAAAAAACATGATATAAAATTGAATAAAATAATTAAGAAAGAATATAGTATATCAATCATTTCTTCATTATATAAAAATAGATGATATACCCCAACAAAAAAAAATTGGGAAATATCATAACTCATATTTATTTTTGTTCTTCAGGGGAAAGATTACTGCTATGCTACGCAAATTCATTCTATCTCTTTGAAATTGTGTCACGTTGAATTAGTTTTTGGCTGGGTTAACGGGCGCTGCTCTTTCCCAGTTGCTCTACTCCTTTGTAGAGCACCGTACATAACGGATTTTGAGTATCCAAATTGAAAGAGGGAACTTAGATATGCTCTTCGCTCTGAAACATTTTGTCTTTATGTATATTTAGCACAAAAAAGTTCAAGACCTAAGTGGAATGCAACTATAGCCTCTCTATATGCTCGTCCATTTTCTGGTTTCCTTCCACAAGCTTAATGAAATTGGTGTTTATCAAGAAAGATTGAAAACAGATTGCCAATCTTCTGCGCGGTGCGTCACACCAGACCCTTGCTATCGTCTGATTGACAATAAAAGGTTTTCACTTGACAGAGAGAAATATGAACAAGAGATTCTGCTAAGTAAAATGCAAACAAAGGTCTGTCATGACATAGCCAAAGGATGGCGTGAAAAACTTGCCTCTTCATTCCTAACACGGGTACTTATTGATCTACCCTTGTATGTAGGCTAAACAGTGCTCATTATAAGTTTGATTCCCAGATGGATAAGTCAGACCCAATTCAAATGCCGCCTTCTTCACTTCCGGCTCGCCTCAGGGACTAAATGTGGTTTCACTACATCTAGGGGTCCGCTCAAGTAAGTGATACGGCTAGAATCTCGGCTCTGCATTTTAAATTAAATTTTAACTTAAAATAAAGATCCTTCAACTAAAAATTGCACCAAAATTAATTTTAACTGATTTTCATTTCGAGCATTTGCCTAAACTATTGAACTTGTGAAAGTTTCAGCAGAAACACACACACATACACACGAAAAATCCCTTGAGGTGGCAACAATTTCAATTTCTGTTCTGTGCACCCTCAGTTGTAAGTGGTGCTGGTGGTGAAGTCAAACTGCTATGATGCATTTCAACAAACCAAAAATATGCAGCAAATAGCATTGAATGCTATTGCTTGCTTGCTTGCTATTGAATGACTTAAAAAGGTTTTTGTTAAAACCAAAAAAAAAAAATAAATAAATTGGGAGCATTTTTCGCAAAAGGTGAAAAAGAAAATAGGAAAAAAACAACAAATGCTAACAAAAAATTTTGCAACTACAGCAACAACAATGCGGACACTTGTGTTTGCCCAAAAGTGCGCTACTTTTTTTTATGCAAGCAATTTTTTCCTTTCGTATTTTTTATTTGTTGTATTTTATTTATTTGAACTTTTAGTTCATTTGAAAAGTTTACTTCCGCTCACTTCTACAATAACTTAAAGAAAAACTTAACAAAATCCTCTCAACGAACTGAACAAAAGTAGTAATAAAAAACAACAAAACGTATAAGAAAAACAACAAGTTTAGTATACAAAGAAACAACAACAAAAAAATAAAAGAAAAAAAGAACACAGTACCAACTTGAGCCGTGGCAGACGTTAACTTTCAACGTCTTGCTTCCTTCGTTTTCCTGGTCGAGTACTTAAGAAAAACACAAGAAAAGAAAATCGCACACAACGAACGACATTGCAATAATTTGTCTGCAATAAGTATGCAGGAAATGCTTTCCCATACATTCACTCCAACTACCCAGCGCCCCGGCACCCAGTCATCTGAACACCCAAAATGTGGAGACACATTCAGTGCTACGATTGAGTTACATACGCGAAATCAATTTCCGTTGTAGATATCAAGCTCACATACATGGGTGTGTGCTTGGGTTTTTTGAGGTATATGGAGGAGGTATATGTATGTGTGTGTGAGTGCGTGCGTGCATGAGTATTCCCTGAAATACCACAAATATATTGGGGACATGTTTCATCTTTCAATTTCAACGTCGTTCGTCGTCATTTGGAAATGAAATCACGAAATGTTTGAATTTCGAAAGCAACACAGCGCGGTTGCTGCTGCGGCATGTTGCGTGCAGCACTTGTGACAATTTGTGCTGCTGTTTGTCTTTGCGTATCTCGCTCGCTTGTCACGCATGCTTTCATTTCGAACTGAATTTCAGTTGAAAATCAATAACATATCGAGATTACTCTACAAGTTGACCCCATGAGCCTTTAATATTTTGACATTTCCATGACGGCAACTTTGATAAGACTCCATAACAACAACCACAACAACAGCAAGAACAACATACAATATGTGTATGTGCAGCATCATATGTGGTTAGCATGTACATGCGGCAAATAAGTAAGCTTGTTTAACATACTTTAATAAGCTAAGCTTCTGTATATATTATTTAAATTGCTACGTCTTCGTTCATATTCAAAAGTGCCAAATGATAAATGTTTTTAGCATCTTTAAATGTGCCAGGAATATAGACAGACCGACAGAGTGGCTGTTCCCACTGCTGCTACCGCAGTCGACCGACAAAAGTGCATTTATGCATAGAAGTTATGTTGCTGCAACATACAACATGCAGTTAAGTCATCGTCGCTATATTTCCAAATCAATTATGCCCCGTTTTTGCCGTTGTCGTCGACACATCGTTGGCATCGTCTTCAACATCATTTTAGTCCTCGTTGTTGTAGTTGTCGTCACGCCTTACAGCCTACAATGTTGCTGTCTATAGTTAATGGTTACAAATACTTATTTTCATGAAACTGTTGAAGCTGTTGTTGAAGCTGTTGTTGTTGTTGTTGCTGTTGTTGTTGTTGCTGTTGCTGTTGTTGTTGTTGTTGTTTGGCAATAAAACTCACTTAAAATCCTATTAAACAACAACATAACAGCAGCAATTTAAGCAACAACAACAATACGTTGCTTGTTAAAGTTACACGATTTGAATCTTTTGGTTTTCTTTTATACATTTTGAGAGAATTCTCTGTGTTTTTCTTTTACTGACAAACTCATTGCATGACCAAATTACTTAGTAAAAAGCATTTACTTAGCTTAAAGATTTTAATTATTTAAATTATTACCGAAAATAGCGATTAATGCAGGAAAAACTTAACCCATAACTAGCCAAATACACTGGTTGTTTGTTACACTAAAAATCGTCCAAATTATTAATGAATTTTAGGGTTAAAATAACATTCGGACAAATATAAATATTGCCAAGCTTTGTTATTTTAGGGTGTTTTACAATGGATTTCCTAAAAGTGACACATCCCGGCCCAAAAATACTTAAATGTTTCTGGTTCTTTGTTCCAAGTCTAGTCAGTGTCTAGTGATCATTAATCCTAGAATCTCTGATCTGAAGTACCCTGAATAGTAAGCTGTCGATTATTGCTTCTTTTAAAGGAATTTAATGCGGATTCATTATTATATTATATATGTCTTTTTAATTAGAATAAAAGCTGTAGGAAATCCATGAAGTGGGTTCATGGCAAATTATCTTTACACAAGCGCTTCTCTCAGAATAATCTCTAGATCCAGCGAAGTACACAACTTCATTGGCCCTGTCAAATATGCTAAATGCTGGTAAATTGGTAAATTTGCAAATGATAAGGGTGTTATAGTGGCCTCAACTAGAAGGTATGGATCAGGACGACAGAGTTAATCATCTACCAAAAGTTCGATGTCAACTGGCCACCAAGATCGTGCAATTTCTTCCGTTGCTGTTCTGTGAAATCCCAGGTCTATGCGAATAAACCACAAACAATTCCTGAGCCCAAGGCCGGGATCCAAAGCAGCCACATCTTTCTCAAAATGCCATTCAAAAAGCAAACGTCTGTGATCAGGGTCCATTTGCCGGATATTTTATTATATACTTAATTGTAAAATGTCTACAATGCAATATAAAAATCACCACTCGCTCAAAAAATATTGCCTTTATTTTTAAATGCAATCGTGCACTTTACTGCGCCACCCTTTGTAAGTAAAAATATTGTAAATGAGAATTACTAGACAATATTATCACTGAATGGTATTTTTGAAAGGAGCTACCACAACTGTTGCATTACTTGTTGTTACTTGCCCACTCATCGGGATGAGCATCCGACAAAGAATGCTTGGTCTGCATTGCTAGCATTTGGATGTTTACCGTGTGAGGACGAGATAGTGAACCTAATACAGTAAACCCCTTAGGTACCCGTGATTTGCTACTTTTTTCTAAAAATATCTAAAGAAAATTTCTTGTTTTAATTGCCTTCGCCGCTTAAGACCCCCAAAGCCTGCCGTCTTCATATGACTAACTTAACCGTTAACTTTACTGCAAATGGATATATCCTTACTTAAAGATTTCAAGAAAAATTCGTTTTTAACATGTAAGAGATGAGGAGCTTTTCTCTTATATATGATTTGGTAGTATGGTAATATGGTATCATTCTTGTGGGCACCCTTGGAATGCAAAATCACCAACATACCTAATTAATAGTTTGCTTTACTTTCGATAGCTTCAAACCTAAATTTTAAATAGTCAACTATAAAGTGATTATAATAAGCATTTACAACTTTTAATGGTTAATGGTTTGTAGAAAGAAGCCGCAAACGCTCAAATAAACATGACCACCAGCAAATGAGTTGAGTTCAGTTGAGCACGATCTAAACAAAAAATTTATTGCGAGCACACGATGTACGAGTAACTACATAATCCAACGTTCAACATGTTGCATTACAATGTGGTAATGGCCGTCGTCAACGTTGGCCACTCAATTTAGTGAAGTTTTTGGTTAATTACACACGTGGCGAGTATGTTTTTGTATGTAATTATTTGTTAAACATTTGCAGTTGAAGTGGTAGGTAGGTTCCATGAATTTTTCCTTTGTCGAAATTGTGGATTCAGCCTAAAATTGTAGGGCTTCTGCATTCGTGCACGAATTATAACATCGATTTGATTCTAGAAAAGTTGGACTGGTCTCTGGCTTGCAACGAGCTGTAATGTCAAATGTTTGCACGCGTGCCTCACCAAGCGGCGTAACTGGTACCCCGTACTTATGCCACATGCAGCAGGTAACTGCATGTGCCTGCGTAAATGAATGAAATTTCATTGTAATATGACATCAGTGAGAACGAAACCGACGATCTAAAATAACTTAATTCAAAACAGCGCAATTAGGTAAGTCTCATCACGTGCAACACGAACTTGGCATTGCTGAGCAACACAAAAAAAAAATTAAGATGAAGCGCAAACGAGAGCGAACAATAACAATGAAATGAAATGAGTTGACATGTCCTGAGTATTTCCGGCCTATTGTGTGAGTATATACTGATATACATACGTACATACACGCATTAAACGATATACTGACATTTCAACCGCAACATACAACACCGCATTGATTGACTGCACCGATGCGTTTTCCGCAGCTCCTGCTGCGGCCCCACCCCTTCAAAAACACAATGACAATTGAAAATATTGTCGATTACCGAAGCGGCGGTGGTGATGGTGGTGATGGGCGTAAGTGGTACCCAGAGCGACGAGCGACGAGCGACAATTGCATTGTCGTTGTGAAAATTGCAGCATGCAATACGATGGATGCAAATGAATTTGAAAGCCACGAGCAACCAACTTTTGCTGCCGCAATAAATGTTCGAGGAGGCGACAGTGGCGCCGGCGTGGTTTTCCGCTTCAAACAATGAGTGATTGTGCAAAGCGCAAAATACGAGCGATGTTCGTAGTTAGTATTTACTGTACATCCATCTCCGGCACAGATGGGCAGAAGAGTTGCCAGTTGCCAGGACTAACATTTGGTACAAGTGTGTGTATGTGCTTATTTAGGAGAATTTATTGCATTGCCTCAAATGCCTCGCACTCGAATACTGAGATATTGCCTTTTGGGCAGGCAACCACTGGTGCCTGTTTCCTACTCGCTAACGAGCCGGGCGCTGGAGTTCTGCTATGCGTGTGTGTGCCTGGAAGCGAGTCAGGCGAATACAATTTGAATTTACATACGAGTACACGCAATTTCATTGCATTTTAATTGCAAAAGATTTGTAGAAGGCGACAATTACAATTGTGGCTAAAAAACAAAATGTTAAATGCTACCACACAAAATTAAATATGCTTAAGTATCTACAAAGTATGTATACCCAAAGAAAAGAAATAACATACCATCAAGAGAAGAAATTGGTATTGGTGTTTATTTCACTGGTTGATGTCTAAGTAGTGAAGCCGAAGCCGTAAGTGTTTCATTTTTCGAAACCGAAACCGTTATATTCATCTGAAAAAGAACAAAACCGGTTAAACACTGGAATCGGTTCAATTCGGTTTTGAGAAAAAATTGTTCGATCATTGTTAAAAAGCGATGTGTTTTTCCTGTATTTCAAAATGTATTCAACTCAAATTTGACGCCAGTATTTATGGCGGCCATTGTAGCCGATTCCAGCGCAGCTCATCGGGGATGTTTTGTCCAGAAGGTCTGGTAACACTGATTGTGCATAGTTGTTTGATAATTTTCTAACCTACAAAATAAAAAACACAATCACTTTCTTTACTTTCTAACTCCTTTTTCTTTTTTTTATCGTAATGAACGTTAAATATCGGGTCCATTAATGGATTGAGACAACATGCCGATATTAAGAGGCATTTATTTGAATATTGTGCTCTAACGAAAATAAGTATATGTACAATCAAAAATTGCAGTTTGATACCATAGAAGATTACTAGTTAATCTCATGTGTGATTGTACAACTTAATTTAATATCTTTCCTTCACAACCGTAACTGGAACGAAACCGATACATGAATGAATGTTGAGGAACGAAACCGAAACACTTGATAAAACCGAAACCGGAACATTATATTGATTCGGTTTCATTTCTAGTTAGACAGGACGATTCGTGACCCCGACCATCTGCGGGTTAAACTCGCATGAAAACTAAACCAAAGAAGACTCATGCAGAAGTTTTATTATTGTATTGAGAGTAGATTTCATTTCTGATCCTCTAGACTAGAGCCTCGAAGACTTTAGCTACCCAGAATTATTTAAAAAATTATTGAATACAGTTTCCCGACGCATTGCCGCTTTAACGTGTAAAATCGCCCGCGTTTTACCACTGTATTCTAGAATAACGCGGATTGCCAAACTCATTCCAGTACGAAACGTTATAAATTCACAACAAAAAGTATCGACTAGTTGAAAAACCAAATATTACCATACTTACTGCTCTTACTTTTAATGACCAATATTTGTACTGAATCGAGGTTAAAAAAAAACAAAGTAAATTCGTTTTATCATTCCGGTCTTCAGCTAAGACTTGTAAGGGTCAACCTAGAGATTCAGAGACTACAGACCTGCATGCATATCACCTAATGCGATTGGTAATATTTAAAATTTGCGTACCAAAATATAATACTTCTTTCTTCTTCTTCTTTTAATGGCACAACAGTCCATGGGACGACCTAGACCGAGCTTTTCGCATTCACTCATGTTGTGCGTGTTATATATGTAAATGAATCGAAGGGACCTACGGTTTTATGCGGAATTCGAAAAGCGTAGTGAAAACCTTTCATAGGTTTTGTAGGTATACCATTGCTTTTGATTTTGCCCTTGATAAGATTTGAACCTCAGACATTCTGCGTAGCAGGCCAACACACTACCAACTACGATACAGCGACCATGCATAAATTTCATACCCCAAACAAATGTTGTTCACCTGTGACTAGAAAGTGTTTCGTATGTGTATGTCATAATAATTCCACTTAAATAGCAACGACCCGTGAGATTACATTTAGTATTGGGCAGTATGAACACACTACACCTTCTGTAATATATGCAAAGTGAATTCCGAAGCCTAACATGATGATCATTTATGTAGAATGGCATCGGTCAAGGTACTTAAATTCTAGAAATTTATATCCAAGGCTAAATAGAGGTAGTATCTCTCACCTGGTGGGAAAAATTTAACTGTCGATCGACAAATTACTGCTTAGATCTGTGCAATGCAGAAGTGTATCCTGCAGCATAGTATTTTTTTAAATTTCCTGTGGAACTACTTATACTATTGTAATTTTGATTTTTGTGTCACAAATTTCAAACTAATGAACTGAGGGATTTTATCTCCTCGGATTGAATATTAGTTACATATTTTGGCCATCTACTCTCGGAATTTGGTAGCATCCACATAAGGAATAAGTAAATGCCTTCAATATTGAAATCAGAGATTCTAGTCACCAGATTTCACTCATCACATTTAATACGCCATTAAAAGGAGTATCGATCGAGAAAGACTTACTAAAGCCATGGTAAGCAATCGGATATCGAGAGTGAGGTATTCATCGATATCAGGTAGGATGGGTAAAGAATACGACAGACTTTCAACTTTCTCCCTCAGATCTTAAGTTTCCGATTCGTTTGGTGATTGTAGTTACATATTTGTGCTATAGTTTTCTTAAGGAAGTTCATTTTTAGGATTTTTCTACCGCATGAGCTGCATACAATTAAAATTTAATGTAACTTATCACTACATAGCATTGAGGTTAGCCCACCGACTTTTCTCCCCCACCTCAGCTAAGAATTGCTAGATATGCAGGTACTACTGTGGGCAAAAAGTAGTAAGACTTTTTAATTTAAATTTCGCGCGGAAACCCATTCATCAAAATATTATTTTTTTAAGGTTGGTATGACTGTCGGTGACATCTGTGCCAAATGTCACATCAAAATAATCATTAGTGTTTAGTATACGCTTGTCTTTCTGAAGTACAAAAAGTGCATTCGGCGATTTTCACAATGAGTGAAATTATTCAACAAAGAAGTTCCATTAAATTTTGTGTGCGGAATCAAATTTCTGGTGCCGAAACGTTCAGAATGTTGCAAAAGGCCTTCGGTTATAATTGTATGTCGCGAGCAAGTGTTTTTGATTGGTACAAATTGTTCAAAGATGGTCGAGAACGCGTTGACGACGAACCACGTCCAGGACGGCCATCAACATCAACTGATGATCAACACGTCAATAAAATCAAGGAATTGGTGCTCGAGAATCGACGATTAACAGTCAGAGACCTAACTGGCATCGTTGGAATATCGGAAGGATCAGTGAAAACCATTTTAAAACATCATTTGGGCCTAAGAAGAGTGAATGCACGATTGGTTCCAAAATCACTGCATTGGTTTTACGAGACCATTTTGCCAACAATTCGACTGATATCGTTCCGCAACCACCCTACCACCCTATTCGCCTGACTTAGCACCGTGTGACTTTTGGCTATTTTCTAAACTCAAAAAACCGCTTCGTGGACACCGTTTTGAGTCAATTGAAGACATTAAACATGAATCGCTAAGCGCATTGAAGGCTATTCCGGAAATTATTCCGGACTTTAACAACTGTTTCGAGAATTGGAAAAAACGTTGGCACAAGTGTATTGGGGCCGGGGGGGGGGATTACTTTGAAGGGGACGAAATAGATTTGGAAGAATGAATAAAAAAATTTGAAATTATGAACAAAGTCTTACTAACTTTTGCCCACAGTAGTATACCGTTTGACACGATATAAGCCTTGAAGAATGTGGAAATTCGTTTGAAATTCTCAAATACGAACTTCTTAAAACTTATTTTAAGTTTCTGCAAGCTAAAGCTAAAGAGAAAAGTCTTCAAATTCTGGGGCTAACAATCAGTATTGTTGTATAAAAAGTATATTTATTCAAATAAGTACGCTATACAAATTTCTTTTCTTTTGTGTAACTTGGTATGTATACATTTGTATAGATGTATGTATGTATGTATTTAAATGTATGTGTACCGTGTAATCCTAGTCCTACACATACTAGTAATGGTGGTGGATGATGATGGTGCATTAATAGAAAATATCATTTTACACAGAACACTCTGCGCCGTGTACACTTGAGTTTTTTCTCACGCATCAATTAGACTCGATTAGTGCCATAATAAAATAATGTTCGATGCTGGAAGGGGCAAAGGAGGGAAGGAGGAAGCGTAGGAGTATAATTCAAAGTATTCAGATTTTAATACATGCTGCTGCTCATGTGTACGTGTGTGTGTATTTGAGTGAGTTTGCGTGTGTGTGTGTAAGTGAGGGGGTAACACATAATAATGGCTCTTATAACACATTTTCGCTTTTACATTCGAAGAGCAGCAACATTGCCGCCATTTATTGAAAAGAGCTTGTCAAACAAAAATTCAATTTTGTAATCTTTTTATTATGCTTCCTTTTTTTTGCTATTTTTTACTTTGTAAATCAACAAAGAAGAAGCGCGGAGCAGACTGAATCGTTATTCTTCTGAATCGTCGTAGTCACTGTTGTAGCCTTCTAATGGCATAGCAAATCAAACCTCGCATCGCATTTTGAGCGTTTCAGTTGCTGCTACTGCTGCATTTGCTGGGTAGTAGTTATGTGTAGAAAAACAAAAACAAATGGAATACTCTTCATTTGCTTTTAGCTTGAAATAGATTTCGTCAATAATAAAAGGACGAAAAAATTATGAACGTTTTTTCATTTTAACTCGTATTTTCTTCTTCGCTGTGGCTGCTGCTTTTTCCTTACTCGCATCTGAGTACTTGCAAACAGTAGCAGCAGGCATTCGGAATGGAATGTGCTACGCACAGGCTGAGAAGAAGATAAACACAAGCAGGCAGAGAGACAGTCGAAAGGAGACAGACGGACTGACGGAGCAGCAGTGCAAAGCTTGTTAAAGTGCCTCGCTAAATGAAAGTAAACAATTTTATTGTTAGCATCTTTTTCATGCATTGCCACTACTACCACTACAACAACTGCTGGCTGCTTGCTGCATGCCTCAACTGTTAACTACCCGCTGTTTCACAGTTTTTTCTGGGTCTTGCAAATTTAATGTTGTTATTATTAAAAAAAAAGAAAAAACAACAAAACAGCAGCTTGGCAAAATTTCGTTTTGCCACTTCATTGCTGAAACTGCCTGTCTCTTTGTAAGTGGATATTATTATTTATCTAAACGTTACTGTGTTTTCAAATATTTTTTCCTTGTTTTTGTGGTGAACTCAGGTGACCATTCCACATTTCAAAATGCGAAGGACTATTTCGAGTTTATTTGTAGTAAATTGGTTGCAAAGAAATGCGAATGAATTTTATCGGTTAAATTCTTTATCTCTTTAAAAGTTTGGAAGTCGGTGTGCAACAATTTCCGGGTCATTGTTTGGTTGGTGAGAAATTCGAGTTTAAGATGATAGTACTCGGCGTACTCAGAGTAAAATCTTACTTCAAAGAGGTTGACGTTTCCACGTTGCTTGTTTTTTTCAGTATGGTCTTATAAAATACCCAAAACCCATTGAAAACGAAAAATTTCAAATGGCCATAAAAAATCGGCGATCTGGTTACGTCTTTGTAAGGTTTTACTCTAGCCTTCATCCTAAATTGGAATTTCTCACCACCCAGATTAGCTTGGTTATACATATAATATTTGCCAACACAGCTGCCGTTTTTTTTTTCTACATATTTGGAGAATCGAATATTTGGCAACCCAACAACTTAGGCTACTCTATTAGAACGGATAAATGAATATCTAATTTAAAATTGTTCCCTGCATATGAATCGAATATTAGGCAACTGGGACTCCAATGGTCCAGTGGTCGCTGTGGCGTAGTGGTAGTGCGTTGGACTGCTACGCAGAGTGTCCGGGGTTCGAATCTCGGCACAGGCAAAATCAAAAAGAAAAAATATTTTTTCTAGACGGCACCACCTGTTGGCAGGCAATGGCAAACCTACAAGAGTAAAAATTGCTATGAAAAGCTTTTCACTTCGCCGTTTGGATTCGGCATTAAACTGTAGGTCCCTTCCATTCATGTACAAATATAACACGCACAACATGAGTGGATGCGAAAAGCTCGGCCTAGGCCCTCCATGGGCTGTTGTGCCATTAAAAGTAAAGTAAAGTAAGGGACTCCAATTTAGTACTCATTTATCCACTAGGTCATTTTTGAAATAAATGCTTTCTATGCAGTGGAGTGATAGTAGTGATACCCATAACATGTCAGATAAAATGTGTAATATCTTTTATGTAGTTCCCTTAGTTCGTATCCTGTTATCTCCTGTTCGTCGAAATCAAGGATTTTTCCTCTTCCAGATTTTTCTTAATTCCAGATTCAGTGTGACTTGTGAGTATATAGTGCATATTTAAACCTGTTTTTTGTTTAGCAGTCGTAAATCTAGTGTTTTGGTAATTGCCTGGTTCGCTACAAAGATTGCGGTCCTGGATGAATCCATGCTCTTTTCACGTTTCACATTTGCAATAAGAAAACTCACAGGATTTCTCGGTTAACATTGGTTTTACTAAACATTTCCGGAGCCTGTGCCTGTGGCTGTCTTCATCATAACTTCATTAATATAGAGTTGAAGGTAGAAATAGAAGTAGAAGTGTGTTCTAGTTTGTGTTGCTGTTTTGTTTTACTAAATACTTTGCAACTGGTTAGGTAACTAGTCGATAAGCATACTAGTTTCGCAAGAAATTCTTAATATCTGGTTACCCTAATCGGATCATAATTTACACACGTATGTTTCAACATTTATATGTTAATGCATTAATATTTTGTGCTCATTATTATACATACTTATATTTTTTTCATCATGCTTAAGTTGAACAACACACAAATGAAAATAAAAAGCGAAACTTGGCCTGCTTATCCTGTTTCACGCTTCATTCTCACACGGATATAAACATAATTTGCAGACACTGTAAAAACGTTTTAGCCATATTTACGCCCAGTTTTTGCATTTGCTTTTCAGTAGTTTCTTCACTTCTGTTGTCGTTATTGTTTAGGCTGCTACATGATTATGGAAGGGGAGGCCCACTGAACCTTGAGTTTACGAGTTGACACAACGTAAAAAATAAAATTGGCATAGAGTTTTTCGCGCGCCAACATTGAAACACAACAAGCTACGCTACAATAACAATTTCTAGCACTAACAACAAAACCAACAATAGCAACAAAATACGTAACAACAATAGAAATTGAAAATCTCTCGCTCTCTGAGCTAAGGCGGTAGCTCCGCGGTGCTGGCAAGTGGCGAATGGCGGCGACGTCAGGCAGCCAGCCAGCCAACCAGCCAGCCTAACATTCAAATTGACTTCCGTTGAGGAAATTTAAATTTTGCCAAATGCAACATGGCCGCACATTATTGGCAACACACATCCACAGACAGTGCAGACAGTCAGAACACAGCAGGGCAAATTGCTGTTGTTGTTGTTATATTGTTGCATTTACCGAAATTGCTAGCTTGCTTGCTACTAGTGGTTTTTTCAACTCGACTGCTCTTGAACACCTCGGTATGCTGTAGCATAGTAAGAATAAGCAAAGTCAGGAAACGTAGCAGTGTTGCCGTAAACTCATTGCCAACACTGCTGTTGAGGTTTTCGTTATAGTTACTACTACTACTGCCACAATGCTACCCTGCAGTGCAACTAACTAGCTCAAAAGCTAGTTTATTAGCTAGCTTAAACAAAAATCTCAATTAATTCATTCATCGATCTCAGTTACAAGCAACAAACTGTGTTTTGTTCAACGCTGATGTGCTACGATTTTCATCATATTATCTGTAAGTCAATGAACGGGGCAGCGACAAAAAGACTTTATTCCCAATCTTTACAATTTCCACAGATTATATATTTTATACCGATAAAAAACAATAATATTTAATAGAATATTTCTTTAAATTATTGATTTTTAAGGAAACTTGCAAATTGTACAATATCATGGTAGATAATTTGTATTATTTCTCTTTCTGCTGCATGTCAAAATATAATTAGATTGAAGTCGATCACAGCGGCAATTTGCACATTGGCGCAATGATGTCGTGTCGTCTTCGTAAGAATGCTTGGTATTTAGGTGTTGACAGAAGGCGCAATGTTGTTGCCGCCTCCATTGTGTTCGTACCTTACCCTCGATCACTTGTATGTTTTGATATAGTGTGAAACTAGTTGTGGACTAAATTTTTTTATAATCAGTACAACAGAAGTACAAAAAAAAAAAAAAAAATATTTCCGAATTATTTAAGAAAAAAATAAAACATAAATTCAAAAAAGGGGACAACTCTTCTTCTTCCATCCCATCTTTGGTACAAATCCCTATTTCAAAAATTTATATACCTGAAAAATATCGTAAATTATATGAGAATTATAAGACAATATGATTTTGTTGTTGCATATACAAGCAGAAAAGTGTGAGCAGTCTTTAAAGTGAGCTCAGTTTAAAGCTAGTAGCTCGTTTTTCGATAGGTAATATACTAGGTGATTTTAGAGACTATGTCATTTTAGCAATGCAGGGTGTTGGTGTTGCTGGCTTCTGTGCATTCATTGTGTGCCTGAATTCGTAATGCAACCAACAAGTAATGAATGCGATAATTTGCAGTAAACTTTGACATTTGCAGGACATTCTCGCAGGGAATGGAGAGAGCATGGTGGAACTACTGTGAGTTCAGCCAACAATATAATGGTATATTCTGTTGTTGTTGTTGTTGTTGTTGTTGCTACTTCTATGTACAATGTATAATATTAATGTAACTATTGGTGCTGTTGCTTTCTTGTGTTGCTGCTGCTGCTTCTATTACCACTACTACTACTACTACTACAATTGCTATAAGTGTTGTTGTTGTTTGTCAGAATGCTACTTCCTTCTTTCTCTCCACTACTTCACTTCACTTTTGCAATTTGCCAAGGTTACTGTCAGTTTTAGTCAAATGCTTTACTGAAATTGCAACTACAGTACTATACTATAGTTTGTAGATAATTTTTGGAAGAACAAAAATGAAGATTTTCCATGCAGCAACAATTGCCGACTACCTTCCTGCCAGCCCTAATGGTTTACTGCAACAAAAACAACAACAATTGGCACCCTACTGTGCGCTCTCGGTTATTTTAGATTTTTGCAAACGCACGAAATGCAACTCTCGAGAAATTATTGTCAATGCGGCAAGGCAAGCAACTTGAGAGCTCAACAATAACAGCAACAAAGGCTGTTGTAGCGGCAACAACTACAACAAGCAACAAGAACAACACAGAAGGAGCAGAAGCAGCAGCAGCAGCAGCACCAAGCTATAAGCAAACGATTCATAACGATAATTTTTTTCATTCAGTATGTAGTATATGTGCAAAGTAGCACTGACAGCAGCTACTTCACTCACTATACATACTCCACTTCATGTGCTTGTCCAACTTTACTCTGCAACGTGCAGTGGCATGACAGTGAAGTGGGCCAGCAAGTGCATGCTGCTTAACGCTGACAGTGCTGCAATAATTTTATTTTATTGAAATTTATTTTAAGTTTTACTTTTGCATATTTTTACATTATCATTATTAACCAGGAATTTTTGTTTTTCTCCTTCTTTCTTTCAGGTGAGTTCGTGTAAAAGTTTTACAACTTTTTCATCTACATATTATTATGAATAATGTAAACTAACGAGTATTTGCTAGTGCAATAAAATCATTAATTTTAATGCAAATGGGTAAGTTTTTCTATGTACGTTAATGATTTTATTAGTAATTCTCTAAAACTCGCTCTAAAGCTAATCCCAGTGTGAACTTATGAGTTAATTCTTGATAAAGATTTGCCCACCAGTGTACTAGTTCAGTGTAAAAGTTGCACCCCATGTGCACCATGAAGGAAGGTAATATTTAGGTAGTTTTGAAACTCATCAGGCAAAAAGTCAATGTAATTAAACACCTCGTTTTACAGGAGTAAGTACATAATCCTCACTTCTAACGCAACACCGTTATCAACCTGTACAACCGTAGAAATATTTTTCTCCACGGTATCTCTTTGCTGGTTTGCTAACAAAAACTGTCAACAATCAATGTTAATGTTGCTGCCACTGTTTTGCTGTCACTCCCATTTCATGATCATAGTTATGAAGTCAAAAAAATAAAAATAAAAATTAGAGTCGAATTTTTTCATAGACTTCCATTTTATTCTCATCGCTAGCTTCTTCGCTGCGGAAATTTGGCATCAAAAGTGATTTGTTTTTATTGTTTTGCTTGTTTGCCGGCGGGTTTATTAAACAAACAAACAAAAAATATAACTTTCAAGTGTAATGGCGTGAAAAGTTTTTTTGTTGCAAGTCAGAAAACTAGAAAACTGGTGGAAATTCTGTCGCCATTTGGTTTATAAGCGATAGTTTAGGTTCTTGGTCTTTTTTAGTTAGTATGTGTTGAGAAAACTTTAGTTCACAGCTGCACTTTGCAGATTCTTACAAATTATTGTTATTTTTACTTTTTATGTTTTATTGAAATGATGCAGTTGAGCTTTCTGATAAGTTTTTTGTTAATAAAAATTTCTGAAATACCACAGAAGTAAATATTGTTAAGTGTTTGGTAAACAAACTTTGAAGGTATTCAACAATTGTGACCACAGTATTTTTTTGCTGTTCAAATCTGAAATTGTTAACCGATATTTTAAAGTTGAATTAAAATAATATATCGACTTTAGAGTTGTGCCAATGATTTATTCTTTAGTGGGACAATATTTTACGGTGGACCTAGTCTAAGATTGATACATTCATTCTAAATTTTTTAATCTATTATATTTGACCATTGTGTTGGCATTTTGTTAAAATTTGCACTAGTTTCGCTTTTAGCTTAAATTACTAGGTATAGGTTAGAGTGGCTCTCCTATAGTAGGGCACACTTAGGCCAGAACAGCCCATTGTGATTCCACATGTTTGGACCTACAGTTTAACACCGGTACCGAACGGCGGGGTGGCAATTTGTAATCCCTTGATAGTTTTACCATTCCCTGATAAGAGATATACTTGTACACTTTCTTATAATTCTCATTCATCTCATATCGGTAGGAATGTTGGAAAGCTATGAAAGAGAATTAACCATTAATTAGAGTCTAGTGCGCTAATCATTAGACTATCGAGATTGGCCACCTCGGTGGTCTAGTTAATGAGAGCTAGACTGGAGTTCCAGTAGCCTAAAGATCGATTTTCATACAGTTATTGGTTAGCATATATTACTTATATATTATTATTATAAGATCCTGAAAAGTTTTTGTATTTAAAATTTTCCAATCGATACAAGACGCGGTCGTGGCCGCCTCGATAAAACTTCGCTATGCGCGAGCTAACACTAGTTGGTAAGGCCAATTGCAGTCAGGTCCCCTTGTACCTGGACTTTTCAACGGAGACTAGGACATTCTCTTTTGCGCGTCCCTCCACCTTGACTCGAAAAAAACACACTTCTTGCCGGAGCACTTTCTTCCATTCACTGAACACCAGCCAACCAGCGAAGCCTTTGAATTTTTATTTGCTTGACTATGACAGTGTCGGCATACATCTCATATAGGTCATGTTTTCATATTATTCGATAGACGTCGTCCACGCATATTGGACCATAGATCTTATGGTTTATCTTCCTCTCGAATGCTCCTAACAGCCTCTCATCGTTGATGATCAATGCCCACGTCTCAGTGCCATACATGAAGGTTGAGCGACTCATAGAGCGTTATTTTCGTCGGTCAAGAGAGGACTCTTCTTCTCAATTGCCTACATTATTGTTAGTGTTAATGCTGGATCCTAGGTAAACGACGACTTCAAAAGTATAATTGTCGACAGTGACATTTAGTCCAAGACGCCGTGACTCTTTGTTTGTTGAACAAGGTATTTTGTTTTGTCCTCGTTCACCACTAGACCTACTCAATGACTAGACTCCGTTTCTAGATTGGAGAATGCTGCACTGGCGTTGGTCATTATCATTAGCGTATGCTAGCAGCATGACACTCTTGTAGCAGATAGTGCCAGAGATGTCGATGTTCGCAGGTCGAATTATTTTCTCCAGCATAAGGTTAAAGAAGTCGCACTATAGGGAGCCACCTTGTCTGAAACCTCTTTTGGTATCAAATAGCACGGAGAGGTCTGTCCCAATTATCATCATTGCGCTGGTGGTGTTGCCCAGTGTCATTTTGCAAAGATGAATGAGCTTTGCAGGGATACCAACGAGTACAAGTGATCCCTAATCGTGCTGTCTAAGGCGGTTTAAGCTTATTTATTAGAAAGAGATAGATTTCTTCTTGTTAAAATGTTGCTCTTTGTATCGTGGGATGCTTGAGCTTTTGTTTTAAATTTTGCATCACAATGTATCGTATCTTTTTAATAATTTTATTCTAATAAGAAATTTCCACAATCAAACCAACAAAAAAACGGTGTAAGTAAATACACCGTGTGACGACCTTCTGTCTAAAATGAATTATTTGTATTGTATTAAGCTTCTTAAGACTTCCTCTTGCTCTTCTTAGCTAAACAAACATTACATATATGTATATGGAAATTAAATAGAGAAAAGAGGAGTGAAGGAAAGATACACCAACCCTCGTCAGTACGAGTACTCGTAGTTATGTAGTACAATTGTAATAACTCCACACACTCTGGAGCTTGAGTTCAACTCCAACATCAGTTTTAACAAGACACGACTGATTTGTTTCCATTCAACTGTTGTATTGTGTATATTTCTGTGCGTTATTAACGGGCGCTGGTGGAACCAACTGCCACACGCCGCACCTACTTCACGTCGACTCAGAAGTAAGTACAGTTGAAGACGTAACTACCTTTTTCTTTCTGAGGTGATCGATTGGTTTTTCATATTTGGTTGGTTTTGTATTTTCGTTGTCTTCCACTTAACTTGATGTGTTTAACTTGGCTTGAAATTTATAGCGTGTTAAATTTACCACCAACTGTGTAAAATAAATTAACTTCTTAGTTTTGTGGCTGTTGTTTTTTGGTTTGGTTACTGTTTGTATCGCAAACACTGAAAAATACTCATGTGCATATTGTAAGTTTTTTGTTTCTTTGTTTTTTTGATTTTTTCTTATGCCTTTCGTGGTTGCCAGAAACTTTTCAAATGTTATGTTAATGTTTGCATAAAGTTAAAGTTAAATAATAATTAATACGACCTTTTTGAAGATGCCGCTCCTGCATATAATAGAGTCGATTCTATTAACAAGTTAGTGCTGAAAAAGAGCATTATTGACAAGAAACGCTTTCTAACAATTTTCTTTTATTTTGGTTTCTGGTTTGTATTTACTCATTAATCATTTACTCATTAATGTGAAAACGGTTTCTGATGTATTGGAAATCGCTGAATGTAGCTTTTCGTTCAGTTATTGTCGTGCATTTGTACCAGGGTAATGTACTTAGGTATACAATTTACACATGTACCTTGTACAACTTACAACATATCGCATGGTTTATTCTAAGACACGTGCTTCAGGTGGAATAACGATTATAAAAAAGATTTATAAGGAGTGATATCGAAAAAATCTTAATATATATAAAACTCAATAATTTTTAAACGGTTGATCTTAGAGTTTTGATTTTTTTTTATTTGATTGATAATATTTTACAAATTACAGAAAAATATAACTTTTATAGTTCTAACCACTATTTATGAACTCGTGGACCTTTTTTGGTAAGCCTTCCATTAGAGATTTGATAGTTGTTTCAGACACCTTTTTGGAGCAGTTCGCCCATCTCCTTTTAAAATCTTCGATATTTTGGGAAACCTTTTTTGTGCTCTTTAAGTTTCTTTTCACAAGAGCCCAATATCTCTCCACTGGTCTTAGCTCCGGACAATTTGGAGGATTGGCCTCTCTTGGTACAAAAACTATGTTATTACTTTGGTACCACTCCAAATCGGGCCAAAAATATGTGGACACATTGTGCTCTCTTAGGAAAGGAATAAGCCTTTTTTTCAAACATTCTTTAATGTATATTTCGGTATTTATAGAGCCCACTGTAACAAATGACTTGCTTCTTTTGCCGCAACTGCATATAGCTTGCCATACCAGGACTTTTTTAGAAAATTTGTCTGCTTTTGGATTCTAAATTGTTCTTCGACATTTCCTCGAGCATCAGCAACATAAAAATTTTGACCCGGAAGCTGCGTAAAATCTGCCAGTACATACGTTTCGTCATCCATTATGCAACATGAATATTTTTACATGAAATTCGCTTTTAATTTCCGAGCCCTACTTTTGGCGTCTAAACTTTTTGCAGCATTACTGTCTGGAACTTTTTGTACTTTGTATGTTTTCAAACCAGCATTGGCTTTAACTTTTCGCACCAAATAGTCAGAGCACTGGGCTAACCGGGCAGCTTTCCTTGCTGATGTGTTTGGAGATCTTTTCAATATGCTTTCTATTTTCTTGGCTTTCCCAATATCATGTGGTCCTTGTTTTCTTCCCGAACCAGGTTTCCTACCTATGGTCTTCTCCTGAAACTGTTTAATAACATTGGAAACAGTTTGACGGCAGATCTTCAAGTCTTTGGCCAATTTTTTGTAGGACCAATTTGGATTTGTTTGAAATTTTTTAATAATTTTAAGACGTACTTCTTTTCTTCACTCATTTTGATCAAACTCACAATAAATCAACATTTTTGGCAATAAAAATAATAACTGACATACTTTTCAAAGATAACTAGATCAAAGAAATTTTTAAATTCAACACCCAAAAAAAATTATTAGGTAAAACGTGTGTTAAGATTTTTTCAATATCACTCCTTAGTAGGTATGAGTTTATGATTTATTATTAAAATGAGTCAAGTCGATATTCAGCCGTTGGTGAAAGATTGAGTAGGAAATAGTCGGAGTTTATAGTAGCCAGATAGGAAACCTCTAGATCATTGCAGGCCAGTTCCATAACAGGACATTCTAACAACGGTTTTTGAGCATGCGAAGAGGATTTTAAATGATTCTGTGTCAAAATTTAAATGATTTGGATTTTCCAGTGGGAGGTAGGAGGTGGTAGCCATATGGCTACATAGGGATTTTTAGAACAAAATGAAAAGAAATTTCGTATTAAGAAGTTTTTTATTTATTTACACTTTTTACTGGTTAATTGTTATGAAACATATAAAAACAATTCTTGTCTTTTGCCAAACACAGTGCAACATTACACTTTTGACATTTTATTTTGGAAAATGCAGCCCTGTCGTTACAATATTTACATCTCTCTTTTATGTCATTAGTTACCACAGCCACGAACATTAGCAAGACCACGAACCTAAAAATTTTTTCGGAGTTTCTATTCTAAAACATTCCGAAGTCGCTAGATGGCGTAGATGTGTAATAACTACAGTCGTTGTTCAATGAATTACGGAGAAGGAGAAATTTTACGTTTTTCAACATCAGATATGGCAATGATAGTGATCATTGTTTCAAATATAAGTATTTATTTATTTGTAAACTGGCATTGGCCAGTGGCTTATAGCGTCATATTCTACCTCAGGAATTGACCTTTTTGAAGAAGTTTTCCTCGGTTTTAATGGGGCTGGACTGTTGTTCTTTTGATCTGACGGTCTTCCTCTCTTCCTGTCATTGGTAATAAAACCAGCATTTATCATGCCATCAGCAATTTCAGATTTGTAGACGAGTAACGATTTTTTAGCTGGTAACTGCTTTTGGGTGCAATGTCTTTTATACAGCAGCCACGCATTTACAACACATACGTCCAATAGGTGGTAAAATAACGTAGGTAATATTTCTTTCATTCATGTACAAATATAACACGCACAACATGAGTGGATGCGAAAAGCTCGGCCTAGGCCCTCCATGGGCTGTTGTGCCATCAAAAGTAAAGTAAGTAAGTAAGTAATATTTCTTAGTTCCTATTTTCGTTCTATAGAGAGCAACCAACATATCGCTGAGGTCCACTCCACCCATATAGCGAACATATTGGGTTACTATATTAGGCCGCGGAACATGTACATGCTTTTTGTCTTTGGATGACCATCTTGAAACATTCTCAACTGGGTTAATTCCGTAAATTGCTGATGCCAAATAAACTGGTTTATTGTCCAACCACTTGGCAATCTTACAATCTTACGCCATTTTAATTCTATATCAGCCGGATGAGTAACGTTTTCAGCTGATTCCTGAACTTCTTCCGAACAGATTTCAATGCCATTTTCCTCTAAAATTAGTCGAAATTAGTGAGGCCTGCTTTGGTTATTTTAAAAATTACCAAGAGTTGTTGTGTTAGATGCTTCTTCTGGTATCATTTCTTCAGTGTTGCCTAAAACTAAGGATTCGGGCATTACAATATTTGGTAACATTTCATACTCGTCTTCACTATCTTCAGCGCATACCTCTTCTGAATCATCCCCCTCCAACATTTTCAAAATTTTTTTTTAATTACCTAGCAAATTTCTTCTGGAGTGTGACATTTTTGCTATAAAAATTTTAACAACAATTAGTTACTAAAATATCAATGTTTGGCTACCAATAAATTTTTGCAAATATTTCTTGTACCACTTGCACTTTTTACTTTTATAGTTGATAATATCAATTTCTAAACATATAAAGGGTGTTTTTCTTAGAAGTGTGGTTTTCAATCTGGCAATACTTTTTTTGGTCTTTTTGACATCTGTTTTTTTTATTGATAGGACACCGATAAAAAGATAGACAGCCACTGTGGCAAGTGTTATGCCTTTACCACAATGAATTTCATTTTATCAGTGTCGAATATGATCGCATGTTGGGCCAAAGGCCAAGCTTTTCGCATCCACTCATGTTGTGCGTGTTATATTTGTACATGAATGGAAGGGACCTACAGTTTAATTTCGAATCCGAACGGCGAAGTGAAACTCTTTTCATGGGCAATTTTTACTCTTGTAGGTTACTTGATCTATGCTCAGTTTGGTTTGCCATTTCATAATGAATAGACTTACTCCTGAACAACGTTTGCAAATCGTGCAAATTTATTACCAAAATAATGGTTCGGTTCGCGTGACGCATTTTGTTCAGCGATGAAGCTCACTTTTGGTTGAATACGTTAATAAGCAAAATTGTCGCATTTGAAGTGATCATAATCCACAAGCCATTGTTGAGAAGCCGATACATCCTCAAAAAGTCACTGTTTGGTGTGCTCTATGGGCAGAGTCCATATATCATTGCTCCATATTTCTTCTAAGATGAAGCCGGTCATAATATTACAGTCAATGGGGAACGCTATAGAGCCATGATTAATGAATTTTTCGTGCTTGAATTGTGAATTGGAGAATGTTGATGTGGACGACCTTTGGTTCCAACAAGACGGCGCTACATGCCATACAGCCGTACAGCCAACGAAACAATCAATTTATTGAAGGAAATTTTGGTGAGCGCAAAACAAAAAAAAACATAATGGCAACTCCTTTTCTTTATAATAAAGCTAAATTCTTGGCCATAACATTATATTATATGCATTTTATTTCTTCTTGAAAACCACACTTCTAAATAACACCCTGCACTTACGCGGAAATATTTTTTGTTAAAAAAGACTAAATGATGTTATCTTCTTTTATTGAACACAAATTTATGAAACACTAAAATGCAGAAAAAGCGGGAGTCACCAAGCAAATGTCAAAAGTTATCGGTGTTGCCAATAAAAAAGCTTAAATATGAATGGGAAATTTTCGGGGAATGTTGGCTTTGAAGCTGTTGTCTTACACTTTTTAAATGGGGATAATACGACAAATGAAAGTCGAAACATTGAATTTAAATTCGGTAGCCATATGGTTACCATGGTAAGGAAAGGGTTAAGGTGTAAAATTGATGGTAATTAAGTTGAAAAAATGATATCGGTCAAATGAGCACCTTCTGAGTTGATACACATTTGCTATCGTTTTACAGCTCGTTTCTTTAATTTGGACTATTTAGACTTGCAAGACTTGCGGATTGTTGTGGTAAACGATAGATTTCAAAAAGCCCCAATGGAAGAAGCCTGGCGATCTGGTCGGGCCAGCTCAAATCGCCAAAATAGTGTGCTCTCCGGCACGGAAATTGTGTTTCAAAATCTCAATCGTTGCCCGAACTCTGTATAGCTCTATTGCACTAATTCTCTGTCTGTCAGACAGATTCTGTATACAACATAAATGTGAAAGCACTATGACATTTAACGCCATTTGTAAAAATTATGGCACATCCACCTCACCTTTTAAATAGTCTTCTTTCTTTCTTTCAGTAGCACAACAGCCCATGAGGGCCTAGGCAGAGCTTTTCGCATTCACTTATGTTGTGCGGCAAGTGGAAAAGCTTTTCTTAGGCACTCTTTACTCTTATGTAGGAAAATTTGTTTTTTCTATGTTTTTTTTTTCTTATTTAACTTGTACCGATTTGTGAACCCCGGACACTCGGCGTAACAGCCAACAAAGTACCAACTACTCCACGGCTACCACAGCAATATATCCAAGAATCATCATCATAGCTTTTTTCTTTTGAAGTAATAAACTTCTTGATCTTAAAGCCTTTTAATCCAATTTTTATATTCTTAACTATTGCATTTTCAACCGAACTGAGAGCTTGTCAATTCCTCATCCGCTTCGAATCTTTACGGTCGAAAGCATGAGAATGAACTGAGTAAATTTTTTAAGAAAATTCTGGTATTGGTTTTAACGAGAGATATGTAGTTAGTTCTACACGGTTCTAGAACAATGAATCGAGCAGTGGAAATTTTTGGCAACCACAAAACGATCAGTTCTCATCCTTGCTAAAGGTTGAACTTTAAATGCATTGCAACATGGAAAAACCTTGAATTTTTGCTAGTGAGTGCATCTAAACATACAAAAGCATTTAAAAATATTCCCAATGGGTTTTTCTAATTAATTCGAAAGCTGCACTACGCAACGTAACTAAATATGTTTCCTGAAATACTAACTAAGACCATTGCAACTACAACTAGAGGCTAATTGCAAGTGACATGCTGACACTTTCCGGTAAATGACGGCAGCATTTAAAAACTGTTCATACATTAGGAGCGTCCAAGCAGTGCCAGCTCGCGTCATACGCACGTTACGTTTGTCACTGGTATAGAGGCAGACCGAAAAATTCTTTTAGCTTCAATTAACCATGTCCAATGAAAAGCCAAAAAAAAAATAAATAAATAAAAAAATCCATAAAATCCACTTAACGGCAATTGAAGTTGAAACGACGCGTATTGGTGAAATTCAATTGAGAATGATAATAATAATGATGGCTGCTTTTAAGCATGAGAATCAGGATGATAATAATGATATTCAAATGAAAAATGCAAAATCGTATACCGTGAGTTTTTGTTTTTGCTTCTTTTTCTGCAAGTCAAATTTATCTTCCTTCTTTCTTTGAAAAGTAGCTTCAAGGAGCTACCACATCAAAAACTTTATTGATTTTTGTTTGCATTTTGTCAGTCAGTAGACTTTTTACTGCATTTCATTTGCCGCTGCTACTGCTTACTCCCAGCACTTCATTGAATGCAAATGTTATGCTGAGCGCAAGTGAATATTTACCTTAAAGATTGTCGCGAGTTTGAATGGAACCAAATTGGAAAAAAAGACCCAAAGAACGTTAACCACCGCACAGTGGCACAAATGCGAAAAAAGTGATAAAATTAAATACTTTAAACGATTTTTACTTTAATCTTTCGAAGATTTGTACGTAGCTTCGAACCTTGGTCGATATTGCCATTGCATTTTGTTACCATACTCTTTTCCTTTTTTTAATTGCGACCGAATTGCATCGAACGTAGAACACAACCTTCTTAAAAATATTCTAAGCTCTAAAGTTGTCTGTGTGTTCCACAATTCCCGCTATTTAATTCGGCAAGAGGGATTTGAGTGATAAGTCTCAGTCACCAGTTAGTCGCAGTACGAATTTATGTTGTATCTTTTCTACTTATAAGTATTTAAGTAAGTCCATCAATACTTTGATAGTCATACACCAGGTGACAAGGTTTTTGGAGATTACAACAACTGTGCGTTTTGGATAGAATGGACCATCATCCCGGCTACAGCGATTAAGGAAGCTATAGAAACAATCGTAAAGTTTATGAAATGATAACTTTGTGGGTTCTGTACTGTTTTGACTGAGGTACTGTTTTCTGAGGTTTTGACTCTAATAGTACACGTGAATATTGCAAGATTTTGGTTGAAATCGAAATTCAAGTAGGTAACTGTTCAATAAGTTGATTTCAGTATAATGTGTTTCGTTAGCAATCATTTCAATAATTTAAAGTTATTCTTTTCCACCTAATTTGTGGATCAATTGTGTGAAACGTTGTGAGTGAAACTGTATCTTTATTGGATAAAACATCACATTTTCGTATTCGTATTCCAACAGTGTGCACAACCGAAAATAATTGCTGCTGTTGCTTAGTGGTCGCTATTACGCAGAGTGTTCCAGTTTCGAATCTCGGCGCTACATGCGTCCATAGTTGACATTGATAAGTCTGAAGTTCATTGTGATAAAGGCATAACACTTGCCACAATGGCTGTCTATCTCTTGATCGGTGTCCTGCGGTGTCCTGTGATTGCATTGCATCTCTTATTCTCCCTCCTTCTTCCTTCCATTCAATGCTCTACATCCAAAAAGGAAACACCATGTGTGTTAACTTGAACTTAAATAATAAATGCAAGAACCATATCAACTCGTCATCCTTCTTCGGAATTGAACATTTCACGCAATTCTTTGGTGGCAATTTTGTATAAAGAACTTGGTATGAAGCTGTACAAAGTTCAGTTGTTGCAACAGCTAAAGCCACATGATCATCAGCAACGTTTTCGGTTTGCTAATTGGCTTCTGGAACGCTTGGAAGAAGATGAGCATTTTTACCGATGAGCATGGATACGTTAATAAGCAAAATGGTCACATCTGGTGGTCAGAAAATCCATGCGTGATCGTTGAGAAGCAAATACACCCTCAACGGTAGTATCATTGTGCAATTATTCCTGGAAAAAAGAAAGGAAGATGCGTTAGAGTGAATGGTGTGCACAATGATAACTGATTATTTGTGGTCTATTTTAGAAGATATGTACTCAGACAACATTTGGATCCAGCAGGATAGGGCGCCGAGTCACGCAATCGGTGCAACAATCGATCGTTTGCATGGGAAGTTTGGAAACCACTTTACTTATATTAGCCGGTTTACTAACGTGCATTGGACACCATGCAGTTGCGATTTGACTCCGTTGAACTATTATTTGTGGGTCGTCGTTAAAGATAAGTGTTAACAATCCAGCTACGTTTGAGACTCTTAACGACGAAATTGGTGCATTCATCGATCAAGTACAGCTCCATACAGCCGAAAATATGCTGAAAAATTGAGTTGATCGTAGGGGCTACTGCAAGGCCACCCGAGTAAGTCATTTGGATGAAATAGTGTTCCACAATTAAGAGGAAGGATTGTACTTTCTAATAATAAATACCACATCGCCAACAAGTTTCTCATTTTAACCAAAATCAAATTTCAAATTATAAGTGGTTCACCCATTATAAGATAATGCTTTTATATAAGAAAATGCATGGACCAAGGGGAAGAGATTTAATGAGTTTATTCCATAATATTTTTGCCTAAAATATATACTGCCTTGTTCCACTGTTTCTGTACCATTCTTAAATCAAGCAGCATTATTTGCATACAAATGCGCGACACTACCTAACGCAAAATCAATTTTTCGTTTGTTTGCTTGTTCATTTGTCGTAAACGAACTTGAAGTGGTCGGTCGGGTCGAACTACACTTCATACTCCTCTTCTGCTGCTAATGCTAGCAAGCGACTACTTCAAGAAGTCTGCTCTTTGATTTGATTTTACATACACATTCATTTTAATTTTTCTTATTCTTTATTTTTGTTTGTTAAAGAATACTTTAAATTTTGGTTTCCTTACATAAATTCGCATTACCTGCTTACGCTTATGGAAACATTTAAAATGTTTAATGCAAGCTAACTAACTAATATCATGCCGAAGAGAAAATGCTCATGCACCTAATTCATATGTGATGTGGCATCATCATACTCATGAATAAATGCAAATTATTGGAAGAAAAATAAAACGAAAAATTCTAGTCTTTTGTTGTCTGTCTCGTCTCGTCTATTACTAGACTCTGGGCGGCATTGTATAACATTACACACACACACACACACACACACACGCATACATAAAATACTCTTATAATTTTTGTATCGTATGTGCCGAAACAGACGCAGACTGTCGACAGGAACTGCTGCCCCAAGTTTCGTCGTCGGTCAGGAGCAAACAGTGCCTTAACCAGCATGATCTTTTCTATGCTGTCGCCTATTATGAGTGCAATCAATCTAGATGACTTTCGCAAGATAACCTCGAGCGACCAACATTAACAACAACTGCAACAGCATGAGCACAAAAATAGCAACTGCATGTATGTAAATCTTAAATGGATGTTAAAGTTTATTTTCCATATTTGGCACATGCATACGAGCTGGTACCGCGTTTCGGATTGTATGCAGCATTTGCTGGAGCACACACATAATGCATGAATGCAGGAATTGGTGGTGGGCATACCACATATGCAGAATCCAATCCAATGACATCGAGTGTTATATGCATTAAAACTTATCATCATGATGATGAATATAATAATCATGATGCTGAGGACACCATCATCCATTCTGGACAACAAGTAGCAATGCCAAAAACTCTGCTAGTTATTTTTGGATACAATAAGCTTGCATCGAAATCTCATAGCCTTATTCTTTTATTCTCGTACCCTACATTCAAAGGTTACAATGAGGTATATGCGACATTGAAAGAGCCACATACCAGCTATACTGATGCTGGAGGGAGAAATTGAAACCAAATCGCTTAATGATACAGTGGAAATTATTTAAAAAGTTCTGGCTAGTGATGTCCACGAATTTGTTTGTGTGAAAATCGAACACTATATTTATTTTCTTTTGGATTAAGTCGATATTTGTGGTGGCAACTTGGCACCATTGTGATATACCCCGATTCATACAGAAAAAGGTCTATAGCTTTGATTATTCAATGGCAGAAATTTGATGGAAGCTTTTCCTCATACGCTTTTCACTTCGCCGTTCGGATTCGACATTAAACTGTAGGTTCCTTCCATTCATGTACAAATATAACACGCACAACATGAGTGGATGCGAAAAAGCTCGGCCTAGGCCCTCCATGGGCTGTTGTGCCATTAAAAGTAAGTAAGTAAGTTTCCTCATACGTAAGATACGCACAATGCGTGCTCTGCTATTTCTTTCACTGCGGTGCATGTCATTTTACTATACATACCCTATAAGAATCTCTCTTTCAAATTCGATTTAGTCTATCTTACGTTTGGTTGACCGATGGTTTTCGTGAATAATTTGCGTCACATGAAACACCCCTCCAATAATTCTTGCAAAATCAAGCCCTAAGCCATCGCCCAGTTTATGACACAAAATTGTCTAAGGGAGATTCTGTATTCAACACAACAACTTCTACACCTAACTTGTATTAAGTGCATACCTAGATTCATTACATGGATATAGGGTTCTGCATGTTTCCAGATTACCAAATCGTTTTATCTCTCTTGTTCTTTTCTTTCAGCCAGTGTCAGTCAAAAGTCAAATATGCCTGCTGTCCATCACAAAGGCTTCTGCTTCTTTAACTAATCTGCTTTACCCAAAAAAATTGTTGCATTATTCTTTGGACATTTATGTTGAACTTTTGTGTGTGATGATGATGATGATGTTGTTAGATATTGGCTTCCTGCCGTCATAGAATATTTTCGTTTTTCACACACACATGCACACACACACACACACACGTTATTATAGCTTCATGATACTGCTGCTCAATGGGAAATATGAACGTCCTGTTGTATAAACATCTAAAATTCAAAACATATGAAGCTGGTACAATGATTTTCCAAAATAATACAAACATTCATACAATTTGTATGCTATGCTGTCAGTATATAGTACATATTTTGCAATATAACAAGCAGAAGTTAGAACTTTTCAACATGGAAATCTAATATGATGCATCCAACTGAGTGCGCCTTAAAGCATAGCTTTCTGCGCCTTCCAACATTGCTTGTCGTTGCATGCTAGCTCGATTGCTCAGTGTTTGCTCATGATTAAGCGATTTGATGTTCATATTTTGATAACGCTGTTTACATAAAATTCTCATAATAACATTTCCTTTTAGTACTCTTGCCCTCTTCTATTTTTGTTTTGTTGTACTTGCTCTTCTTATTCCAACAAGTCAAGTAGTTCCTGAAAATAAATACACACGAAGGCCAACCAACATGACGTTTGTCAGACATTCAATTCGCCCACAATAAACACAAATAAACCAAATAGTTTCTTGTTAGATAATCTTTTTCGAAGTAAAGTTCCGTATTTGTATACATTTGTATAAGGATGCAAGAAGTGTGCAGCTTCAACAGCTTCAATAGAAATACACAATTTTGCAATGAAAATCTTATTTGCCTTTGCCTTGGCTATTTTGAATTATTTCCTGCTTCGAGTGACACTTTGCTTAAAATCTGACGCATGTAATGGAATCGAAAGAATGCTGCGTATTCCCATAGATCATGCACATTTTAGGAATAGCAAACGAGGCCATTAAAAATGACATACGTAATTTGAAAAATATGTGCTTAATCGTTAGAAAACTAAAACGTGCAGCCGATACACACTAAAGAAATGAAATGTCTTTAAGGTCGAACTCCATAACACGCGTTTCGGAAGCCACACTTTGCTCGTATATGCGCTTTCTAGGCATTCGGCGTTTTGTAATATTGCTGATATCAGCTGATGCTGATTTTTTATATTTTAATGTCGCTAAAAAAAGTAAAAATTAACTAAAACGGCATTCCTAAAAGATTTTGTAGATTTCTTGAAATTCACTTTGAGTTTTTTCACCTCCTCTATTAATTTTTCTTCCATTATTTTTGCCTCTTCTGAATTATTTGCAGCCAATTTATTAGTGATGAGTAAATTTCGACGACAAATAATCGGCGCCGAAAACAAAGTTTAATCTGGCAGAGTATTAGGTTAATTTTTAGTTGTTATTTATCATCCCAGGACAAATAATTATATTTAAAATATTTCTTTGCTATGCTCAACAGTTTCTACGTCAAATAAATGTATTAAATCTTTTCGATATAAATAGTTATCGTTTGTGCCATTGTCCTACAAATTATAACATCTCTCACAATTTCTCAGCTGTTTGCCGTCGCAAAACAAGAAAAGCGTTGAAAACGTTGAAAGTAGTTCAACTTTAGACGCTTGGAGTTTTTTTCATACAAACTGATTCAACTTTTCGCATACGAGGAAAGTTTCGCGACTGAAACGGGTGTTGTGGAGTTTGACCTTTATGTATTTTATACCAGCACTTTCTCTCTGCCTTCTCTCTGCAGGTGCTCCGTCTCACCAACGCATACTAACAGCGTCTCGATACACACATTCGAATACGTACCATACTTCTCTAGAGACAGCTTTCTATTTGTATTGTACTACTGTGGGCAAAAGTTAGTAAGACTTTGTTCAAATTTTTTTATTCATTCTTCCAAATCTATTTCGTCCCCTTCAAAGTAATCCCCCCGGCCCCAATACACTTGTGCCAACGTTTTTTCCAATTCTCGAAACAGTTGTTGAAGTCCGGAATAATTTCCGGAATAGCCTTCAATGCGCTTAGCGATTCATGTTTAATGTCTTCAATTGACTCAAAACGGTGTCCACGAAGCGGTTTTTTGAGTGTAGAAGCCAAAAGTCACACGGTGCTAAGTCAGGCGAATAGGGTGGTTGCGGAACGATATCAGTCGAATTTTTGGCAAAATGGTCTCGTAAAACCAATGCAGTGATTTTTGAACCAATCGTGCATTCACTCTTCTTAGGCCCAAATGATGTTTTAAAATGGTTTTCACTGATCCTTCCGATATTCCAACGATGCCAGTAAGGTCTCTGACTGTTAATCGTCGATTCTCGAGCACCAATTCCTTGATTTTATTGACGTGTTGATCATCAGTTGATGTTGATGGCCGTCCTGGACGTGGTTCGTCGTCAACGCGTTCTCGACCATCTTTAAACAACTTGCTCGCGACATACAATTATAACCGAAGGCCTTTTGCAACATTCTGAATGTTTCGGCACCAGAAATTTGATTCCGCACACAAAATTTAATGGAACTTCTTTGTTGAATAATTTCACTCATTGTGAAAATCGCCGAATACACTTTTTGTACTTCAGAAAGACAAGCGTATACTAAACACTAATGATTATTTTGATGTGACATTTGGCACAGATGTCACCAACCTTAAAAAAATAATATTTTGATGAATGTGTTTTCGCGCGAAATTTAAATTAAAAAGTCTTACTCCTTTTTGCCCAGTAGTATATAAATATAGGATATATTTGTATATATAGTATATGATTTCGTGAAGGAATTTTCATTCCGCTCGCTCGTTCATTGCTCCAAACATTTTTACAATTCATTAAAAAAAAAATATGTACATAAAATTTGTTGTTTACAATATTCAGCCAGCATTTAAAATTGACGTTATAAAATGTTATTTTAACATTTCTGAATTTAACTAGAATTAATTAACTAGAATGATATAACAAATTGTAACATCTAAGCAAAATTATTGTAAAATTGATATGACACCAATGTAATAGTGATATAACAACATGTTAGTTTGCAATGAATTTAACGTAGAATTGAAGAATTAAAACACATTGACCAAGTTCTTATTTTATTTAACGTCTCACGTTTTAATTGATGCTGTTTACGGTTGCTACCTTGTCTGGAATTTAATTGTATTCTAGTATTTAGTTGAATTCTAAAAGGATATAAATTGCATAGCATGAAACTTACCTGAAACTAAAAGTCGAAAAGTGCTTTCCAAATTAAAATTCTTCAGCAGGTTTTGCAATATGCATCCTTGTTTGAGATTGCCATAAAATCGGTTGCAGAGTGATTGTATTCGGAGCCGCGCTCACATCAATTAAATTTAAATCTTCACAATTGTCTCCAACACTAAAACGTAATCGATTGTGAAATCATTGTATTCGCTAAGAGTATTTATTAATATTTGTTTTCACTTTTTAACGTAATTTTCTCCAGAATCAAATTTTCACAATATGGTTAACAAAATGGATTCGTATAAAAAGCCATTTCACAATTGGGACGTACTTACTGCCGGTTTAAATTTTTAATGATAAACTTGTGTAAAAAGCTAAAACATGGCTTGAATATATTATTTCTTGAGTATACCACTCGAATAGAAATTCCACTCCAAAAATGAGAAACAATCCTCCAACAAAATATTCTCCATAGAAAAGTAGTTGGGTTCACTGTCGGTCAAAGCGGAAAAAGCGAGTTGCAGTGAGTTTTTAGTTCGTAAAATTTAAAAGATGTGGGCCTTAAAACATACAAAGTGCAGCCAGTATCCGACAGGAACGCTACTAAGAACTTGGTAGCCCAGAGCCAAGCTAAAAAGTTGAAGGCAGATTTTTTCCAAAAATTCGATTACTGCGTTATGGACGATGAAACATACATGTTGTCTAAATTTACTCAATTGCCTGGTCAAGAGTTTTACACCGAAAAGGAACGAGGAGGAGTTGAGGAAAGATTTAGGACAAAACAAAAGTCCAAGTTCCCGAAGAATTTTCTGGTATGGCAAGCAATTTTTAGTTGTTGGCTAAGGAAAAAGTTTCGTAACAAGTGGCAATGTTAACGCCGAAATTTATGTGAAGGAGTGCCTCCAGAAGAGATTGCTCTTCATTAGAAAGTACAATGTATCTACTTTCTTTTGGCCTGATCTAGCCTCCTGCCACTACAGTAAAGTAACCCTTAAATGGTTCGAAGACCAAAACATCAAATTGGTACTAAAAATCGCCAACCCACCAAATTGCCCAGAACTTCGGCCTATCGAGAGATATTGGGCTCTAGTGAAAAGAACATTAAAGGCAACAAACAAAGAAGCTAAATCCATCGAAGACTTTAGAAATAAGTGGAATGCTGTCTCCAAGAGAGTCTCAGAAATGACAGTAAAGTCGCTAATGGCAGGCATACCGGAAAATCTGTCCGAATTCTGTAAAAAAAACAACAAACAAATTAGTTTTATTGATCATTTTATCAGAAATTAAATTTTCTTTTCAAAACTGTTTACTTTTTTTTATTTGCATAAGGGATTTCAACGCTAGGACCATAAAGTTATCCGATTTTTTCGATCTCACTAGTTAGTTAGTTTCCTTTTAGATCAATACAAAGTTACTTTTATGATCCGATACAAAAAATATTTCTAGAGGCCCTCAAAATAGGCTTTTGTTTCATCGCTAACCTCTTCATTCGCCCCAAATCTCTTACTGCTGCGCCATTTCTACATATGTGGAAACAGAAAATAGTCGTTGAGGAGGGGTGGAGGCTGGGGAGGGGGTCAATGTGAAGAATATGTTTGTGCACTGGTGCGTTGTTCTGGTGAAAGAGAACTTGTTTTCTTCGACAAACGCGCTCGTTGAATCAATCCAACAGCTTGGTATAATATGCGCCGGTGATCGTTTTACCCTTTTCAAGGTAATCGATGTGAATGACACCACGCGCATCCCAAAAAAAAACAACTGTCGCCCTTACCTTATTGACCGACCGACGCACCTTGGCCTTCTTCGGCTTCGATTCGCCTGGAGAAACCCACTGTTTCGACTATTCCGTGGTCTAAGGTGTATCATGATGAATCCAGGTTTTTTTTTGCGTATACAAAACGGCGCAAAATCTTGTTCGGATAACAAATAAACTCCTTTGAAGATGTCAAACGATTTGAGCGTTTATTGTCAATTGTGAGCAAACGCGGTATCCATCTTGCAGATAGATTTTTCATATCAAAATATTTCAGCAAACTTGAAGTCACGTGATAAATCTGTGGCCACTTCAAGTTCGCGCACCCTCATTCGCTGATCTTCCAATATCGTACCGTGGATTTTGTCGACCATTTCTGGTGTGGTGACTTCAATTGGCCGACCAGAACGTTCGGCGTCCCTTGTGTTGGTACGACCGCACTGAAATTAAATAAACTAGTGATGGATTATTCCAGTCATTGGTGAAGAGTCCTCATAATACTTTACAGGCTTTTGTTTGGTTTGCATGATGGTTTTTTCGCCCAAATAATATTTAATGAGCATGCGAAATTAAATTTTTCCAATTTTTACGAGAATGCTCATAAGCGTCTGTTTTAAATGGTTGTCCGAATAAACTATAACACCAAGAATTGCGGAGACCTTAAGTTCCGCTTGAAATTGCAGGACTAACTTGATTGAGGTACAATTTTCAAAAATTATACCTAACTAATTATACTACTGTGAGTAATTAGTAAGTGTCTTTAAAGCTTTAACAGACGCCACCACATTTTACGACAAATACTTCATTTGATACGAATCACAATTAATCCAAAACAATTGTGTCTGCCTACGCAATTAGTTTTATGCACTTATGTGCGAGTATGTGACTATGAACGCACATACATACATACGTTCCAGCGCAATATACGACCAACAATCAACACCTCCATCATCATCAACATCACCAACCAGCAAGCTAATATCGTCGCTAGCTCCATCAACCACGACTACGGCAATAATAATAGATGCAATCTAATAATGAAAGCTCATCAGGAAAAGCGCATTAAGTGCAAAAATATTTCTTCTTTCTTCACATATCCTTACACACACACAAACAAACAAACAAACAAACAAACGAACGTAGACAAAGTGACTGAATCACGTTCGTATAACGTCTGCCGTTGAACGTTATTATTATTATTGTTGCTGTTGCTGTTGTTGTTGGCGGTGTCGGTGGCTTGGTGGCTCATTGCCGGCGATGTTGTAAATATTTTGCTATTTATTTCATTGTCGAAATTGCAATAGTTATTATTTTTCCCTACTCTTTATTGTTTTTCCTTTTATTTTTTTTTTTGTTTGTTCTTTGTTTTACCCTCATTTCTATTTTTGTTATTTTTTCCGCTTTGAGGCTTAGTACGTGGGTTTTGGTCGTTGGTCGTTCATTATTTTCTTACGACGATGTGATTTGCAATGTCCAACGCCTGAAGTCAGTTGAATTGAGTGAAGTACTGGAGGTTGTTTAAGATTTAAGTAAACATGTGTGAATGTGTTGACTGGCGACTGTAATTTATTTCCTTAATACAAACACATAACTTTTTTTTCGAGATATGGCGAGCGAAAAAAAGGTAAAGTTAGAGTTTGTCCTGGGTGGAGGTAGTTGCGAGTATATATTTAAGTATAGAGGCGAGTTTACAAAACTTCCATCACTTGCAACCATTCGTTGTTGTATGTTGTACATGCAGCAATAGAACAAACAAAGGCCAAACACTGACGACGCCCCCAAACTCATTCGAAGCACTCATCGTAAACTACGCGTACGTATTCACTGGAAATTTGTTATGAAGTGTTTTGGTTTTTGGTTGCTGCTAACTCACTTAAGGACTTTTGGCCAAAGACTCAATGTTGTCATAGTCTTGGTTGTTGTCGTCGTAGTCGTCCTCTGTTGTGTGGTAGGTACAGTCCTTCAGTTCTGCATACTTCTTTTCTTTCTTGAGATTTTCTTTTATGAATATTTCTTTAGTTTGATTGTAACTTTGTCTTGAGCAGTGGACTGACGACCACAAGCAAGACCAAGTCAACGAACACGTTATTTGCTGATGTAGCTTGACGATGTCGATGTCCACAAAACTTATTGCTGGCTCGTATGATGATGTTGATGATGATGAAGCGGTTTTAACTGCAATAAAGTTTTGTGGATACACTCGTTTGCTTTCTCAACTTCTTCAAATTTAACTTCGACTTTCATCATTCAGCAGGAGTTTTCTCACAAACTTAATACAACGCAGTGCCACACTAAGCTTTCAGCTCGGCTGAAGGCGTGTAACAACATTGAATGCAGCAGCTAATGAAGTGGACGTAAATTGATGCAAAGAATATTTACGTGAAAAATTCAATGTGGACAAAGGGAGTGCGGAGGAGAGACGTATCCTGTCCTGTGCAATAAAGTGCACATCTTAACTTTTTATAATATGATGAACGATAAAGTGTCAGCATGCTAAAAGCTGAATTAAGTAGCTAAAAAGGCAACAGCGCTACAAACGATCAAACTTATATTTGAGTTTTAAAAATATTAACCCTTAATCTGTGTTTACTTGCCAAACAAAGTATTACATTTTATTATTGCTTTCAAGGCTTTCTTAATCTACTGGGTAGAAGAAAGATGGCTTCGTCTTTAACCACCCACCGGGTGCATTTCCTTGTGATTCACGCTCGATTAAGTCACAAATAACTTCCAATTTCTACTTTCCTTATAATCTTGCGATTACTATTTGTTTTGTACTTCTTTGGTCTTTCGCACATGGCCAAGTGAATTCTAAATATTGTACTTTTATTTTTGCCTTTTTCTATACAGATCAAAAAGCAATTTTTCCATAGTTTTCCTTTTTTTTCGAGCAGTCTATTAAGCAAACAATTTAAATGTGTCATCCCGAAAATGGGAAATTCAAGTAAACAAAACTGTGAATTTCCCTTGAGGATTTGTAATCCTCTTCCTTCCCTCACCATATGTACAATGTACTCGTACATTGTATGAACATCTTTATTTTAGTTAGTCAGTGCTGCAGCAAGCACAGTGGCGGTTCTGGTAAAAAAAATGCATTTCATTGCTTTGTTTGAGGATTATAAAGGGGTTTTACTAACTTCAGTCTGTTAATACTTTAAATTTTGAGCATTGTAAGAACCGCAGCAGATATTCCCGTTCAAATTCCAATTTCAAAATCCTAACGTGATAGGGAAATTGTGTGGCTAGATAAGATTAGATTCATTCTATTGCAAATGGCTACTTAGTTCTCAGGTCTGAAATACTCAGGCCTGAGTTAGTTTAGTTAGTTTTTTTTTAGATCAAGATACTTTTATAATTCCCCAATATTAACCTATGATATTGGTTCCATTGAAAATCAGTAGTTCCAGCGTCACGCACGACGTCAGCATCCTTAGGTAGGAAAAACAAGTGCCAGTTTTAAGTTTTCAGTTAATGGTTTAAATTCAAAATTAAATTTTTTGATACAAGCTTATTGGTCGCCGTGGTGTAGTTGGAGTGCTACGCAGACTGTCCAGGTTTTAACATGCTAACTCAAAAAGTAGAAAAAACAATTATTCTACACGGCACAAGCTTCCTACGTCTGTAGCAAAACTGAGTAGTTTTTGATTCATTATTCAGTCTCTTTGATTCAGACTCTGGCAATATTTAAGTAGTTATGGTTCATTCAATTTAATAATCTACAATTAATTTAAAAAAATCTAATCATCTTGACTGAGAAAACTATTGCATACGAAATCTATTTTGAATTTCGCTTTGTGTTAAAAAAATGTCATATCTCCGGAATCCTTAGAGTCACCACCTCGGATAAGAAATCTGTTGAGATTTATAATATGAAATTTCGGGAATATGGCCGAATTTTACAATTATAATATTTTTAACTTTCGAAATCGAAACATTTTTAATTGTAGGTAATATAAAAATAGGTCCTCCATTGGGAAATGCTGGCTCCACCCTTGCTTTCTGGTGCTTTAAATAGGTTTTCGCACAACATAACTAATTTACAGAACCAAAACCGTTTTGTCCATGAGTATTCATGTTTTTTGGTGAAAAATATGTATCTCCGGTTTCGAACTATCAGAATATTACATGATAGAAACGATACTGGTGGCATTGGTTGAAACACAAGCACGAACCAAAAGACAATTCACATAAGTATGCATTGTATTTATGAACTACAATGCCATTTTAATGTACCCACGCACACACACACACACACACAGAGAGAGAGAGCGACATGTCAGCAACGCATAGGTGCACCCCAGTTCTATTTTCAACATAAAAAACCAAAAGGGTTGATTTTGGGCAATACCTACATAAATAAATATTATATGCCTGTATGTAAGTAGTAAAATCTACACACATTCATCGTGGTGTGCCCCCCGCCCCCCGCCCTCCCCCTCTAGTTCACTGCAAAATTTCGAAAATTCTTGGTGTGAATAAACAAAAAGAGAAAAAGGAAAAAACACTTACATTCGCAAATAAAGTAAAAAATAAACACACGCAACTGAAAGAGAATAAGACATCAGGGCAAAAGGAAGGGAGCCAGGAGCACCCAGCAGCAATCTTCATGCAATCATGATGGCTGCTGCTGCTGCTGCTGCTGCCAGTGTCTCAAGCCAACTCAAGCGTACTAAGAATACATTTTATTTTTGGTACAAATTCAAATGTAAACAAAACTAGCAAAACTAGAAATGAAGGCAAATAATTCATTTCAATTTTTGTTTTCTTTTTTTTTGTATTTTTTTGTTGGCTATATTTGTTTTTTTGCTTCATTGTGTCTTCATTGCATATAAATTTACTGTCGATTTGCCACTCGTTTAACCCTAGTATGCACATACACACACACACACACATATATAATATATATACATTCATATATAAATACATATATATAGCGCATTCACGTAAGGGGATAAATATAAAAACAAACCCGGCAAATGTTGAGGAGTGGATTATGGAAAAAGAGAAGCAAATTGGCGAAGGCGGAAACATTGATTTACATCTTGTTTGCTCATAATTTTTCCCACTCATACTAATTTATAATAGCACACATTCATACATGCGAACACACAAACATTTTTATAAACAAACATAAATACATAATGAAAAAAGAAAAATAAGAAGAAGCAGCTAAGCAAATACGCGAAAAAGAAGTCAGTACTTAGAGTTTGCATTTTTAGGATTGGAGAATATGGAAATACTTATGTAGGCAACGCAGAGGATGAAGGCAGAAAACGAGTTGATCATGCTGTGCGCAAGCAAAAAACACTTGCACACACACACACACAAGAGGCAAGCAAACGAATGATTGAAAAAAAAAATGACATTCAAGCCAAGTCAAAAACGATAAACTGTAGTAAATCTTTATGTGAGCGTAAATAAAAATGAATACGTTTTTCGTAGTATCGCCATGCTAAAAAGTACGAAATCAAGCAGGAAAAATGCAGTCAAATATACGTACTGTAGGATTCGGATTCTTCCTCCACAAGTACATAAATATTGTAAAAACATACTACCTACATATATAAGTATGAAAGGGTGGTCCATCTAACATTTGGAATGTGCACTACTGGTTATTTTTAATGTGGCAACTCTAATGTCATTCGTATTATAATGAATGACGAAATGGGTCGATATACGCGTGAGCAGCGTTGGAAAATATGAACTAAAAATTTACTTTCAAAATGATGAATCTTCTACCGAAAGTATAAAAAAATACGTTCAAAATTCGGTTGAAGAGAAGCGCTTTCCACGCAATTTGTGGATCAGTTTGTGAAACGTGTGCATGAAACTGGATCTTTATTGGATAAAACAAAACGTTCTCGTGCTCCCACAGTGCACACAACCGAAAAAATTGTTGCTGTTGCTTAGAAGGTGCAAGAAGAACCAACCACATCAACTCGCCATCTTTATTTTAGAAGATTTGGGCTCAGACAACATTGCCCTCCAACAGGATGGCACGCCGTGCCACACATGCCGTGTAATAATCGATCCTTTTGTAGTTGCGGTTTGACTCCGTTGGAATATTATTTGTGGGTAGTCGTTAAAGATAAGTGTTAGGCTAACCATCCAATTACTTTTGAGAATCTTACCAATGAAATTGGTGCAGTAATCGGTCAAGTACAGTTGAAAATGTACTGATGAATTGGGTTGATGCAAGACCAGCCGACGAAGTAATTTGAATGAAATAGTATTCCACAATTAACCGTAAGGATTGAACTAAATACTAATACTAAAAACAACATTGAAAAAAGATTATTCGTTTCTTATTTAAACCAAAATCAAATTCCAAATTATAAATGGTCACCCTGTACGTGAAATGTGTGTGGTGGTATGCAGCACGCGAGGAGGCTGCTGCTGTTTTATGTGCGGATGATATGCTGTTGGCTTCAACACCATCACAATATTATTGGTGGCAGCATTGGCAACATTGCGAGGAGCGACAGTGGCGGAGCGTGGGAAACGGAAGCGTACATTAAGGTGGGTCAGAAAAACAGGTGAACGCGACACCAACAATTTTGAAAGTTTGCCACGAGAAAGTTTCAGGGAAAAATACAATTTTTTGTACTGAAACTTTTGTTATGTGCCATTTTTTGTGAACGAATGAAAAAAACAATTTTCTTTTGCAAGGGTTTAGCTATTTTTTGAGAACATTAATGTCATTTAAACAAAAAACAAAAAAATTTACAATTTATTTTCGAGTATGCCCCCTTTTTTTTGTAAAAAAAAATCCCAGAAAATTCTAAATTGATAGCCAGAGTAGGGTACAGTACATCTGATGTAGCGGTTTTTAAAGACCCCTTACGGGACGTTTTTCCCCACCTGAACCACTCTCGGTATAAACTTTCAAAATATGTGGTGTTGCACTCAATTACCCCAGGAGGTGACCCGGCCTAGTGTAAATACATACGAGTATATTTTTGTTTGTGCTTATGAACTTTTGCGCAATTTTATCTGTGGCTGCTGCTGTTGCTCGCTGTTGCACTAACAAGTCATAGGTTTTTGTATGTGTGTGTGCGTGTGTGTGTGTTGTTCTTGTTCTTCTTGCTGTCTCACTGCTGAATTATGGCATAAAACGTGGTAAGTTACATGAAATCGGATTTGTTTAAATACAACAAGAACAAAAATAATAAAAACCAATAATAAAAACAAGATGCCAACGTCAGGCAAGTTGAGTTGGGAAAAATCACAGAGAAGCAAAACGCCAAAAACATTTTCGGATGAATGAAAGAAAATATGCGAAAAGTATGCATTCCATTATTTATTTGGCGTTTATTGTAAAAACAAAAACAGAAAATGCAAGAAGCACAGAAAGAAATACTCAAAATTTTTGGCAAATTTAAAATGGTTTTGTGGCGAAATTTTGATGATGGTGGAACCACCTGTTAATGTTAGGTTAAATGTTTGCGGTTGTGAAATTGCTTTTTCAAAGACAAATTCTATATCCATTTAAGTTAATTCTAAGTGCATGGCACTAGATTTCATTGAGTTCTTTTCTATGAACAAAACATAAGCGTATAAATCATATCATATTAAGATTAAGATATTAAGATTTTGTAGGAAATAGTTCCTTCCGTAGAGTTATGAGAAAATAAAATCATTAGCTCATAGAAAAGCTGAATTAGATCTAGAAATATTAACCTCTCAGTTATTGGAAGTCCTTCCGATCTTATTTCTGATTTATTTTGAATAAACGAGTTCGAAATTACTAGTTCCTGGGAACAGCCCAGAAGAAAATGTAATTATGGTGCTGTTCAGTTCAAAAGTTTTAACTTCTGCTCATGGAAGGATTTTACCTAAAAAATATGAGCTTCTATGATATTTCATATGAACTAATTTCATCAACTTTTCATTCAAATTGAGGAAAATAAAATTTAAAAAAAAAAAAAACAAAAAGTAGTTAGCTGAAACACTTAAATTGGACAAAATGCATAATCTGGAACTTAAACACCGAATTCAAGCGATTTTTTTTCTGATTTCAGTGCTGAATCTCACTTTGAGATACTAGCGTGAATTTAAGTTATAATTTCAGTACAGACCTCAAGTTTTTCTAATTGAATTTGGTTATGAAGTTTCAGCAGGGATGTAGAATTCGTAAATAAACATTTTGTTTTAGTTTCTGTAATGAATTTTCTTTTTACATTTTAACACTAGTTGGCTACGAAAGAAGACTAAATTATTTTCATTGGATATTAACCCATAACTAGCTGTAGGACAAGTTGAAATAAAATAAATATGAAATCAAAGAAAACAAAAATTAATAAATTATAATGAAAATTTGTCCTTAATGATAAGGGAGTCTTGTAATTTTCTGATTTCAGCACTGAATTCAAGCATAAGTTAGGTTCCACCCAACTGATTGATTTTTCTACTTAGCCCTAACTTTACATAAATTAAATACGTTTATTCTCAGAATTAATAGAATGATATTAAAAACATTTTTCTTTTATCGGTTTTTTTTTGTATTAAAGTAAATTCATAAATAACATGGAATTGATTATTCATTTGCTTGCGCAATCATCATCACGATCATCAACATTTGAAGTCATGAGATAAAAATGCTAAACTGTTGGTAGCTTTCAACGCTTTCACATGATTTGACTTTAATCCAACAATTAATAAAAAATAAAAAATAAAAAAAATTAAACGCTTTGTGTAATGTTTCATAAATTGTATAGCAATTTATATGATTGATTTTTTGTTGATTTAATTTTTGTTGCTATTTTTTTTTATTTAGCTTGTTAGTGCATTAACACTTTCTCACTTTTTGTTTCACTCTTAATTATGAATTGCATTTATCATTCGTTCGTAATAATGAATTTAAATATGCGTTTTTTGTTTTTGGTTTTAATTATTATTAATGTAATGTACAAAACTAACTGCAGACACTCACACACACCCAAACACACACGCACACATACAATGAACTTCACACACAACATTAAGAGCTTTTACAATGGCATTGCATACATTATCCTGCAGACTCAGGATGTTGCTGTCAGCATATTACTGTTACTATTGTTGCTGTTGGCATTTTTGCTTCTTTTTTGTTTATATTTTTTGTTTCATTCATATTTTTTGCATAGCAAAATATTTATGAGTTTTAACTTTTTTAATTAAAAAGAACATTTTTTGCGGGTTTATTTTATTGAGCTCATAATTTGTTAAATTTTTAATTTCTTGCTTTATTACATATTATGCACCTACATACTTACATACATACATACAAGGTGGGTCAAAAATAATGTCATAATGTGAATTGACTGCCATGTTGTTGGAAATGAAGAAAATTGTACGCTCTTTTCACGAAAACTTTATTTGAAGGTTTAAAATTGATCACAATTAAGTTGAAAAAATGATATCTGTCAAATGACCACTTCCTGAGTTGATGCACATTTGTGCTGGTTTTACGGCATTTTGAATTGTTTCTCGCAAAGCATTTGATTTATTCTTCAGTGTTGGCTTTCATCACTTGCAAGGTTTTCGCATTTTGGGTAAAATGCTACATTTCAAGTAGCCCCAAAGGCAGAAGTCTGGCAATCTGGTCGGCAGACACGGCCCGGAAATTGGTGTTTCAAAGACGCCATCATTGCTCGAGCTCTGCGTACAGCTCCATTTCTTATTGCAAACTAATCCCCTATCTGCCTACAACATAAATGTCACAGCACACTGAAATTTGGCGCCATTTGCAAAAATTATGCCACATTCACATTATTACATTACTTTTGCCCCACCTTGTACATACATGTTTGTATCCTTACACTGAAAAGTAATTATTGTTATTAATTTTTATGCACTCGCTCATCGCTTGAATTGTAGTAAACAATGCGGAGAGAATAGTTGGTAGTAACCGCAGTAAAGCAGAAAATTTATCCTTTTGTTAATGACTAAATTGGACATTAATTAATGCTTGCGAGTTCATTTTTTATTTTGCCCAATGTACATATGGTAGATAAGAAGAATCCTTTAATTGTTATTTCAGCTCCTGAAACTTTAAGGTTGAGCGATAAGTGCTAGCAACGATACTGACACTCCTCAGATCTACTAGGATAAGCAAGTCCTTGCTCCTTAGACGTGGTATTAAGGTTTCACATACCATAGCACTTCTTACACATGCAGGAACTGAGATTAGACCATATTTTTCGATTAACGTTGTGGATCCATAGGCATACATTGATTGCTTCCTCTGAATGGTTCGAAATATAAAAATTATAGAATTATTAGCGTACGAGTATTTATCTGTGTATCTTACTTCCTCTTAACAGTTTTCTGTCAATTCAGTTATTAATGTAATAATGTTAATAATATATAGAGGGTGATTTTTATGAGAGTTTAAAAAATAAAAAAAACACAGAAATTTTACAAAAGTGAATGATATTTTTATTTGGATCGATAACTCAATTCCTGCCATTTACTTTTTAAAGATAATTTCACTTCAATGTTGCCCGCGGCTACGCTTCAAGTGGTCCATTATGAAGGTCCAATTTTGGTACATTTTTCACACATTTCAGCCGAAATCTCACAAATGACGCGTTCAATGTTGGCTTCCAAAGCAGTAATCGTGTTTGGCTGGTCCCTATAGATAAGAGACTTAACATAGCTCCACCAAAAATAGTCTACTTATAGTCTAAAAATAGTCTCCACCAAAAATAGTCTATATATATATAGTCAATTGACTACGCCAAAACGTGAGATTAACTGCTCACTAAATTCGCCTCTCAATTGATGCATGGTTTCGCGTGCAGTGTAGCATGTGTCATCGTCCTGTTGGAACCACATGCCAGCCGAGTCCAATTCTAGCATTTTCGGCCAAAAAAAAGTGTTATAATCGAACGGTATCTTTCTCCATTGACCGTAACGTTGCGGCCTTCATCGTCTTTGAAGAAGTATCTAGTACGGCCCAATGATGCCGCCTGCCTACAAACCGCACCAAAAAGTGCATTTTGCGGGATGCATTGGTAGCTGCTGAATTGCCTCTGGCTGGTCTTCACTCCAAATACGGCAATCCTACCTATTCACGTATCCATTGAGCCAAAAATGAGCCTCGTCGCTTAATGGACGTAGCTTGCGAAACACATTTTTTACAGCGCATGAATTTTGATAATAAATTTCAATAATTTGCAAACATTGTTCAAGCCTAAGTCTATTCATGATTAAATGGCAAATCAAACTGAGCATAAACCAAGTAACAGCTGTCAAAAAGACCAACTCCGAAAAAAGTAATGACAGATTGAAAACCACACTTCTAGAAAAAACACCCTTTATTTCTAAAATAGAAATATATTTCACATAGAGATCTGTAAAATTTCAAGTACTTTGGTACTGGTACTGGCAAAAAAAAACTCAAGTACCAGAACTACTTCCTGTACCGGTACTCTGTATTTCGATTTCTAGTACTTTCAAACACTTTCGAGTACTTTCCAGTATTCCAAGTACTTTCAAGCTCAAATGAGCCTCGTCTATTTAGCGACGAGGCGCATTTTTGGCTCAATAGATACGTGAATAAGCAGAATTGCCGTATTTGGAGTGAAGACCAGCCAAAGGCAATTCAGCAGCTACCAATGCATCCCGAAAAATGCACTTTTTGGTGCGGTTTATTGGGCTGTACTTCTTCAACGACGATAAAGGCCGCAACGTTATGGTCAATGGAGAAAGGACGATGACACATGCCACACTGCACGCGAAACCATACATCAATTGAGAGGCGAATTTGGTGAGCAGTTAATCTCACGTTTTGGTGTAGTCAATTGGCCACCAAGATCGTGTGATTTTACCCCGTTAGACTATTTTTGGTGGAGCTATGTTAAGTCTCTTATCTATAGCGAGCAGCCAAACACGATTACTGCTTTGGAAGCCAACATTGAACGCGTCATTTGTGAGATTCCGGCCGAAATGTGTGAAAAATGTACCAAAATTGGACCTTCAGAATGGAGCACTTGAATCGTAGTCGCGGGCAATATGTAAGAGAAATTATCTTCAAAAAGTAAATGACAGGAATTGATTTATCGATCCAAATAAAAATATCATTCACTTTCGTAAAACTTCTGTGTTTTTTTTTTTCATTTTCAAAAACTAAACTCTTATAAAAATCACCCTTTACTTTAAAGACACATCTGTTCATTGGTGTATTTTTAAAAAATATTTTAAATTTCGATATATTTTTACTAAAACTAAGTTTATAGGTTTTGTAGTTTTGTGACCTATAGTAAAATTTCATGAGCAACATATTTCTAAAACTTATAAACCTTCTATAAATCCTAGTAATGGGTCAAAAAGTTATTCCTGCTGAAAATTGCACAAAATACCCATACAGGTGAAGGCTAATGAGCTACTACTTTCAAAGAAAATATTCTACGGAAAATTCTACTATAAATTGCCGAACACATAAACAACATCTGATGCAAAAATTTACAAGTTGTTTAATTATACTTAAATTGTTAAAAATGGGAAAAGTTTTAGGCTACATAAAGAAAAAATTTTATGTAAACTTTTAAAACGCCGAAGTATGGTAAATCTTTTTTCCAATGTTCTTTTACAATCCATTTTCGGAATCTTATTATTTAAAAAAAAAATCATTTTTACCGAACATTTAAAAAAGTACCGAATTCAGTTATATGATCTTACCAGTATTTCCCTAAAAAAATGTAATTTAATAGAATAAATTATAACCGCTAAGGTTTTTATTGAAACAGAATCTTGTAGCACTCTAAATCTTATATCTTTCTGAAGTGGGTGCTCGATCATAAAAATCGGTGAATTTTTAACAGTAGCCATTTATCCACATAATACACACATGAGTGAACGCCTGACCCAAGGAGAGGTTTGCTCGACTCTGTTCCGGAAATTTCGATATCAAAGATGCAGTTCGCTCTGGTCGGCAGTCACTGAAAAAGCCGATGAAATTTTTCAACTGGTGGATCAAGATCGACACGGAAGCTGACGAAGCTGTCGACACGCAAGCGGAGGCACTAAACATCAACCACATGTCAGATATACCTATATGTTCATAGTTACTACATGTCGCGACGCCTCACAGTTTGGATGTTTTTCCATCCAAAAATAAAATGCAAATTACGGATCGATATTGTTCTTTTTCCATTTTATCGCGAAACACGAAACACCAAACACGTGTGATACTAATGGCTGCCAAATAAAAACTAACCTATGAATCAGTTTTAGTGTGGTGTCGTGTGACAGATGGCAGTACACGACGGTAATGCCAACTTCCCTCAGCAACGTCACCTGTCTTCACACACGGGTACTTATTGATCTACCCTCGTATCCTGTGCATATACTCGTACAGTGAGTGTAGGGTATTAAAATAAGTGAGAGAAATATGTAATGCAATTAATATAATATGTACAAAATCAAAAATGGCATAGAGTATTGAACTTAATTTCAGGAAAATGTAAACAGATAATTTTATTTGTAAAACATATGATATTTCAATTTGATATGTACTTAGTTGTGTAAGTACAAAGAACAATTTTATAAAAATATTAATACAATAAATTGACGCTTAATAATAATTCAATCTATTTTCATTGCAAGTAAGTAGAATAGAATGAGTTATAAAAACATATGAGTTTGTATTATTTTTTATTTATTCAAATCATAAAAATGTGTTGAAATAATAAAATTTTGTAATCCATTCACTTTAGCTTGATGTGGCAACCTTGTGCCTTGACTATGACCTTCAAACGGTTAAAAAATGAGTTGCATGCTGCACGAATATGATCTTGCGGTATTTTGGCCCATTCCCGTACAATTGCTTTCTTCAGCGCATCCATACTGGAATATTTTTTAGTCCTCACCTTTCTCTCCAAAATGGCCCTGATGGAATATTCCATCGGATTTGCATCTCGCGAATTCGAAAGCCATTGTTTGGACGAAATGAAGTGTGGAACATAGTTTTTTAACCATTCTTGGTTCACACGAGCTTTATGAGACGGTGTCGAGTCTTGTTGGAACGTCGATGGTGTACGACCGACATGTTTGCGTGCCCATGGCTTTAAAACAACTTCCAAAACACTTTCCCGATAATAAGTCGCTTTGACTTTGACACCAGACTCGATGAAAACGATTGGACAGCATCCATCGGCGGTCACGGCTCATACAGCCCATACCATTATTTGAGATGAAAAATTACTTCGGGTGGCCGTTCGTAGGCTCAAATTATCGTAAGTGCACTATCATTTTGAGAGTTTATGAACTGCTCAATAGGGAAATTTTTCTCATAAGAGAACACAATTTTCGGAAATTCGCCACTTTTTTTCTCTTTCGAGTCTAACTTTTTTTTTTTTTTGGTATAACATCATGGGTCTTTTGGAACTTGTAAGGCTTTACCTTGATCTCATTTTGGAATACGCGTCGGATGCTTCGCTTGGATATTTTCAGTTCTTTGGCCATTTGATTACCACTACGACGTGGATTACGTTCAAGTCCAGCCTTCACTTTCCGAAACATTTCAGGTGATGTTGCTGTTGCTGTTTTTTTTCGCCCACCACCATAGCGTTTGGCAATACTGCTTGCCTGTATCATTATAACCAGTTATGTTGCGATACATAAACATTTTATTCACTTTGAGATGCCTGACTGAGCTCACCAACAATAAATGGTTGTGGTTTTCCACTCAAATATAACGCAATCGCACTAAGTATTACGTTTGAATTCCATTTCGAATAACTTTTGTTCTATAAAACTTAGACGCAAATGCTTGTGGTAGCTTGTAAACAATATAAACAGCTGTCATTGGTATGAATTTGGCATAGTTGCCAGATATACCGGTGTGAAGTTGGTAACACTTCAATCGCCTAACCCTGTACATATATAGTATGTTTATAAAGCAATCCTTCTTCTGCTTTTATGCAAATAGAAATTAGCAATAACATTCCACTAATAAATATTTAAACTATATTAAATAGCATTGACTGATAGCGAAGTACAGAAAGTAACAATACCAAAAATAGCTGTCAATTCTTTGATATGTGATGTTTCTACTGCTGATATTTTTTTAATAGCGATTTAAAAGTGATTTAAAAAGTTTTAAATATTTTATTGCAAAATCTTACTGAGTGGCTAATAATATTGGCCGTTGTTTTACGAGTTGTATGTAAATATTAATGTATGTATATGTGTGTGTGCATTACCGTAATTAGCATTAAAAATTAAATATTATATTATGTATGTATGTATAGTTATGAATGTATGCACCTATAAACAACGTTCTCTCTGTTGGTCATAAGTGCATTTTGTGAGTGCAATGACATTTACCATTTGGCAGGCAACAGCCAGTATCTACAAAATAACAACAGCCACCACTACCACACGATAACGAAATGAAACGAAACGTGTATGACATGTGGAAAAATAATTTTTACGCGCTCAGTTTTTGTAATTGAATAACTTTTAGTGTGTACATAGTAGTTGCTCAAGCTTCTTTCAAGCTTCCATGTTGCTGTTGCTGCTGCTGCAAGTGCAGCGAATTTCTCCTCCTGCTGTTTTACTGGCGAGTGGCGACTGCTGCCAGATAGCAATATGTATGTGCATACACATACTAGGTATACGCGATAATAATAATATTGAAACAAGTTGCGATTCAAGGAAATATGCATGTACCCGTGTTACCTACTGCATGCATTCATATCGCCGAGTACGTTTGGTGTGCATCATCTTTCAAGTGGTGTGTGTTCACTTGTTGTTGAAATTCATTTTAAAAACTCTTGCAATAAATTAACAAGCGCATGCAAATTTTTGACATATTTGCATTTGCAGCATCAGCAACAACAGCGGCAGCAACGAGAGCTGCACATGCAACAGCAATGCATGCATAAGCAGTACATTAAGTTCGTCTGTTATTACCGTTCGCTCTTCGGTTCGTGTTTGGTTGCATTTTTGTTGCTGCTGCTGCTGGTGCTGCAGATGCAAAAACGGTTTTTATTTTTTTTATTTCTCAAGTTTCCACAATGTGCATGCTCATTTCTGGTTAACTATAAGCCACCAAAAACCACACCACGTCAGCATCATCAGCAGCCAGCCATCAGCCACACATCCACGTCATCATGATTCTTGTTCGGAAGTAATTTATCATAAATATGTCCGCTGAGCCACAATAAAAACATGCTCTTGGTGTTGTGCATGGTGGCAGCAATGTCCGCGTGTGTTAACCGGTGCCATTGCAGGTATCTTGTATCTACCACATCCAATATCATTCCAACGCACTTGCAGCCGTCCATCCGTCCATCACTTCGTGTGGTTTACTCAATCGCAAGTAAATTACTTTGTGCTGCTACAGCACTAAGAAATGTCGCTATGTCACTCCTCTGATACATCAGTCAGCCAGTTAGTCAGTCTGCCTGTTTATCGGTTGCGTCGTATGCGTGAGTATCGTGTACTATTTTTACTCCTTGGGATTTTTGCGGATAACAGTTGAGGCTGGGGTTACAATTGCTACTGCTCCCATCTCAACTGCTGCTGCTGCTGCTGCTGGAGCTGTTGCCATCGCTTGATGCTTGTCTACCTTGTCACGTCACGTAATGTCGCATCAGGCAGGCGTTGTGTTAAACCACGTGATGTTAAAGTCGCGTTTTTACCTCGTTTCTTTCGTTTTTACACTTGTTTCCTTTTTAGTTATTTTTTCTCCCCTTTTTTTTGTTTTGTTTTTTGTGCGTGTCACTTTTCTTGACATTAATCGCATTCTACAGACATACCTAAATACATTTATGCAAGTGCTCGTGTTTTATTTGCAACATCACTTTCGAAAAGATAAACATACACAAAAGCAAAAGTATCTTCATGAGATCTCATCTCTTTTATTTTATATTGGAAATTTAAAAGATGTTTCTTATTTATTTTTGAAATTTCTTGTATCTGCTTACATACGTAATTCATGCTGATTGTATTTCAAATATTTGCCAAATAAATTCAAGCAAATAGAAGTGTAAAATATAATATTTGACAATGTGTTCAAATAAGAAGTAGAAGAGGGAATAAGTATTGTTACGATTCTTTAGTTTATTCTCAACAAATAAAAGAGGTTCGATCACTGGATTGTGTATAAAAGAACATTATTGCAACTTTATTAGATTTCACCACTTTACAAAACACTTAAAAACTATGTACTTTACAAGTATATTACAATTACATACTCTGTGTTTTCACTAAGACAGTGGAACTCTGACTCACTGTACTCGTATTCCACTGTTGCAGTAGTATTTATAGCGCCGTCACGAACATTTCACAGCTTTTCGAAGTTTCCAGATGATGTTATGTTTTATGTCATTAATTAACATAGCCACAAGGAATTAGCATGGCCACGAACCTCGAAGCTTTTTCTGAGTTTCTATTCTAGTACATTCCGAAGTCGCTAGATGGCGCAGATGTGTAATAACTACATATGTGTGTGTATGTGTATACCACTGCAGATCACTATGCATAAACATGTGCGCTTGCCTTCATGCATACATTCAGTGCCGGACAATCAAATAAGAACACGTTGTTCTGAAACCAAAAACCTTAAAAAAATATTTCTCTAGGCTTATGATAAATTTAAAAGGTATTTACTTTTTTTCATTTATTCCATAATTTTAAAATTTTCTTTAAAAAAAAAACAAATTCAATTCAGTGTAAAAAGGAATTTTAAAAGTTATGCATAAAATCACATTTCAAAAGACAAAACTTAAGAACACTTCAATAAAAAAAAAAAATTATAAAATATTGACTCAAATCGTTCACTAATTCTAATATTTTGTGGAATAGCCCTTGTTAATTAAAACCGCCTTACACCTTCTAGGCATTGATTCCACCAGAGACGCGCAAGTAGGGGTATGGAATACCACGCTCTTTGAATGCTTTGCCACAATTCGTTTTTGTTTTTAGCTCTGGTACTGCCAATCTTCTCTTTGACAATATTCCACAAGTTCTCGATTGGATTAAGGTCAGGAGATTGTGAAGGCCAGGTCATAACGGGAATTCCATTATGGGAAAACCAATCTCGCACAAGGATTGAGGTGTGCTTTGGGTCGTTATCCTGTTGCATTTGCCATTTCAGGGGCATTTGCCATTCAGCATAAGGAAGCATCACCTCCTGAAGGATGTTTACGTAAATAAATCTGTCCATCGTTTCTTTTATCCAATACAGAGGGGCCACACCATACCAAGAGAAGCATCCCCATACCATGATGCTTCCACTTCCGTGCTTAAACGTCTTCCTAGTATATTTTGGGCTCAATCCTGCATTTTTTGTGCGTGTAACCCAACTTTTGACCATCACTTCCAACAAGATTCACCTTGCTTTCGTCTGTCCATAACACGTTAGCCCATTTTTTTGCATTAATTGAACCATCCCACTCAATGTTCGCTTCAGCGAACTCTATGGGACACTTTTGGTGTCTTTATGTCAACATTGGTACTTTTCGTGCTGTTCTCCCATACATTTTTTTCCACCAAACGTCTCTTTTCTGATCGAGCACAAATTTGGACCCCTGTCTCCTCTCTAATTGCGGCAGCTGTCTTAAATGGATCGCGTGCCATCAAAATTTTTATGCGATTGTCATCTGCACTTGCCGAATATCTGATAATAGTTTTAGTTATTTGGCAGATGATTTGTCCCTCATTTCGCAGTTTTTTCACCAAATCACGCTCCTCTTGGCTACAGTGCTTTGCTCGACCCATTTTGCCATGGCATTACGGAATAGTTTACATTTAATTTGTTGAATTACCCTCAATGCTACCATTTAAATGGTTACCAGTAAATTATAAACAAATTTAAGTTTTTGTTTAAAATTATAAATTTTTTCGTCTGCTGTCTTATTGAATTGTCCGCCTTCGAATGCTTCGCTTCAACTTTTTTGTTTGGGAATCCCAAAAAATATTTAAATGTAGTGTTGCCACTTAGAAATTTATAAAGTATATACCATACCATTTTTTTCTCTATAAAAATTGTTTGCCATAAGCAGTCCTATAAAAAAAAAATCAATGGAAGTTTTATAGTGCAAGGTGATCTTATTGTATTTTCCGACACTGTACATGCATGCTTGCCAATGCTGTTGCTCTGGAAATATTGTCACAGTATGCTTGATGGGTAAATGTGGTAAGAGGTAGGTTCTTCTTTTGCGAAATCATGCTCAAATCGGTGCAAGTTAATCTTTCAGTTGAGCTTCAAATGACAAGACCGAATCCATGGCAATAAAAGAAACGCAGATATTTTTTGTGTTTGGCAGGAACTCTGTATGGCAAAACACTGACTAAAGTCACTATCAATACATGAAAAACCTATTAATTTCTTGCAAACTAAACATGATCTTTGAAAGCTTTACATTTCCTACATTCCTGCTGAATAAAGATATTCACTACTGTTTTTGTATGCAATCAACTTTATATAAAAGAATCCTAAAAATTCATAAAATCATAGTTCTATCAATTAATTAATAATTTACTAAATAAAATTAACTATCGTCTTATTTTATATCTAATATTTTTTTCTTTATTTTCAGGTAAGCTTTGAATAATCAAAGAAATCAATTCGGATGATTCGGGTGCGAAAGCTTCGTTTCCGTTTTTTAGAGGTAGGCTGGATAAGCTAACGCAGAATATATCCTATGGTAATATCTTCCATTCAGCTACTTAAAAAGCTTTTCGTAAATAGACTTTGTCCTTCAAAATATTCATATAAATTCATTCATCCGCAAAGTTTAAAGGCCAATCAGTTCTAATAACACGAAGAAAAGACTCTGTAGACTGTGTTCTTCAAACTACTCATATCAGTTCAACCATTCAAAATGTTTTAAGGCCAATCAGTTCCAAGAATGAAATGGAGAACAGTGATGTTTATCCAATTAAGAGTTTTATTGATGTTATGAGCTGGTTGCTAAAAACTACCAATTTTCACCTATATGATATGATAATTGATGATGCATTGTTCCAACTTATTATTTTTCAAAAGTATCATCTATAATATTTAAAAATGCAAACTATTCCAAGTGAAATTCTACTTTAAACTCAAATTTCAATGGAGGTATTCACAGTTTGTCATATTAAATCTCATGGCTTCTCAATCGTCGTGAATCGTCCCAAAGTCTCTAATCTTTCGCACCAAATTTTACGTCATTCGACACTACGGTGTTCCACATAAAAAAGATTACTCTTCTGCATAATCCCATTGATTCCAGTTGATTAACACTCATCGATTCGAAACCATTTTCCTCTTAAACCGAGAATGAAAGAAGCGGTGAACAAAATCTCTAGGCATTGCACAGCTTTCTCTGAGACTTAAGTATTTGTTTTGTAATTAATAACATTTTTATTGATAATTTTACCGATTGTTATTCCAAATGTTGAACTATTGCGTGGGAAATTTTTTTTCTAATATCGTATTCCCTCATTTCCTTGCATGGGCTTAAGAGAATTTCTGTTGTTGTTGTTATTCTTACTAATTTCCATTGTGATTTAAATCAGATTAATGTATTTCCACAGAAGCGTAACTTTAAGCTGCAGTATTTTAGAGTTGTTAATCCGATGCTACCTGTTATATTCAACAAACACACACACGCACAGGGACACTTCGTCCATATGTACAGTACATGAATTATTTATGGGTGTCTTAACAACTTCATGTCTGTTTGTAAATGCTAATCTGTTAGATGAAGGGGAAAAAGCTAAACAATTGATTTGAAGCACAACAATGACGTAGATTCATATGTGCTTATGTATGTATGTTTATCTACATACTGAATATCCGCATAGATTTCGTTAAACGCTTTGGCTATACTGAAGCTATTAACACATCCGTAAATATTGTAATTGTTCGAGTGTCGCGCCACTATGACATTTGCATATTAAATGTATCGTTACCTTTTTCCGTTTGTTCTTCTTTAAATACAATTAAACGATTTCTCAGCGACAGCGATTTAAACAATTGATTTTTTAAGTTTCCACCCAAAAAAAAAAAGGAAAAATTTTCATAAAATAATTGTACATTTGACATTTTTATGGGTAACATAGTCACGCGGTTACGCCCTGTGATCCAGCCAGAAAAAAAACACACACACACACAAAATGATATGTGACCGTGTTCGCAGTCGCTTTTGTAGACGAAATCATTCATTTCTTTTGTGATTTTGGTGCACATATGCATTGTGATAACCCAGTGAACAATTGCTTGAGTCTTTGTAGCAGAATCCTTAGGTTTTCTCTTGCGATTGGAATGTGTGATAGGAAGTGGTCTAAGCGGTAGTTAAACTACAGGCGTGAATATCATATTGTTTACCCTATTCTACTCTACACAAGTATATTATACTTGTCTCTAATAATGTAGGATTGTTTTTAAGTTGGGTGGAGTTTTTAAAATTTTTTAAATTTTCACTGAGAGAACACAATTTTCTCAGAATTTCTGTTATTATCTCTGATTCCCTGTGGTATCACAATGGGCCAGGACCATCAGTTGTATGCCTATGTTCAGCCCATGCAGGTAATTTATCAACCAAAAAAAAAAGAATTACCAGTAACAAGCCGTGCGAATAATAAAACATGCACCTTCTTTATATCCTTTTCATGGGAAAAGAGCCCATTGAGGGCCTACGCCGGGCTTATCGAATCCATACATGTAAGTACCACACTTTTTATTTCATATATTTTTTGTTATGCTACATAATTATTTGTTTAAAACAAAAACTGCACTCCTCTTCTTCGAGCATTTTGTTATAAATTGATTAAGTAACAAATTTAAATCCATTTTTCCACATTTCTCAATAGAAACGACTAAACTTTACTTCTCTAACAGTATCGTCTATGATCTTAAAATTTGCAAGTTTTTGCCTTACTACAAATTTATCCATCGCTTATCGGCGTTATTGCAACCCTCTTCAAACATTTTCCACCAGCAAACCGTGTTCAATTGTAAATTGTCTCTTTATTTGCCTGTTCGCACTAAGGATGAGATTAAAATTATCGGTATTTTTTATGTCTCTATCGAGTTTGCTTCCGTACGGATAATTATCACTATTCTTCTTCTAAAAATCTTAGTACTATTCTTAGTACTACTTCTTCTGCTAATTTCGGCTGGAAAACTAAAGAAACAGACACAAAATTAAAGTCTCCTTTTTGGTTAAAATAGGCTGCGACTCATACCAAAATACGTGGAATTGCCTAATTATAGATTGGTGAAATTGTTCAAAATATAATTGGTCAATTAGATAATGATCAATCGGAAAATTAAAGTGAAGTAAATTATGGTTGGTGAACAAAAGCCTTAAAATTTTTGCAACCAATATGATGAAATATTTTATTGAAAGCATTTGCCACGTCCATACCTTACAATACATTATTTTCTGGGCCTAAATGTGTCGTTCTGGCTTAAATGTCTCCTACTATAGGGTAACCACTGTAATCTAACCTATGATCCACTGGGTTATACACGGTATCACACTAAAGCGGCGATTGACTTGTATCCGTATTGCTTTATTTAATTCCTCTCCCTTCCTGTGGCTACGGCTCCCCCGTTGTTAAATAATCTTGTACATTATTTTGACAGGTTTATGTTGACATTCTATTTTTTCTGTTCTGTTCGTTTTTTTCTTCTTATGATGAATTCTAATTTTTGTGTGTATGTTGTCGATTTCAAATTTGAAATGTTAGTTTTTGAAAAATTCAAATATGCCGAAGATGTTACGAATAAAAATAGAGGTGGACAGGAATGCGCGCGCGGCATAAAGCAAAGAATCAAAAATCGAAAATAAAGAATAAAAATCAAATATGTAAAACGTTTTAATTAATGGCAACAACATGCGACATTTTTCCATCCACATTCTCGTTTCTCTTCATTCAACACGGCACAACACAATGACACAACAGGAGTTTTTCCTATACTCCCAATAAGAACAAAAAAAAAAAAAATGTATAAAAAAAAGTAGTCACATTGAAAAAAAGAGGAGTTTTTTAAGTCTTGTTTGTTCCCTCAGCGACATGAGCTGTGCACATTTTTCAATACATTTCATTTGAATAGTTTTTTTTGTTTTGTTTTTGGTATATTTGTTACTATTGAAATTGCTAGCTGGAGCGAGAACATGATTAAGGCGGGTTTGCCTACCTACACATGTGAACATTTTCGAATATATTCTCGTAAATATACCCAGGTGTCCGGCATGAATATAAAATTGTAAATGTTTAAATGCTTATTTTAAGCAAATAACAACAACAAAAAATAAGGTATTACGATTTTCACCGTTCAGATTTTCTTACTTCTGTCGCTGTTGCCCAAGCACTTCAATTAAATGTTGATGTGGCAGCGTTCAAAAGTGTTTTCAATTTGTTTTTCAAAGGCATAACAAATCGCACTAAAGAAATCCGAACGCATAGCTTACCTTCTCATTTTCGTTCAGTGCATGCGGTTGGGGGAGACTGCAGCCAAAGCTGCGCTAAACCGCATGCGGAAATAGCGTAAACGAAGAATATCTTGCAGAATTAAGAAAATTAATGGGCGTTCCGAGGGGAGATGAGATGAGTTGTATTTGCGTGAAAATCTCAGGCGAACAAGCTTCGCGAGACATTTAGCTGCACAGCAGCCGGCAGCTCCACTTTAAAATTTTCTTCGCGTAAAATTTATTGTGGGGATCAATTATTATGCCGCTTAAGAATATCTTCCTTCCCCATCTCCTCGCCTCGTCGGTATACTTAATATGTACTCAAGTGCCCTACCACCACTGTGGGCAAATGTTTTTTACTTGTTGTTTTTTGGATTTTCCAAACGCTTAGCAACTCGTTTCAATGGCATGGAAAATGCTTTTATTTTCCAAAATTGTTTTTTCAGCTCATACTTTTTTTTTATTTATTTCTGTTTTATATGAAAATGTTGAGTAATAATATAAAATGTAAAAAGTAATTCACACAATTTTTTATCGTAAGCGTTAAATTGCGTTGGTCTGCATTGCTTCCAATTTCTTTCTCTTTTTAATTGCTGGCCCCCTCAAGCACTCATGGAAAAGAAGATGAGGAGGAGGAGAGTATACCCTTAATAGCCATGGAGAGACTGCCGAGGCAGCAGCAACTAAAGCTTCTCAGCAATATGGCAGCCACATTAATAAATGCTTTAATGTCTTCCGCAACGTTATCTCTTTTTTACTTCATAATCGTCGTCAGCATCGACGTAATTATCATCATCGTCATCTTCTTGAATTTTAGTGCTTATTATTGCGGTCGATTTACTTTTTGAAAAGGATTTGGTGGAGTTCTTAAGTGCCTGAAAAATGCCACATTTAGTAGTTACAATAGAGTTCAATGATTTTATTTATTAAAATATTCGAACCGTTAAAATTTTTTTCAATAAATATTTATTTATAACAAATTTTGAAGTGAAACTTCTTATGGGAAGGTAATGAAATGTGGGTGAGCAACCTTTTGTGTGACGAATTATTTGATTTTGTTTGGCACAGCAAAAAATTACAAGAAACTCATTTCTCTCACTCTGTTTATTGAGGAATTAAACAATAGAGCAAGTATACTCGCTCTCTTATTTATGCACTACATATTTTAACTAAAGGAATTTCTTGCAAAAACAACACGACTAACAATAACAGTAAATTCCTTTGAAGTCAATCACATGCTAATATGAAAATTACTCGATTGTTCGCAGTCGACCGCGTGTATATGTACACATGAGATAACATTGAGAGAGCATGGGCCTGATCTCTATAAAACACATTTTTTCATATAAATATGGAAAATTAAAAAAGGCAGATTACAGTACCGGCTCTCACTGTCTGTTGATGTACTCTAAGTATAAAACTCTCTCTCATATTTAAAACGAACGTAATGAATTTCGTATGAGAATTCTACGTTGAAATTATTAATATTTTTCATTTGTGCTGGTTTTTCCAACATGTTACTTTAACATTTTTTCATTGCATTGAATCAAATAGAAAGAACATCGAAATGAGAGGACGTGAGGAAACATAGAAAACGTAAAAAACAAACTGATATTCAGAAACAAGTTGGTCGTGATAAATTTCACTTCACCCGCGAGTTCTTAAGTCTCACTCTTCAAATATTCATAATATTCAATTATTAAATATTGAAAATATTCAAATATTATGTTGGCCAAGCCTTTACCATCTTTCCTAACATGAATTTTGATGTCGAGAAGGCGGGAAGGCCATTTTTTAAATATTTTGTAGTCATTATTGGTCCTTACATGCGTTTTCAGCTTTATTGGCTCGCTTGCAATTGATTGCAGGTCATTATTGAATTAGTTTGTCCCCAAAATACGTCCTCCTCTTCTCCTTAGAGTTGTAAGCAGAAGATTTTAAAATAATTATACTTTAAATACTTTAGGAGTGAGATCGAAAAAATCGGATAACTTTGAAACACCACTGCTTTCAAACTCTTAATCTAAATGAAAAAATTCAAACAGTAGGCTTTGCGCTAAAGAAATTCTGATGAAATACATGTTTTTTGGCTTGTGAACTTTCAGTTGAGTCATGAAATCGGAAGTGGAAAGACGCGATTTACTTGTCTTACAGAAAACCATTGAACAAAACACTGTCTCGATGATTCTTAAAAAATCTAATACAAACTTAACAGTTGCTAGAAAATATGGTTCTGGAAGGAAATGCGGTTTTGTGTCTCCACAAATTGGTAGCCCAGAGCCGAGCTAAAAAGTTGAAGACAGATTTTTTCCAAAAATTCGATTGCTGTGTTATGGACGATGAAACATACGTGTTGTATAAATTTACTCAATTGCCTGGTCAAGAGTTTTACACCGAAAAGGAACGAGGAGGAGTTGAGGAAAGATTTAGGACAAAACAAAAGTCCAAGTTCCCGAAGAAGTTTCTGGTATGGCAAGAGATTTGTAGTTGTGGGCTAAGGAGTAAAAGTTTCAAAACAAGTGGCACTGCTAACGCCAAAATTTATGTGAAGGAGTGCCTCCAGAAGAGATTGCTGCCCTTCATTGGACAGCACAATGTATCTACTTTCCTTTGGCCTGATCTAGCCTCCTGCCACTACAGTAAAGTAACCCTTAAACGGTTCGAAGACCAAAACATAAAATTGGTACCAAAAATCGCCAACCCACCAAATTGCCCAGAACTTTGGCCTAGCGAGAGATATTGGGCTCTAGTGAAAAGAACATTAAAGGCAACAAACAAAGAAGCTAAATCCATGGACGATTTTAGAAATAAGTGGAATGCTGCCGTCAAGAGAGTCTCAGAAATGACAGTAAAGGCGCTAATGGCAGGCATACCGGAAAAGCTGTTTTATTTTATTTTATCAGTTTTATTGATCATTTTATCAGAAATTAAATTTCCTTTTCAAAACTGTTTACATTTTTTTATTTCCATAAGGGAAATAATAAATATATAAATTTATAGTTATCCGATTTTTTCGATCTCGCTCCTTATACAAAGGTTTGTCGAGTCCATTATCAAAAACAAATCAAGTGTGAACGAAGGTTTAAGAACGTAGGGTATAGGAACGTATAAAGGGTGTCCCAATAAAAGTGCACTATTTAATTTAAAAATGAAAATGATTTTTTTTGAGCGAGTGCTGATTTTTTTTTTATTGCTTTGGAAAGTAGGCATTTTCCGATTAAGTATTGAATAAAATATCTGACAATTGGCCTCAGCGGTTTTGATCATAGACCCTTGTTCATTGAATAAAATTTTTCGGCCTTATTTTCACAATGTTAAAGCGTTGTTCCTTTATGTAGGGCTCCCTTTTTAATAATCAGAACAATCGTAGACGACAGAGTTGCCAATAGAAAAAAAAATAGCACTAAATTTAAAATATGCACTCTTATACTCTATATTTACACATTAAACGTTAATTTATTAGAATTGTGATTAAGTAAGCAAATTTCAATACTTTCGCAATTGTATGGATTTCTTATATTATATTCTAGTATCTATAAGTACATATTCTAGTAAAGACTTTTGATAATCAAATAGCTACCTTTCCAAAAGAATTGGTCATTCATGTGCCAAATCTTCTCTCATGACGTCATAAACAGAAGCAGCAATTTTTGAACAGCCGATGTTAAATTATGTAATTCGATCGTTATTTATTCCACGGTTTTTAGACCCCTTGATATGCATGACATACATACAAACTGACTTAATACTGAAGAAAAAGAGATAAAGTATTAACAAATTTTATCAAACCACTCCCTTTACATAATTCAGCGCCTGCCACTAATTTACATAGTAAATGAAATCTGATATTAGTTTTTCTTCTTCATATACGAGTACATACTTATTTTATGTATACGTAAATAAAGCAAACATCGAGTTTGCTGTTTGCTTAGTTAATTAAAATCAATTTTCAGGCTTTAATTTGTTATTTTCCCCTCATTAGTTGAGAAATATTAAAAAAATATTTGTTCGTTAGTGAGATTTTTGAAATCGATTTGAAATCGGAAATCTCTTATCGCTTATGCAGACCCCAAATGGGTTATAATGAGCGTCGTCCAACAACAGTGTGACTGATGCTCGTTCCAAGATTTACCACACATAGTCGTACACATTTACTTATGTGCTGATACAATACTTTTCCGTATAAAAGTTTATTTTATCAATAATAAATTTTAGAAATACTTAAATCCATTTTTAATGGGCTGACAAAACAATTCACAAATGTAATTTATGCATTCTCAAAATTAAAATTTCATTTAATTTTTGTTTGTATTTGTGTTTGCACGAGCATTGAAATAATAAAAGGCCAAAATAAATATTTCAACACTTTTTGTGTGTGTTTTTGTTTTTTTGTTTTTTTTTTTTGTTTGGGAATCGCACCCAGCAGCAGAGTGCGCCCATTCCGGGCCTTGTTGCCTTGAAATGCCTTCCTTGTTGTTTGGGGCATAAAAACAGGGCGCATTCAAACGAATTGAAATCACAAACTTCGTTCACGTTCACGTTGTGTTTATTTTTCATTCAATAATAATTTCGATTCTTGTTTTTCTGGAATGGCGCAAATGAACTCTTTAAATTATTACCCACAATCTCAATGAGCGGTAGCGCCCGACCGTGTGCATACATATATGGTACATATGTATGTAGTATGTATGTACATACATAAATACATAAGCCTCGTATTTTTATTTGTATGTACGCAACCAAAAATAATGCATGGAATTGTAGGGAAACGCTGCGACGACGCGAGCATGATTCTTCTCATTGACAGCAGCGCCATGTTTCGACAGGGAAACAAATAAACATGCTGCTGCAGACGATGTACGGGAATTCCTCGAAACTATTTACAATGTTGTTTCTTTCTTTGTACTTGTTGTTGTTTAATTTCTACAAAATGAAAACATTTAAATCAATCGGCATCGTCGTCGCTTCCTCTGCTCCAATATACGAAGCCAGCAAGCAGTGCACTACCTAAAAAGTTCAGTACCCTAGCAACATACAACAGTTGTTGCTGATGATGTGGCATTATGAGAAGCAGGAGAGACAGACACACGACGATTTAACCCAAACTTAGATTATTATGAGAGCAAGTGTTATATTGGATTTTCCTTTTGTTTTTAGTATGATTATTTTAACAGTCAATGGGTACAGATTTATATTTATCTGCATATACACATCCAAATATATGTAGACCCAGCGGGCTCGTTCAGCTCGCCTAAGATGTAATAGGTCAGCACTTGTTGATCAGGAACTCTCACTCGTTATCGAAAATCAAACTAACATCGGCATGATCATCGTATTATCTAAAGCACAGCAGAGGATACCCAATGGAACGAAAAGCAAAAGGCCTTTCGGAGTGTTGATAAGTCAGCTGAACTCGTCTGTCATACCTTTGCGTTTTTAACATTGCAAAAAAAGCAATCTGTTTACAATCCTTTTGGAGTGCTTTTCCTAGTTTGATCTTTTCCTATATTTCTTTTTTGAAGTGCTTCAAAAGACCTCTCACAAAATCATCGTCAGCATTTTATTCTTTTTTTTTTTTTTGTTTTTCCTTGATTTTCGGTAACGTGTGAGAGTTCATTTACAAAACAAAAACAACAAGTGCTGACCTTTTTACTCCTTAGCTGAGCTGCTGGCAATCGGGCTCGCTGGGAAGTAGAGTTTACGCCTGCAGCTGCCTTCTCAACACTCCGAATGTCATTTTTGAGTGCTTTTCTTCCCGTTGGGTACATACGAATTTAGCAGTTAATTGTAGATACATACATACATATACATACATTTGTAGGAAAAGTAGGGACCACCCTCGATGGTTGAAAATAAATGATATTGTTAAGAAATTTGTGGTATTTTTTGCATTTGCTGCTCCCAGTCGGCGTCTAATGCCTTTTCAAATGGCTACTCGGCGCCAGATTACAATAAGTTTTTTTTTTTATCAGATAACAACAAATGAGATAGAAATTGGCTTCAACGTTAGTAAGGTCATCTTTAGTTAAGGTATTTTAAAACACATTCAAATTCTTGTAAAGTATTTTATAACACTTTTAAACGCTTTTCTGATTATTTTCTAACATCATACAGCACAATTTGTATAATATTTCAGAAAACCAAGAAATTTCCATCTGAACACTTTGAAAACTATTTCAGAAAACTTAGAATGGTTTTTCAGAAATCCTAAAAACTCTGTTTAGAATGCATTGGTTATGTTTTCAGCATCCTTCCTATCACTTTCAGAACATTTTAAACATAATTCAAGAACGTATGTATTTAAGCGGATTTGCGAAAACCTTGGAAGGCATTTCAGGGAATTGAACATTTTAGGAAAGTATTTCAGAAAACTCAAGAACGTTTTTCTGGAAACTTTGGAAGATGTTTTTGAACAACTAAATATCGCTACCTTACTTACTTTTAATGGCACAAAGCCCATGGAGGGCCTAGGCCGAGGTTTTCGCATCCACTCATGTTGTGCGTGTTATATTTGTACATGAATGGAAGGGACCTACAGTTTAATGCCGAATCGGAACGGTGAAGTGATAAGCTTTTCATAGCAATTTTTACTCTTGTAGGTTTGCCATTGCCTGCCAAGCGGTGGTGCCGTGTAGAAAAATTATTTTTTCTACTTTTTTCCTTTTTTTTGATTTTGCCTGTGCCGAGATTCGAACCCCGGACACTCTGTGTAGCAGTCCAACGCATTACCACTACGCCACAGCGATCGCTACCTTAACTAATATTAAATTTGTAATGTCGATCTCTTTGTCTAATGGTAAGAGTTCTAGGTGAGAGTCAACTGCTTTCGAAAGCTTGTACTCCTCCAACCTAAAACCATGTTTGAATGTGCGAAGGGGACGGTTGCACGTGCTGGTTTGCTTGCTAGCTAGTTCGGGAGATATGGGGTGGATCTTGTACCCTGCACAATTCCACACATTACGAAATAAGATTCACGTGCTTGGTAAACAAACAAAATAAAGGTATAAAAAGAAAAATATAAGAGGTATCTGACAGGTTTGGCAAAAATAGATATGTTGGAGCAAGCTGATCTAGGAAAATGCTGCTAATGCCCATGACGATTCCCACCCTACCTTTGGATTCTAGAGGGCTGATTTCATTAGAATCCCCTAATTTAATATTACTACTCCAGACCAAGATCAGAAAACACTTAATTCATGTTAAAATAACAATTCATTTATTATAAAAAAGAAGAAAATTCTATTAAAATACTGCAAAAATTACAAAATTGAAACCTTATTTTCCAGCGTTATATATATTCATATTATACCGTATAATAATAACATATGTAGGTAACTTAAAGAGTAGAAATTAGTTTAGTTGGAAATTATAAATTTTTAAAGATTTAAAGTAATAATTCATACTTTTGTTGTTGTGTATGAATGAAAAAAAAAACTAATCAAAACTAAATGTTAAAAAAAATATATTATGTGAATAATTTTTAATCATGCATACTTTAATCTGATGATACAAAAAAAGTGTAGCGTATCTCTCTCAAATTGTAAAGGTAAAAAAAAAAAAAAATTAATAAATAATAAAACTTCAACTCACAGTTATTCCATGAATCCAGTAGTAACGATGAAAGGCTTTTCTCGTTCGCTTAATTTGGGGAAAAATATTTGTTAGTAAAAAAAATTTAAAAAAAAAATATTGATATTGACAATGCATGCGCAATCAATATTGCTGCATTTACAAAATTACTTTTTACACTTAGCACTATATTTTAATACACTTCATTTTAATCACTTTTGTTTGTTAGCATGCTTACTTAATTTAAATTTTTAAGCTTATACAAAAATTTTCCAAATTATTTTCTTTTGCTTTTTTTTTCTTCTTTCTTTGATATAATATTTTTCTTTTAGTTATCTTAATTATTTTAATGTTTTTTATTTATTATATGCATGCTTATTTTTAAGTTTTTAAGTTAATTTTAGACTACTGTGTTGCATGTTGAATTATATGTTGATTTGGTAAGGGTCGCTTATCCTCCAACTTGCCAAAGAGTGGTCGCTTGGAGCCCTATGATTTCTCTGAGACTAATTAGGTATCCTGCAGCTAGGTAATCCATCCAATCCTCGTTTTCACTTATGTTCGCCAAAGCAATTGTCAAGAAATATGTATGTATGCAGTGTACTGGTCTAACTCAAATCGACTCGTCTCCGTCAGCTCTGGCTGACGGAGACGAGTCTTTCTCCTCATTTTATTTTCAAAAATTCCTCGAGTTACAAACTCTCCAATGAACTTTGGACTCGAAAACGGTAAAATTACACAAAAAGTAGTTTGTATACAAAAATGTTGCTATGGAATTTTGCGCAATGTTGCCCTTTACTGTGAGTCTCCACTAACAGAATAGTCTAGAACACCGCTAACATTTAAAATTAACCCACGGTTAAATAGTTTGTGTTTACAGGTTTTAACACATTTTTAAAACTTTATGAAAATACAACCATTACAAATTTTGTAAAATCGAGATTTTGATCGATTGCATATGATATAGCGTAATTAACTGCATATCTGCTTAATTTTGGAGCCATACCTCGATAACTTATGTCTTTGTTTCATTGATTAAGTTAGATTGCGAACGCGCGTGTGGATAAGCCCATTGTGATTGCGTTATAAAATTTGCCAGGCGGAGGCATATTTCCTTATCTGTGATTTCCATTTAAAGGAAATGTGCTAACTCTATTAAACCACTTGGTTTTACCTATGAAACCAAGAAGTTCCAATAGTTCCACTTTCAATATCTCTGTAAGGCTTGTAAAGAAACATGACCCCAGGTGAATGGACTTGTTTCACCTGTATCCTTCGAAATCAATAGATTAAATGAAGGATCGATTCGATTCAATTCTCTTCATCGTGACAACCTCTCCACAGTCCGCTATATAGAATAGTTTTTCAGAACCCCTTAGAACATTATATAAAACACTTGGAAAATCAATTAAGAATACCTTTGAAATTATTCATGTAATGTTTTTTTTTTTTCATAAAGCATGCCTTGAAACGATATCGAAAAAGCGGAACTTACAAATTAAAAGAACAAAGAAGAAAAATTTGATTTTTATGAATTATGATTATTAGAATACTTTTGTTATTATTAGTTTAAAGATTTCTATATCACATATGTTGCAAAAACTGAATTTTTTTCGTCTCTTTGAAAATTTGTGAAAAGAAAGTATCGAGGGGTCAACTAATGACCATCGACATATTACAACTAATTGCTACCACTAAGAAAGACAAGAAATGATCAGAATCAGAGTCGGATAGTGGAAGTGTTCTAAAGTACTTTACTGTTGTTAGGTCCGTTGTGGACCTTTTTCTTCGCCATCTTTAAGTGAAATCTTCCGTAAAACAAATTTTTAATATATAAATATTCCTTAACCCATTACTTACTCATTGTAAGGTCAACCATTAGGTAATCCTATGTAAGTAGTATAAGACAATAAAGCCGCTGTTATCAAACACAACAACTACAACAGAAATAATAAAGCACTATCACATTGTCCATAAATTTATTTATTTATTTTCCGGCGAAACGATGTTATCATTATTGTATCCTATCGTTAGTCGTTATCCTTATTATGTTTACACTTTACACTTTGGTTACAATCAACAACAGCAGCAGCAGCAGCAGCAGCAAAAAAACAAGAAGCACCAGCAGCCGAAGCGTTAGCGTTTTGTAGCGGTGGTGGCATTTTAGTTACTTACCTGTAAGATACCTTCTGGCTTTCGCGTCCACCCCACAAAACTGAAGAAGGAGAAGAAGAAGAAGGAGTAAGGAAATCAGTTTGGTGCAATTCCTCGCTTTTGCTTATGTTTTCTTGTGGTTGTTGTTTATTTTATTTTATTTTTTTTTATCACCAATCAAGATAACTAAATTACACACAAACAAAATGCGAAAACTGAGACAAACGCACCGCGCCCGCCTGCTGAATGCTAAATGTGGATGACAATCAGTGCTTGAAGGCAACCATCGTCCAGTTACTGCTGCCTGCCACTGTTGAGAGTACTCGCGTAGAATTGAGTAGGTTCGCGTTGGAATAGGCTAAATATTTCATGGCGTTTAACTTTCTTCTTTCGGGTTTGGTTCTTGTTGTTGCTGGCTGTTTGTTTTTGGTTTGTTTAGAGTTTCTTCAGTGTGATTTTTATCGTTTTTAAGTTTATTAGCTATTTGTATCTTGTGTGCCGTAAATAGCTACAATAATAATAATAATGAAATCGATTATGAAACTACCTAATTTCGAATAACGACAAAGAAACAGGAAAAGGAAAAGATATTTCAGTGTATTTGAATTTCTCATTTCAAGATAAAACATTTGACGAAATTCTGCCTGAGGGTTGGTGGATTCGTTGTGCTTGTTATAAATTTAACGTCTCACTTTCGAATTTCTTCCAATTGTGTTCTTCTGGAAAAATTAGAAAAGTTTAAAATATAAATCAGAAAACTTTATGTTACATCGTGATTTTGGCAACCACCTTCAATTCGGTCCATAGTTTTTCTGACTTTGAGCACTTAAAGTTCAGTGGTTTTTCTCTAAGTTTAGCATAGTTTCCCTGGTGATGGTGCATAGGAGATCTCCTTTACATAAGAGATGCCCTTAAGAAGATTACTAGCAAGAATAACAAAGCAGGTACATAAGTTTTCGTAGTCAGAGTTAAGTTTTAAAACCACTCCTTAGATTCCACTGGATTTAAAGCAGTGACGGCCATTATACACATAAGAAAACACTTAAAAAAATTCAACAGGTGCGAACAAAACCATTTTAGATATTATGACATGACAGTTAAGAGTTTTAACTTTTTTTGTTTGCATTAAAATGGCGATTTGTCCGTCACTAATTTATGGTATTTCTAGAGAAAAAACGGGAATCTTACCCAACCACCTTCAAAATGCTTTACGATGTAGTGAGCTTAAAAACTTATTTCTAATCAATTATCCTGGGAAGCAAGGTGATTAGTAAAATACATCGATAGATACTTCATAAAAATAGCTATTAAGTTAAATGCCGGGGCAACATTTAATTCATACCATAAACATTTCACTTTATTTCCGTCGATAAACTCGATTTTTATGGCGCATTTCAACATAAAAAGCACAATGATTAATTAACTAATTTTCTATAATTAATTTAGCTGCAATATTGTAAAATTCGTCGCAAAAATTGTAGCAATGCACTTGCCGTTTTGTAAGTGAAATCCATTTGCCGGACACACCCATGTGCAGCAGCAGCAGGAGCAACAATAACAACAGCAACAGCAATACTCAAAGTGAGTGGCGGCAATTTTATTGCCTGCCACTTTGCTTTTCAGCATTGCTTGTGTTCGCCTTGCACCCAAAATAAGTCGGAATCGCAAGCGCCATCATAAACAGGCAATTTTAAACTTGGCTTTGCCCCTCCTCTTCTTTTTGTTTGTTTGGACTATTACAAAAATTATTAACAATTAATAAACGAAACCAAATTAATTGCCGACACTGCTGTCGTTGCTGCTGCTGCTGCTTCTGCCTTCCTGTAAATACTGTAGTTAGCTGCTGCTGTGACTGGTAGTAGTTGACCGTTACTAGTTAAAATCTCCAGTAGTAATGAAAAAAAAAATAAAAGAAACACATGGCAACATTGCCATTGCGATTATCATCGATCATAATAACGAGCCGGTCGAGCGTTTTAAGTGTCAGTTGTGCTGGCGCTTGTTGTGGCTGCTTTTGGACACAATTTTTTATGCTGCCGCTTTTTTATTGTTGTGAACTAAATAAAACATCATCATCAACAGTAGACAAACAGCCAGCCAGTAACATGGACAATGTGCGCCACCGATACAACACCAACATACTGTTGCTGCCACTGGCCACTGATGGTTAGCGGGTTGCTGTTATTTTTGTCAAGTTGCTCGCTCATTCACTTGTTCACTTCAGTAAATAGTAGAGTTATGCACTTTCAGTCGCAAACAGAAAGAAAAAACTGAGTGCGACACAACGGCCGCGTTATTACTCCCAAGTGAATTGCGCGCCTGCAAATTGTATGTTGCTGCTGCAGCATGTTTGCTTGCTCTGTTGCTTACCCCAGTGGCTGTGCTAAAGATTAAGATAAACGAGAGTAGGCCAGTTTTTGTTGTTGTGCGTTGTTTCAGTGTTATTTACTAACTTTTCTTTATTTTTTTTTTGGCATACAAATTTTTTAAATGCCATAAAGCCTTCTTTTTTATTGTAATTTTTATACCGCGTTTCCTTTGATGTTTCGGAAAATTTTATGTAGTGATAATTTTCACATTTAATACATATAAGAATTTAAAAAAAATATTTCAAAATTACTAATAAATGTTCGGAGTTATTTTGGGATTGTATGCTGCCGGAGTTATTTTGGGATTGTATGCTGCAGCAATGTCCCATGAGACAGGTAGCATTTTTGATGCTGCAACTATCGTCAGTTCTTTTTTGAAGCTGTTTCTACATATTTTATACGTTCACACACTGCATTTCATTTAAAAACTTGCATGTTTTTTTTTTTTTACTTTTAATCGCTTTGTCCTCAAACAAAACTATGAAATAATTTTAATTAATTTCTATTTGCAATAAAATTTTTATAAAATAAGAAAGAAATGTTCATGGATGAGCTGCTAGATGCAGGGCAATCTCTTTTATTTTATTTTTAAAAATCATAAAAAATCATATATTCTTATCTTACTACACGGTGGGGCAAAAGTAACAGATAATATTTGCAAGTGGCATCAAATTTCATTGTACTTCGACATTTATGATATAAACGGACAGAGAAGCAATGGAGCGATACGGAAGCACACGCAGAAGGGGACGTCCTAATCTCCGTTGGAAAGACCAAGTGCAGGGCAACCTGAATGCACTTGGCTTTATCAACTGGCGTCAGCGCGCGCATAGCAGAGGCGACTGGCAAAGCTTTGTAGAGGCGGGCAAGACCAATCATCGGTTGTAGTGCCAGTTAAGTAAGTAAGTAGTAATGGAGCGATACGAAAAACGGTCAACGATGGCGATTTTGAAACACCAATTTACGGGTCGTCTGTTTTCCTGTTTTGACGGTTTGAAATAGCCGAACAGATCGCCAGACTTCTTCCTTTGGGGCTTTTGGAATTAACCACAACATACCACAAACCTTGCAACCCTACGTTGAAGAAGAACTGATATGTTTTGCGAGAAACAATTTAAAATACCGTAAAATGATCACATATCTGTGTATCAACTCAGGAGATTTTCATTTCACCGATATAATTTTTTCAACTTAAGTCATCAATTTAACATCTTCAAATAAATATTCTGTGAAAACAGAGCCCATTTTTTTCATTTCTAACTAAATGGCAGCCAAAACACATTATGACATAACTTTTGCCCCACCTTGCACAACTTGTACAAGGTAGGACAACTGTTCAAAGTACGAATATGGCTAAAGCAAGGGAACAAAAATATGAGTGAGCAAGAAGAGAACTGTGAAAGAGCTGAGTTAAAATCAGTGAACGTGTTTTTCTGTCTACCTCGAAAGTTTCTCAATCTCGAAATGCTACATGTGTCGTGGGACTATTTGGCATAATGATATTGACTAGTGGTGCAGGAGGTACGTATGTCTTTTTTTCATACGAAATGTTTACTTTTCATTGGTGTATCTTAATATCGTACCTCGTCAGATGATGTCCTTTTTGGCAATAGTCTAGAGTTCCTGAATCAGAACAAAAGAAATGTATTATGGGCTTGATTAGAACTTTTTCATTTCTAACTAACTTTAATTAATATATAATTTTTTCATTGTGTTAAAGAAATTCTATAAGAAAGTCGAATTTAATGAGAGAGTTTTTTTTTTGAGACGGTTTAAGCAAGCTTGCGTGTATGACAAGGCCACGATTCCATTACTGTGAAAGATTGCCTATTCTATAGAGTGCCTGATCATATTTGCCAATGTTATAGTGGGCAAAAGTCTTTTAGATATTCCAATATTTCTTCATTGTTTTTCATGTTTTCTCTTTTATTTCGTATCTTGTTGAATAATTTCGTACTATTTCGCTAACAAAGACATACTAAAGTACAAATCATCATTCGTAACATTGATCTGGACACAACTCAGACAAACACTTGCGGGTGGAAGATGTTGCACAGATAATCGTTTTTCAAAATCGAATAGACTGCATTGAATATAGTATTAAATTAAAACTCGCTTGTTTGTACTCAGGCAAAAAGCACGAAGGATACTGAGATTCATTTAGTCCAACATCACCACAACCGGTAATGGGCACACACATATTAGCACATATTGCGCTTGTGTGTGAAGCTGAGGAAAACGAAGTACAACTTGACGTATTCTCTATATTTGAAAAAAATTACGGAGTGATGATTGCTTTCTTTAGCAATTTCTAAACAGCAACTGATTTTATTTTCTTCGCTGACATGAAAACAAAGCAACTGTCGGACGCGCACGATCGAAAGCCACACGAAGAAGCTTAAAAAGGGTGATTTTTATAAGAGTTTAGTTTTTGAAAATAAAAAAAAAACCAGATATTTTACAAAAGTGAATGAAATTTTTGTTTGGTTCGATAAATCAATTCATGCCATTTACTTTTTAAAGATAATTTCACTTAAATGTTGCCCGCGGCTACGCTTCAAGTGGTTCATTCTGAAGGTCCTATTTTGGCACATTTTTCACACATTTCGGCCGGGATCTCACAAATCGTGTTTGGCTTGTCCCTATAGGCAAGAGACTTAACATGCCCCCACAAAAAATAGTCTAACGGGGTCAAATCACACAATCTTGGTGGCCAATTGACTGCACCAAGACGTGAGATTAACTGCTCACCAAATTCGCCTCTCAATTGATGCATGGTTTCGTGTGCAGTGTGGCATGTGGCGTGTGTCATCGTCCTGTTGGAACCACATGTCGGCCGAGTCCAATTCTAGAATTGTAGGTCACAAAAAGGGTTATAATCGAACGATACCTTCTCCATTGAGCATAACGTTGCGGCCTCCATCGTCTTTGAAGAAGTACGGCCCAATGATGCCCGCCTTCTAATAAATCGCACCAAACAGTGCATTTTTCGGGATGCATTGGTAGCTGCTGAATGGCTCTGGCTGTTCTTCACTCCAAATACGGCAATTCTGGTTATTCACGTATCCATTGAGCCAAAAATGAGACTGGTCGCTGAATACAATTTTGTGAGGAGCTTTCGAAACACATTTTTCACAGAGCACGAATTTTGATAGTAAATTTCAATAATTTGCAAACATTGTTCAGGCGTCAGTCTATTCATTATGAAATGGCAAACCAAACTGAGCAGAAATCAAGTGACAGCTGTCAAAAAGATCAACTACCAAAAAAATATTATCAGATTGAAAACTACACTTCTAGAAAAAACACCCTTTAGTACAGGTGTGTCGATGCCGCGCGAGCAGCATTTTGTTGCCTATACACGCGTGTTATGGGACTTGAAAATGTGCCCGTCGCTGTTTTGTAACAACTATTATGTAAATATTTATTGTACTTAAAGCTGCACGACAAACTTAAGGTTTTTGAAAAATGGAATGATGATTTTTCTTTCTATGTCTATTTGATTATTATTTACCATTACCATTTCGAAAATCATAAAAAATTTAACTTTCAAATCAAGTTGCTACATAGTAATCAAAACTGTTTAGGAAATAGAGAACCCAAAAAAGGAAACCCCGGGAGATTAAAGTAAACACACAAACACACATACTAAATTACAATTCCTATCCACTTCAAGAAAGTTAAATTTCATTTTATATTTCTATTTATTTTTTCTATTTGTTCCCTTAGTAGAACGGTGGATTCTATGTAGTTCTTTAAAATAAAGAAGAGTTCTAAATTATATGTATTTCACTTTCTTCTTCTTCTTTTCTAAAATGACTAGGCAAAAATAATTTCAAAGCAATAAAAATAAATAAGAAAAGAAAATGATAGCGCACACGAAGAGACGAAGAAGTAATAGGAGGAAGTAGGTAAGAGACGAGATGAAAGCAGAAAAATGTGAAAAGAAAAATTAAGGTGAAAACTTATACGGCAAGCTGGAAGGAGGAAAGTAAACACATACATACATTCAAACAGTACCCATTCACACAAACACAAGGTTATCAACGAAACGGAAGCGAGGAAGCGAGAGCATTATGTCGATGCTGTTCTTTTTTAAGTGCAGATCAGTGGTGGCAACGCTAAAGAAAGCGTTTACCAGGCTCATTTCCTTAGAAAAACAAAAAGTTCAGCTGATCAGCTGTACATGTGTGGGAAGCCGTCACTGGTGTAGATACTTCTATGAACATAGTATGTACGTGTGTATACTCGTATGAGTGTCTGTTTGTGTATGTACAAGCAATTGAAATGGTCATAGTGATGACAATGGCGTTGGTAAAACCGATATGGATGTGGTGGTAACCTTTGCCTAACTCAATTTAAATCATGCGTAAGACGACATGATGAAGGACTACATCCAAACAAACAAGCAAACATTTACCAGGCAAAACGAAAAGAAAATATGTAATACAAAAGTAAAACAACTATGCATATTCCTGAGGGAGCGTGAGCATGCCCCACCTCGGTAAATAGGAACTGTAAATAACAGCCACAATGCCCATTTACGTCACATTGTGGTAGTTTGTGCAGGCAACGTAGTATTCTTCAGATTCAGGAATCATTGCAGAATAACTTACCTAATACATATTTTTGATGTGCTGCTTGGATAGAATGTTTACTGTACACATTACCCAGGTAACTACTTGTGGTTACCATGAGTGATTGTATATGTGTGTTAACACACACACACACCCACACATACATACCTAGATGAAATGTGGAACTGCTCATGTTGACACAAATACAAACAATCTAATAAATGTAAGGCAAAAATTTCATTATCTTCAGAACGGAAAGAACACGCAAAAACAATGTCAATTTGCTGGATTTTCAAAATTGAAATCAACAACATTAGGAATTTAGGAACTACCTACAGAGGAGTTGAAAAAAGAGAAATAATAGCGTGTAAAATGAAAATCACTGAAAATAATTGAAAGAGAAAACGACAATGTACTCGAAAACAAACTCACCCAACACACACACACACACACAATATCTACTGCAATAAATTCATTCTTGCCTGGAATCTGTCGTAACTCAATTGTTCTTATTTTTGTAGTTGTTGCTGTTGTTGTTGCTGTTGCTGTTGCTGCCACTGCTTCTATTACAATGAAATGTGATTACAATGTAATTCAATTCAAGTTATCTTTGCACTAAATAGATTGAGACATTACACAAGACTTAAATATAGTCAACGTTTCTCTGGAATACCACCAGGAATAGCATAGCAAAACAGCAAAACAGCAACAACGACGACAACAACAGAATTGTAGCAAACGACAACAGCAACAACATTATCACCAACATATCATGTGCGAGTGCTCCTTTTTTATATGTACGTATGTATGCGTATGCGTGTGTAGAACGTTGAATTACTTTTTATATTTTTTTGTGTGTTATTTTTTGATACTGAAATATTTTTTTTTTTTTGTGTTTTTGTTGATTCTTTTATGTTTAAGGAAACATGACAAACAGGTCAGCAATTCTAGCAAATCAAATTGTTCGAAAGCAAACAGCAACAGCAACAACAATAGCAGGACAATCAAAACACCACAAATACACACAAACACACACACAAAGCAGGATACAATAAAAATACCATTTATGCAATGTCCAAATATTTATATTCATGGGTGTCAAAGTATAGCACACAAATACATCGAGAAAATGAAAACAAGTCAGAACAATACATAAAATAGAAAGTGAAAATCATAAAGAAAGAAAATAAAAAATAGGAAAAGAAATTCAAAACAGAGAAATATTTAAAGGGCTCTTGCAATAGCTGTTACGCTTGTTAGGCAACGAATTTTTCTACAAGTGGTAAGTGGGCTACAAACCAAACTCACACACGCACACACATGGACCGCACATTCAAACACACTCACACACACACACACATGCATTAAACCAGAAATTGTGCAAATGCGAAAAAGTATGTTAATATTATATTCAAAAGGCTTTAGGTTTAGGTTTAGGTTTAGGCACTCGGCACAACGGGCGGTCGTTTTCATAGAATTATGGTTTTTGGAAAAAGAAAAATAAAAAGAAAAAAGAAGAATAACTACAGTTTTTATTGCAGGCTTATTTGAAAAAAAAAAAAAAAAAAACAGAAAAGGCATTCAAGATTTATGCACGCATTTGCCACCATGCTTGTGACTTTGGACTAAGGCCACACACAACTCAGACAAACACACTGAGCTATGATGCTAGTCTTCGTGCATTCGTCGCATAAAGCACGTACACTTTCGAATTGTGCCAGGCTACCGCAAAATATGTGCAGCAAAGGTACAGGACACGAAACTCTGCTGCTCGGCTACCTCTTACTTACTTACTTACTTTTGATGGCACAACAGCCCATGGAGGGCCTAGGCCGAGCTTTTCGCATCCACTCATGTTGTGCGTGTTATATTTGTACATGAATGGAAGGGACCTACAGTTTAAAGCCGAATCCGAACGGCGAAGGAAAAGCTTTTCATAGCAATTTTTACTCTTGTAGGTTTGCCATTGCCTGACAAGAGGTGGTGCCGTGTAGAAAAATTATTTTTTCTACTTTTTTTTTTTTTGATTTTGCCTGTGCCGAGATTCGAACCCCGGACACTCTGCGTAGCAGTCCAACGCACTACCACTACGCCACAGCGACCACTCGGCTACCTCTGCCGGTATAAATCGCATAAGCACCGTGAGTTTGCATTTTTCACAAAAACACAAAGCAATTTTAGCACGAAAGCTATTATTTTTAATAGTTAATGCTGTTACTTTGTTGTTATTATACAGAAATATATTATGTATGAGTGCCTTTATCTGAATTGAATGGCAGTAAATTTGCTGAAATCGGGTTTTCGGTAGATTTGGATTTAGTTGAGTCGGCCCATTTAAATTTGCTCAAATTCCGTTGTTCGAAAAAATGTAAGTTAGTGTCTTTCTGAATTAGGACGGGCCTAGAATTTGGCTTGGGGAGGACTATTTATGTTAAATTATAGTGTGATTGCATTCCCTCTCTCATTCTTCCTTCCACCTATAAATCTTACTTCCATTCAACACAATGCTCTGCATTCATAGGGGTACACCCTGTGTGTAGAATGTTTCAACAACAAAAAAAAAAAAACACCGAGAAAAATCACTACACCAAAATTCAGATCAAAACTAAAGCGAAAACATATCAAAAACCAGTTGATTAAACTAAGACAATTCAAATCACAATTCGGCCCAAAGTCAGACAAAATTATGGATCAAATTTAAACTAAATTTGAGCATACGTCAGTAGCACTTTGTAACAGATAAAATCCATATGGGGATTTGAGAAGACTAATTGGAAGTCGCTGATTACGACTGGTAGCTTCTTGAGGTTTCGAAATACTGAAATATAAGGAGTGAGATTGAAAAGATCTTAACACACGTTTTACCTAATAATTTTTTTTAAGGTGTTAAATTTAAAAATTTCTTTGATCTAGTTATCTTTGAAAAATATGTCAGTTATTATTTTTAATGACAAAAATGTTGATTTATTGTGAGTTTAATCAAAATGAGTGAAGAAAAGAAGTACGTCTTAAAATTATTAAAAATTTTCAAAAAAATCCAACTTGGTCCTACAAAAAATTGGCCAAAGACTTGAAGATCTGCCGTCAAACTGTTTCCAATGTTATTAAACAGTTTCAGAAGAATTTGACCATATATAGGAAACCTGGTGCGGGAAGAAAACAAGGACCACATGATATTGGGAAAGCCAAGAAAATAGAAAGCATATTGAAAAGATCTCCAAACACATCTGCTAGAAAAGCTGCCCGGTTAGCCCAGTGCTCTGACTATTTGGTGCGAAAAGTTAAAGCCAATGCAGGTTTGAAATCATACAAAGTCCAAAAAGTTCCAGACAGTAATGCTGCAAGAAATTTAGACGCCAAAAGTAGGGCTCGGAAATTAAAAGCGAATTTCATGCAATATATATAATATATAATATTCATGTTGCATAATGGACGGCGAAACGTATGTACTGGCAGATTTTACGCAGCTTCCGGGTCAAAATTTTTATGTTACTGATCCTCGAGGAAATGTCGAAGAACCAATTAGAATCCAAAAGGAGACAAATTTTATAAAAAATTCCTGGTATGGCAAGCTACATGCAGTTGCGGCAAAAGAAGCAAGTCATTTGTTACAGTGGGCTCTATAAATACCGAAATATACATTAAAGAATATTTGAAAAAAAGGCTTCTTCCTTTCATCAGAGAGCACAATGTGTCCACATATTTTTGGCCCGATTTGGCATCACGTCACTACGGCAAGAAAGCATTGGAGTGGTACCAAAGTAATAACATAGTTTTTGTACCAAGAGAGGCCAATCCTCCAAATTGTCCGGAGCTAAGACCAGTGGAGAGATATTGGGCTCTTGTGAAAAGAAACTTAAAGAGCCCAAAAAAGGTGTCCCAAAATATCGAAGATTTTAAAAGGAGATGGGCAAACTGCTCCAAAAAGGTGTCTGAAACAACTATCAAATCTCTAATGGAAGGCTTACCAAAAAAGGTCCACGAGTTCATAAATAGTGGCTAGAACTATAAAAGTTATATTTTTCTGTAATATGTAGAATATTATCAATTATTTAAAAAAAAAATCAAAACTCAAATGTTTAAAAATTATTGAGTTTTATATATATTAAGATTTTTTCGACCTCACTCTTTATCTGGGCAACAAAACTGTACTAAAATATTACTTATTTTAAATATTACATGCTGAGTATCATTCGTTGTGAAAGTTTGAAAATTTGTTATCCTTACACCACTTGTGGTTTTTTCGATAAGTTTTTTTTCGTGAAAAAACTAGCTTCATATTTGTAATCAGCAACCTCATATAAGTCTTAAAAACTTCTCGAAACCCCACACGAGAAAAGTTGATTTTCTCACCCAATTTTATGTTTTATTTGGAAAATGAAAATTTTGGCTTTGGGTGTCATTAACCCAAAAATGGTGAGGCTATGACAATTTTGTTATCTGAACCATCCTACCCGTCCCCCTCCCCTCCTACCTCCCCCTCACCATCCAATTTTGTATGGGACATTTTTTTAAAAAGTATGTTCTCTAGGGTTTTTCCAAAAAAAAAAAACTTCGAAAAACACAACAATGAGAGAAACGGGCCAGTAGGGTTGATGGTGTAAGATTAAAAAGTGTTCAGACTTTTACATCGAATAACTTTCTATCAGACACATAGCTTGTGTATCGTAATATTTAAAAAAAAAGTATTACTTCCTTAGTTGGCACTATAATCGAAGATCGTTCTTGTCCAAAAAATATAATTTTTATATAATTTTGTTTCAATGATATATTCAACTAATAATGGCTCACATTTTTAGGAGCTGTTTCGCCATAGCCTCCGTCTGAATCTGCCACTGATATCCAACAGAAAAATGATGGTTGTATTCACGTCTGGAACATTATTCACGTGGACATTAGAACATTGATGAATTTTCTATTCAAGTGATCTAGTTTTTAGAGAAGGCCAGAATTCATTAGTCTGTGAAGAAGAATTTTTCTCTACGATAACGCAATGAAAACACTAGACTTATTTAAATGAAAAAACTCAAAAAGGTATAACTAATTGATTCGACTTCTTAATTCCACATTCAGTTTCAACAGCTTTATGAATTTATAACGATCTAATTATGTAATTTGAATAGGTTTAATTAATCCTCCGCGTAAAATCTGCTCGCATCAACAGATTTAACAAATTTTTTTTGTTTGTTTTTAGAAGTTTTTTTTTTGTATAAAATTATCTTTCCTTCCAATTCTAAGTATGTATTATTACTATAATTCCTAAGGAATGAGTATAGTTATGTTCAAAACAAAAAATTGTGTCATAATCAAATTGACACATTTTGCTCTGCTGCCTTTATGGCATATATGCACAGTAGCAATTTGGTAGTAAAGCAGCGCAAACAAACCCAATTTCTAATAAAAGGGCGCAAACACACACACACACACACACACATACATACAATAAATGTTTAATTAAGTTGTATTTTCAGGGGGAAAGGGAGGAGAATAATGAATACGCATACGAACAAATTCACATTTTCATATTTTCACATCATCCAAACCAAACCATAGCAAATCAAAAATCACTTTCGACACCTCCTCTCTCGCTGCACTCACTAAGTACTTTTGCTAACAAGCACGTCGAGAACGACTACTTGCTAAAGGCAAAGAAGCCTTTTTTTAACTAGCAAACATGATAGGCGAGAAACCACCACCACTACCTACCAACACAATCAACCGTCACCCCATTGAAGTGGATATACTGTGTATGTGTGTGTGTGTGTTTGTGTAAAAGGCAAGGAGCCCAGTTTCCCTTTCAATTTTGCATTTCGTTTTATTACAATATTATCAGAGACTTCTACTGTGTATTACATTTAATTTTAGCTGCTTTTTTTTTAGCTTTTCTAGCTTCGTCCTGAGCACTTTTTTGGCTGCGGAAATGTTTGTCGTCGTCATCGTCATAGATTTCCATATGGCTGTTATTTTTTTTCTGGTGTTTGTGTGCATAGAGTTTCTGCAATTTAGGCAGGCTTGATAATTTATTCATATTTCAAATCACCCCAATTCATTTGTTGCTTTAGTTTAAAATTGAATTTGCGTACTTTCGCATATACACGTTCCAACATTCGAAAACGGCAATGGCGTCATTGCAATCTTGGTACCACCCTTTTTCTTCCCATCTCCCCCCCCTATTCTTGATTTATGCATATGTATGTATAGTCATTGTCACTGCTGAAGGTCTATAATTTATAAGGTTGTATTTTAGAATTTAGCTTTTAAGTTGCTACTTTTATTACAGTCATTGTTATTGCTGCATATGTTTGCATGAATGTGTGCATGTGTGTGTGTGTGTTCAGTACATCAAATGTCACATTGTGTATTTAGGAAGCCAAAGAAAAAGAGTTGTCACTGTGGAATATACGAGTATCTATACATATGACAGCTGTATATACCATACATGATTTGTATAGTAGTTTTTCGAAGGATAATGGATAATGAAAAAACCTTATGCAATCTCCTTGTTGCAAAAGGGACAAATTCTCAGCAATAAACAACAACTAAATTGTCACATGATTTATTTCAGAATTATGGAAATGACATGAATGAATTTGTCGCATTATCATTTAGGAGAGTATTAAACTAAATACGTATATTGAATTATTAATATTTTAATTTTTATGAAGGGATAATTTTTATAAAGGGCTACTGAAATATTACTACTGAATATTCAATTGAGCTTTTGTCATTATTTTTTTTAGACCGTCTTTCAGCCTTACTGAAGAGAACATACGTTTCAAGTTCAAGTTGCAATGTTATGAAACCATCTATTAAATTTTCGTACTATTGTTCATTATAATAGTCAAAAAACTCTTAGTACGAAATCACGAAATTTCGAAAAAAATGTATTATTCCAAATAACCTATTTATATGCCCATAAACATGAACGGAACACGTGGTGTGCCAGGGCAAATTAACGCACTAAGGTCAGAGTATTGCCCAGTGCCACGTACAATTGCGAAGAAATCACCGGGCATACAACAACATATCCGGGAAGACCTGAGACGTCGAAAAATAAAATTGTAATGTTTTTCGAAAAAATACCTCCAGTTTGACGTCATATGTGAGACTGAGGGTGAGGAGGGGTGGTACACCAGTGTGGTTCGATTTAATGTTTTACCAGCTACAAGATGAAAACTTTCCTGTTAAATAAGAAATCTTTCCTATATTAAAGTTTTTTATAAATTATATTAAGATTATATTATATATTTTTTATTCAATAACTGACCTTACTCCATTGATTTGCTCCGGCACACCAGGTTTTACGTCCATCTCTCATTCATATGGGTTATTTTAAATAATAAATTGTTAGAGAAATTTTGCATATAGATCTTAGACTATTTTGTAAGAAGGTCATATGCTTTTATGCCGAAGGCCAACAGTTTACTAATTGGGAGAAAAGTTTTCAAACTTTTATTAGCAGGAGAGTATGTAGTAAGAGTAAGTTTAACAGATAACTTACATATGTGATGTTGTTTATGACACTAAGTTCGATCGCAATACCATGAAATGCGAATTTTCTTCTGTATTGACAAAGCACTATTTTGAGTTATAAAGGGTAATTTTTTCAGAGTTTGGTTTTTGTAAATTCAAAACAAATACAGAAATCGTCAAAACCATTTCAGCCATTTACTTTTTAAAGATAATTTCATTTAAATGTTGCCCGCGGCTACGCTTCAAATGATCCATTCTGAAGGTCCAATTTTGGCACACTTTTTCACACATTTCGGCCGGAATCTCACCAATGACTCAATGACGCGTTCAATGTTGGTTTCCGAAGCAGTAATCGTGTTTGACTGGTCTCTATAGACAAGAGACTTAACATGCCCCCACAAAAAATAGTCTAACGGGGTCAAATCACACAATCTTGGTGGCCAATTGACTGCACCAAAACGTGAGATGCCGCCCACCCATAAACCGCACCAAAAAGTGCATTTTTCGGGATGCATTGGTAGTTGCTGAATTGCCTCTGGCTGATCTTCACTCGAAATACGGCAATTCTGCTTATTCACGTATACATTGAGCCAAAAATGAGCCTCGTCGCTGAAGACAATTTTGCGAGGAGCTTGCGAAACACATTTTTCACAGAGCACGAATTTTGATAGTAAATTTCAATAATTTGCAAACGTTGTTCAGGCGTAAGTCTATTCATAATGAAATGGCAAACCAAACTGAGCATTTTTTTCTTTGATACATGTCAAGAATGACACTCGAATTCAGAAATATGAACGTCAAAAACCAAGTATCAAAAGATCACCCTTTACATATTTCAATTATCCAAAGGTGGAGTTTTTCTAATGCTTTTGCACACTTATTGACCTTCTAATGCAAATATGTTGTTGTTGTACTTTAGCAATACGTTCACGTTCCTTTAGATGCTCAATATTGCACAAGATTTAGGGCCAACATTGCAAGCATTAGTGTTTGATGAATTCAACTCTGTCGCTGTGGTCGCTGTGGCGTAGTGGTAGTGCGTTGGACTGCTACGCAGTGTGTCCGGGGTTCGAATCTCGGCACAGGCAAAATCAAAAAAAAAAGTAGAAAAAATAATTTTTCTACACGGCACCACCTCTTGTCAGGCAATGGCAAACCTACAAGAGTAAAAATTGCTATGAAAAGCTTTTCCTTCGCCGTTCGGATTCGGCTTTAAACTGTAGGTCCCTTCCATTCATGTACAAATATAACACGCACAACATGAGTGGATGCGAAAAGCTCGGCCTAGGCCCTCCATGGGCTGTTGTGCCATCAAAAGTAAGTAAAGTAAAAGAATTCAACTCTATAGCATTACTTAGTACTGACTTAATAAAACTTTTCTATTATTATTGTCGAAATTTGGCAACGATCT